>CM074752.1:13401221-13531221 GCA_037367245.1 Phrynocephalus guinanensis
TTTATATTATCTATTTATATATTCATATTTTATATGAATCTATGGGTTCACATTGACTTTGTGTTTATGATTACTTATAACTGTGCTGATGGGATGGCCATCTTTTTTTTTTGGAGTTATTACAATCTCACATGCTGCCTGGAGAAGCTGTGGCTGTCTATTCATGCTGCCAGATGTCCCTCAATTCCTTGTTCTCAATGCCTGAACATGTCTTAATTATACTGGACTGTGTATTATCCCACATCACTGAAAGCCACCTTGGGTCCTTCTCCAAGGAGAAAAGCAGGGTAAAAATACTCTAAAATAAAATAAATAAATAATAAATAGATCTCCCAGAAGCCTCCACCACAAGCTGTGCCGGCCGGGATTTCTGGGAGTTGTAGTGCAAGGAACCCCCGGGGGACCCACGGTTAAGGAAGCACGGCCATGTAGTTCAACCCATCCTCCTCCCAGCAAATTGCTTTGTTATTAAAAATGTTTATTTCTCTGGGTCACGTGGTGAACGTGTCCAGGCATTAAGATCTTTTTTTTTATAAGCTTAGATAACAGAGAGGGGCGAAATGTAACTTTTTCTATTTCTTTTGACAAACATAACAATCCACACAGGGAAGCTGGGGGAGGGGAGGGCCTTCGTAGATATTGCTGCTTTTAATTAATTGGCCCTGCAGATTTACTTTCTTTAAAGCAGCTAACAGCCTCGAGCTTTCCCTCGATTAATTACTAAAGACGAGCAAATCACAATAATTAGTTTACCCTCAGGCCCTTGTTGAGCCTCTGACCTGCCTGCCTGCTTTGACTCCATGACTAGGAGAGGAGGAGGAGGAGGAGGAGGAGGGAGCGAGGAGTTAGACTTGTATGTGTGAGTGAGTGAGTGAAAGACCAAGGTGACCTCATTCAGAACTACCCGTGGTGGGATGGCCATCTGTGTTTTGGAGTTATTGCAGTCCTGCATGTTGCCTAGAGAAGGTATGGCTGGGAGTACTGTCAATCAACCCAGCTCTAACCAATTGAATTCAAAGACAGTCCCACCTCTCTACTTTGAGCCTTTCCTCTTTGTTGTCTGTTGCAATCAGTGTAGTTTGTTGAAAGTCAGAGCCGTCATGTTTGTCCTTATTTTACAGTGTGAGCTGTTCAGCTGTGAGTAAATGAATCATCATCATCATCATCATCATCTCTTTCTTCTTCTTCTTCTTCTTCTTCTTCTTCTTCTTCTTCTTCTTCTTCTTCTTCTTCTTCCAAAGGTCTCAGAGTGAGTGAGTGAGTGATGATGATGAGGATGAGGATGAGGATGATGATGATGAGGAGGAGGTGGAGGAGGAGGAGGAGGATTCTGTTCTGACAGCCAGCAATCATCCCTGGCATATTACACAGCTGGGTGACATCAGGGAGTTAGAAATATGTCCCTCACTCCCCTTATAGAAATCTGGAATAGACTGCCTCTTTTTCTCTGAGAATCTTACTTCACCGTCCTGATGATCTGAGAAGGGGAAAAGAGATGTTAGTGGGAAGGAGGCTGCAAGAATATTGACTGACATCTCATTTAATGCCTTGCCGGCATTTTTGACATGCACCTCCTTTCCTGAGGATCCATCACGGTAGACAGCAGCCCACCCCTGCTCTGTTTTCCTAGAAAGGTACCGGATTTCCTGAGTTAGACAGGATCCTTCCATTTTTCTGGACATGCTTTGCGACCGTTTTCTCGCAAACAGAGATAAAATTAACAAAGCAGTAACCATGGCAGCAAAAGCCAAGAAGTTGGGCTGGCCACAAAATGGTTTTATTTTTTCCCTCTCAGTTCTGTTTCATTATGCTGTTGTTGTGTGGGGGTTTTTTTTTTTGAGGGGGGTGCATAAGCTTTTTATTTTTGGCTGGTATTTCCCATCTGGAATAGAATGCACGGATTGGATTCTGCCTCCATTTGGAGGTGGAGGGTGATGGTGCGAAGGTTGAGAAGGATGCATTGCCAAAAATTGAATCCTACGGAGAGGAAGGCAATAAGGAGATCAGAGGAATGGAAAACAAACTCCATGAAGAAAACATTCCAAAAATGAAGCAGACAAGCAAACAAATCACTGGATGTCTTGGAGTTTTATATGCAGTGTTATCATTTGAGTGACTGGGAGTTTGGTAAATTAAGAACCCTGGGGTGGGGGGGACCGGCAATGTATAGCCTGCATAACTAAATTGTAAACCACACAGAGTGTGATTTAAGCTCTATGGGGTGGTATATGAGCAGCATGTTTGTTTTTTTAGAAAATGAAACTGTAGGGGGCTAATTAATGAGAAAGGGGTGGACTACCTGGGGAGATTTTCACTATTCTGCTCTCTGGATCTCTGTGCATCTCCTGTGTGTTTTACTGGAAATTCAAACTATGTACAAATATGCACCCCAATCAGGTAGAATATGCATGGTATCTGGAAGATGATTCATCAGACTGACGAAGCTGTTTGGATGAGCAGCGAACCGTTTCTATCTCTCAAGAAAAAGAAGTCCAGTTGCCATGACTCAACTTCCAGATAAACTCACCTAGATGACTGAGAATCTTCACAGAATATGCATGGTACTTTCTTTCAGGCAACCTTAATGCCTTATGTCTTTATGATGAAAGAACACGGCCTTCTATTTTGGAATAACATTGTCCCAACATTTACACTGTTCTCATTTTGCCAAGAAAGTTGGGAAGAGCGAATGCTTTGTGGCCCCAAATCCCTAGCATTGCGCAGTCATAATTCTGAGTTTTGGACCTGGTGGTTGAAGAAACAGGATGGAGTTGAACATTGCATTGGGGGAAAAATGAGAAACTGAGAAGAACCTGTCTCAGAAGTCTGGTCCTTTCTCTAGCTGCATTCCAGCTCCCCCCCCCCCCCCCCGCAGGTCAAAATGTCCCTCGGCTCCAGAAATCCAGAAAACGGCAAGAAGGCTGCAAAAGATGTCACAGCTCAGGCTTAGCATGCATTCTTGCTTCGGCTCCCACCCAGAGCAACAAAGGCGCCTGATTGCAATGCATTCATACGGGCTCTATAATGAGCATCCCATAGGAAATATATAATTGTGCATCCTGCATGATAATTAGAAATCAGACCGGGGTGACTGCAAATGAATTCCCTGAGCACAGAATGTCAGCTGCATTCAGGGTCGAGGAGGGAAGGGAGAAATTGGATCTGTGTCTTAGCTGAGTGAGGCGGGAGTGGGGGAGGAGAGGGGTTTCATTGCTTTGAATATAATAATGAGAGATCCCATACATGCAACTGCAACTGAAGTATTTATGCTGCGTTCTATCCTTGCAGGTGGAACTCCATATGCGTGCGTCTGTGTCTCTTCTTTTACTGCAACTCACATTCTTTGGAATGGCCTCCAGTCTGAATGCGTCCCATTGTATTTTCATAAAATCCATCCCCTCCACCAGTGGGCCGGTTTGGAATCTCGGGGAGTTCCTTTCAAGGGTGGAGTAAAAAGTGGAGTAGGTTCACAAGATCAGCCCCATCCAAGAGACACACAGGCGTGGCGCCTCAGGAAGATCCTTTAAAGTTTGGAGTAAAAAGCGGAGGGGACACACTGCCCTCCCCCCCCCTTCCGCCATCAACCTCAGCAGAACCTGACATCGAGAGGAGGTGAGTGCTAGCGGAGCAGGGGTGGTGGTGGGCTTGATGGCCTTATAGCCCCCTTCCAAATTCACTGTTCAGGGTACTGCAGCCCTTCTCGAGTGGTGGTGAATCTTCTTAACCGATGGCAGCAAAAGATACAACCAAGAAAAGAAACATAGCCCCATAGGCAAACTCAAAAATCTGGATTGGAGAAAGCCACCCTTGGGGCTGGCCTAGGCTGGCCAAGGAGCTCTCCGTGGTCCTGAACCCATTCTGTGGCTAGGGCTCTGCAGCATCTTGCACAGCCCCCATGCAGATCGTGTTAAAACCCAGCACTGTTTCTCACACACTGTAATCACCAGGCTCCATGGCCATTCGTGGGTCTCTAGTCTAGGTGCAGCAGTAGGAAAAATTGTGCCTAGACCCCCACTAAAAGGGCTGCTTACAGTCAGAGTTGCAAATGCTGACTAAAACAGGGAATGGATTTACAGCCCCCTTGAAACTGAAGTCAGCAGCCTCCGGTGACGGAACGACTAGTTACTGGCAGCTTAGGTCAGAGGGTAGACTTGTGCTTCTACTAATCCAATTAAAAAGGATTTCCACTACTCCAATTAATAACTGGTCATAGCAGGAACTATTTGAAATTGATTATTGGATCCAGGATTTCCAGAATCTTACGTTGTACCTTTGAAATTCACCGTGACATGGTTTCTTCTTGATGCCAGGTTCAGACCTGGGATACTCTGCAATCAAAGCATGTGCCATACCACCAACCTCCTCACATCCTAGCTTCCATGGCAGCTGCTTCCCGGGTGTAACATGTAGCTCTAAATTCAAACCCTAGTTCTGGGGAAAGGATACTTTAATTTTTCTCTTGGGTTTTCAAGGTGATGAATGAGCCAAGAAACAGTCTTGAAGTCTATGCATTGATAGGTTCATAAATGTTCTTGAAGTATCTAGATTGCCAATTGCTTTAATCCAAGTGACGCCACAGGAGTGACCCTATCTGAGCCTAAGGGCAACCACTATTGAATTGAATTGTAAAGAGCTTTTAAATCACTTTCGGAGATTCACAGGTTCGTTTTTTCCCTTTTCTCCATTCTTCTTTGTCCATCTTAAATTTAAAAACAAAGAGAGCATCTTTGGGGAAAGCCACAGTCTCAATCATGGCATTGACTACAAGGTGTTGCATAGTTTTCTCTGCCTGTTTAATTGACCTCATTGTCAAGAATCATTAAATACTCCTTAGAGGTGATTTGAAAACATCCAGCTGTGACCATAAACTGTGGCATTTATTGGCTATAGTGTGAAAACAATAACAACAAGAAACTGACAGTGGGCTGAGCTGATTACCAAGAAACAAGAACAACAAGAGATAGCAGGAATGATAAAATCCATCACACACAGTGTGATCAATCCAAGTTGTGTTATGTAGCAGTGTACCTCCACAACCTGTCTAGTCTTGGTCCAGCCCTAAACTTGGAGTCTTATATTTTAAAAGGAACTCATTGCATTGCTAACTACTTCTCATTAACCAGAAAAAATGGAGTCATATTCTCTTTAGTTCCATCTACTGGGCAATTTGGTGATTGCACTTTGCAGATATTTGCAAAACAATGAATCATTCCTGGCCACTCAGCTTTGATAACAGAATGGCAAGAGTCACAGAGAAGAATTTTGTCAAAATGCCTCTAAAATGTCTTTTAAATCTTACTGTAACTATTTGTTACATTACTGTCAGTATCCAAAAGTACTTATTGATGTGTAACTGAGTTACCCCTAACTTTTCAGGCTTTGTTGCAGAGGTCGCAACTTTAATGCCTCACTGATTGGCTTTTGGAGCTATAGGACTTCCTCAGAACTAAATCAAGTTACTTTAAAAAAATTACAGCTCTTAGAATTTTCCATCTTAAGAGGACCCTTTGCACCTGCCAGCTGTGAGATTCTAGGAGGTTTAAGTTTAAGAAGTAATTTTCACCCACAGTTCTTGTGATCTTGATTTCAGGAAGGGCGTTGGTCACTTCACCTGTCATGGTTCCAGATCTGGATGTTTTTTTTTTTCTGATCTAGGGAAAACCATAAAGCCATATGTATCCCTGACTGCCTCTTTGCCCTTCACCGAATTCCCAATTTCTGGTAGATGGTCCTTATGGAAACTGACCTGAAATAGACCATAGAAGGTTGGAATTCCCCAGACCTTCACTCTCTTCCTTATAACTCTTCCTCTGGGTCTCTAGATTCCGGTGGGTAGTGCCTTCCCCTTTAATAGCATTCCTTCTGATGCTGTAATGGATACCCATGCAGATAACATGCTAATTTATTAGTTCAGCTCCACTGGGTACGTGGAATGAAAAATGATTGTGGGGAGTTGTGTTGGTTTTTTTTTAATAAGAAGTAGGGGGACTTTATAGGTCTCCAGCCACGTTTAAAATGCAAAATGAAACCCAGAGCATTCCTTCATTAAGCAACGTAATTCTATCCCTGCCTAATGAAGGCATGAGTTTATCTGCAGCGCTCTACCCTGGGATGAGAATTACTGGAGCAGGTAAACAGTATTAAGTGCTGCCTTGCATTTATGTCAGCCAAAGCTATGGACGTCAAGGTGAGAGATCCACACACACCCTCTCTTTGGTTGGGTTGCGTGGAAGTTTTGACGGTTCGGACGGGGGGTATTCACGAAGTCAAGCGGATGGCTGAAATTGGCCCAAACCTTTCAAGACCTAGCCAAATTTTGGGGAACAGTATTCAGCAGCTAGCGCTACGGTTTAGGTATCTGTCTAAAGAAGCCAGAGCTTAGGAGTTGGATTTCCCCCCACTGTGCCACCAGGGAGAAGAGCCAGCCTGGGTGTCCATGGGAAAGCTGCACAATCCCAGGGCACCACCACCACCGGCCCCGGAAGAAGGGAATGGGAAAACTTGAGTCTTCTCTACCTGGAAAACTCTGTAAAAGGTTGCCCTAAGTCAGAATTGACTTAAAAGCACAGAAATCATAATAAACCTCCCAGAGTAGCCGTGCAGCTAGATGGAGCGGTATATAAATAAATAAATAAATAAATAAATAAATAAAATTACTCCAATGCCTTTCGATTGCTTAATAAACCTCTTCCTTCTCCAAGATCAAATCAAGCCCAAACTCTCTTTTGAGGCAAAAAAAAAAAATGTTGAAATCGATACACTCCTTCTTTGGGCATTCATAAGAATGCTGGATTCTCTGAAACAGGCCATCATGCTGGGAATGGCAGCAGGAGAAGAGGAAGACTGAATACGCAATGGGCTGACTCCCTAAAGGAAGCCATAGGGAGCCAACTAGAGGCAATCAAGGCTGTTGAGGGCAGGGCATTTTGGAAATCTCTCATTCGTGGCATCGCCATAAGTCGGAAGCGACTTGACGGCACGGAACCATGATTTGTATTTATTTAAAGTGTCACTCTACATAAAACAGCAGTCCCCCTCCAGTATCCCAAAGAAGATGGTGCTTAGAAATGTGTGAATAACCAACCCCTATAGCATCCCACATATTGTCTGGGCGAATTTGCTCGTCTAGGGGCCTTTTCACATGACCCCTAAACACCGCGGCAAATGGCTCCCAGCTCCGGAGCTTAAAACTCTTTCCCCACCAGCTCCGGAGTGTACAGATAATTAAGTGTGACCACGCCCACCTAAGCGCGTCCCAGCGCACTTTTCAGGTACCTGCTCTCCGGAGGTGAAAATTCCTTGATGCGGATATAACAGTGCCGGGCTCTCCTTGCTTCTGTTTGTTCTTTTTTTGCCCCCCGCCCCTTTAAGAGATCTGAATGCAGTGCGGGGACGGCAGAACGGAGGTGAGCGGTATTCTTTTCTTCCTTTTTTTCTCCCTCCCCTCACGCAGCCAGCAGCCAGGAGTGCGGAGGGGGTGGGAACGCAGGAACAGCGACAAACCCCTAAGATCTCTGGTCCGAATTTAAGTGGCCAGCGGATCTTAGGGGTCGTGTGAAAAGGCTCTAAGTTTTAACTAGATTTACAGGTTGAATTGCAGCACCTTTTCCAGGCAGTATAAAAGTGCCATAAGGTCAAGTGCTGCTTAAACCCAGACTCTTGGTTTCTGACACTCCTTGCCATTGAAAACAAAACAGAAAACTAGCCCCCCGGAGCTATGAATCCTGCCGCCGAAGGGCACAATGTAAATTGAGCTGTTCTTTCGAGGTGCAAGAGGTAATAAAAGGAGCTGTCAATTCCTTTCTGATGCATGACAGGTTTAGACTCTTCTTGTCAGGAAAACTGTAGCACAAATATTATCTCAGAAATGTTCACTGCCGGGTGTCTGCCTGTTACGCTCTGCCGATTTGAAAAATAAAAATGAAACCAGACCCGGTGGTACGTTGGTCAGGTAACCAGCTTTATGGTTTGCACAACTCTTCTTGATCCACGGTGTTCAAAATACAGATGTGCCATTGGGTGTGCCGTCAGGCAGGAAATAATCTTGGAATCATGTTAGAACAGTGCCTGTTGAGTTGAGCCCCTATTGAGGAGTCCCGGTGGGGAATCGAACTCCCAACCTTAGCCTCACAGCCCAGGTGAAAAGCAGAGTAGCCTGCAACACCTTCCACCCCAGTGGCCACCCTCTTCGCCAGGGATGGGATCTCGTGACTCATGAGTCGCAGTCAAGTCTGACTTAAGTCACTGGTGACTTGACTTGGAATCAACGTGTGGGTTTTGGAGGTGTGTGTGTGTGTGGAGGGGGGGGACTTACGACTCAGCTTATGACTTGGGCTTGGACTTGGGACTTGAGTCCTTAGACGTGCCGACATCCCTGCTCTTCGTACATGGTAAGCTGGTCTGGAGCCGAGTTAGGTCTAGTTTTCATCAGTGGACAAGGAGCCATGGGCTCCCATCGGCATGGAAGTACTTCAGCGTCATTAGCTGGTTAAAGACATCGGCCCATTGATTAATGAAGCCAAATGACCCGTAATTAACAGCACGGGTGTAACATTAATCCACTTTGTGTGGGTGTGAGGGGAGATTCCCCCCCCTTCCTTTCCTCGCCATGAAAGATTTGGACTGCTACCTCTTTGCTTCTTTCCCTCCCCCTCCCCCATACTGGAGTTAGCAGGTAACTCTTCATGACATAGCCGTCTTAGCTTTCACCTTTACATAAGAACATTCATGTCGCGTCAAAGACTCGCTGGGGTGTTGGTTTTAATCTGCTAGCGCTGCACGGATTTCCCCCCTCTGCACCCCGTTCTTTTTAAAATTATTCTTATTCTTATTTTATTTTATTTTATTTTTCTGCAGGACTTCCTTTCTAACGAGCCAGAACACCTGCCCAAAGCTCTTCTAAGGCAATGCGGGATTTCCCGGCTAATTATGCCGCCCAGACACCACTTGGTAGTGGGGCGGCTAATATATATATGGTAAATAAATAATAAACAAATAAATATTCACTACCAGGAAAACTAGAATTGATTTGATGGTGGATAGTTATTAGTAATGGGTTTAACAACACTTTCATGACCCCAAGTTAAGTGGTTCTCAACCGGTGGGTGCTCCAGATGTTCCTGGACTGCAACTCCCAGAAGTCTTCATCATTAGCTGAGCTGGCCAGGATTTCTGGGAGTTGCAGTCCAGGAACATCTGGGGACCCACCGGTGGAGAACCAGTGAGTTAAGAGGAAAGTTATGGGGAACGTTGCATTCCCCCTCCCCCAGTACAGGTCCCTGAATATTTGAAATTTTGGAATCTATAGCCCCTCCCATCCCTCTCCAAAACAAGCATTTCTTGTCTCTGGTTCAAAGGCAGATGTAGATCCTCTCCTAAACACAAATCTCAAGATTTCCTAATATTGAGGAAAGAGCCCTCTCTCCCCTCCAGATATGTTTCGAATGTGAAGACTCTGCTAATTAATTCCTACCAGATATTTTGTACCGAGCATGTTATAACATGCAGATAATCTTCAAGTGTGCCTGTGCTTGCATAATATAGATTTAATAGATATAACAAGGCAATTAAAAGCTCATTAGGTCTGACCTAGCTTGGTGAGATTCAGCGGGCAGGCCCATTCTGTCTTTCTTTAATAATGCACGGGCTGGTTTATGAACGAATGCAGGGTTTTTGTCCAAAAACTACTTAGGGCTTTTAAGTACAACAATACTTTTTAGCTGTACTATTTTCCAGTTGCTTTCAAACCTTATATTTAAGGTTTGCATTTTTAAGACATTTCAAGAGGCGTTATTCTGGCTTTATATCCTTTCTGTATCCTAAGAAGTCAAGGAAATGTGACTTGGGTTTTCTCTTTCCTACATATATATGTGTCTGTAGTGCTGGAGGAGAATTTTGTGCCTATGATGGACTGCCAGAAAAAACAAGCCAGTGGGTTCTAGATGAAATCAAACCTGGAACTCTCTCTGGAGGCAAACATGTTGAAGCTGAGTCTGCCCTACTTTAGGCACATGTTGAGAAAACGGGATTCCCTGGAAAGTACCATCATGATTGGCAGAGTTGAAGGCAGCAGGGAAAGAGGACGACCAAATATGAAGTAGAGTAACTTCCTAAAGGAAGCCACAGGCTTAAGTCTACAAGAGCCAAGCAGGGCAGCTGAGAACATGGCAATTTGGAGATTGCTCATCCATAGGGTCACCATAAATGAGAAGCAAGTTGATAGCACAGAACAGCAGCATGTTTGTAAACGGACTCAAGGCGTGATATCAAAACTGACCACTAGAGCGCACCAGAGAGTATCTGCTATATTCTTCCAGCCTGTTGCTGATGACAAGGTACACCCATTAATCACATGTAAAACCACCGATTAGAGTTGGGCACCTCACAAAAAAACCAACACACTGTTTTGTCATTTCGTAAGCTTTCGAAACATTATGAAATGAAATGAAAACAGCTTTTTTTTTTAATGAAACACAACAAAACGCTTCCCCTTTGGAAAGGAAATGTTCCATTACTCTGTAAAATGGCTCCCTTGTAAAAAGCTACCCACCAAATTTGATGCCTCTAGGACCTAGGGGAGCCATTTTATAGAGTAACGAATCATTTTGTTATTGTTTCGTTTGGTTACGAATTTGCTTTTACAAAAAATGGCTTAAAAAACGAAACAATCCAAACTGTTAAGTGGAAACGAAATGGAACAAAACTCTATTTTTTCCATTTTGTGCCCATGTAAAGCTATTCTCTTCTGTGTGCCTTTCTACATCTACTTCATAATAAAAATAAATTTACCCAGAAATTCTAAACTCTGCAACTGAAGCGTCAGAGTCACCCCCCCACACACACACCATTGTCCCCCTTCTGCTGCTTGTTTGTGCGAATCCTTTCATCATGCCTTGAGTGGGTGTAGGACTCTCCACTCACTGTTGGCCGCTATGCCTTCCACCCTAACAGCTGCAATAATAAACAATAGGGAAAAATTATGTTTCATTTTGCTTCGTTTCATCCCTGGCAGGCATGGCTTGTGGGGAGGGGGAAAAGTTTTTTTTTTAAAAAAGCCTGGAGCTTTTTTAAAAAAACGTTTTTTCCCTCCTCAAGCCCGCATGCAGCTTACAGACAGAACGAAATGATTCGTTTCACCAAAAAAACCCCCACAATTTTGTTTCATTTGTAACAAAATGCTGCTTCCTTGTGTCGTTTTGTTTCGTTTCATTTCATTACGTAAGGACACAATGAAAGAACATTTCAGTGGTTTTTTTCCTGCCCATCTATAATAAACAAGGGTGTCCCCCGGCAGTCTCCTCTTTGTGCACACCACAGCTTGCTGGCAAAAAAGCCTCCTGTCCTGTGTGGCGTTGCCCCTCAGTTGACCTTCAGCTGGAAAGTATGTCTGGGCAAGAGAGAGAGAGAGAGGAGAGAGAGCAAGGAAAAGGCTGGGGAGCCAGTCGTTGTCATGTTTGTTTGATCCAAAATGCCTTCAGCAGCCTGGGTTCTTCTCTCCGCCCGCTCCTGTTCATAAAAGGAAAATTACTTCTCAGATTTATGAGTTACCTCCAGGTGTAATTTATCAACTGCTGCCTTGCCCAGGCCGACACAACGGGTTGGAAGGGGGAAGGCCTGGCTGGGCCTTTGATTAATGGGCACTCTCGCCTGATGGTGGCAGATGCTTTGCAAAGATTTAATCCTAACACAGCCTTAAAAATAACAGGTGGCCCGTTTTGGGGGAGGGTTCCTAGGGAGGATTTGGGGCCACGTGTGCATCCCGTTCCAGAAAACGAGGACGCCTCATTGACTCTTCCACCAAAAGGCTAATGGCTGTCAGGGTAGCATCTCCTGAGTCGGCTTTTGATCCTTCGAAATGTAAAGGGAGGAGACGCACACACAGACGGAGAAAGTTGCTCGACATTTCAAGCCTTTTCAGGCTGAGATAAGCCTAACCCCACTTCTGCTTCTCATTCCTTCCCCCTGTGTGTGTGTGTGTTGTATCGTTATAGTCATGACCGACTCTTCCTGACCCCATGTCCATGGAGTTTTCTTGGCCGGAATACTGGAGTGGTTTGCCAGTTCCTACTCCAGGCGCCTCCAGCACCTGGTATTTCCTGGTAGTCTGCCCCTGTACTAGCTGGGAAACTGGGCCTAGCTAAGCCTCAAAGTCTTTAGGCCTATCTCCCAGGTTTGTTTGTTTGTTTGTTTGTTTGTGAGCATTTTTAACCCCGCCTTTCTCCTTGGAAAAGGATCCAAGTCTGAGGTGTATGGACATAAAGACTGAGGTGTACGGACATAGGATGTTGACCGGTCAGATGGAATTCCCAGAATGGAGAGTTATGGGGAATGAAGTCTTTAAATATATATATATATATCTCTGAAAATCCAATTCTTGCAAATCAATGTTTGCATCTGGAAAAAAAGTTACAGCCTGTCTGGAAAATATTTCTACAGCACTGTCGGAGCCTTAAATCATGTCTAGGAGAAGAGTCCGTCAAGGCGCATCCATGCCGACGCCATGGTTGAAAATTAACCCAAGAGGTAGCCATTTGTAGACTGATCTGACAGGAAATGGCGAGCTTGGTGCCGAACAAGTCATTACCTTAAGCTTTATGGCCGTGTACAGCAGACGTTTGCGTATGACAAAGTACATTGACTGAGACGGCCTGTAACTAAGGACCCAGCTATTGCACCACTAATAGTTCCAACAGTAAATGGCTAGTGGGTGGAATACCAACCACTTCTTGAAAAAGTGCACCAGCTGAAACAGCTGTTTCTATTCAAGCCAGTCAATAAGAGACAGGAAAAACACTTATTGCAAATGTGAGGCAGATATGGCCAATGGATCAGCTTCTGCTTCCCTGAGTCCGCCTCAATCTGAATCATTTCTCTATCTGCATAACTTGTTTCTTAGGCAAAGGACTCACCTAGCGTGAGTGAGAACCGTAAAACAATATGATATTTATTCCTGCAGAGTGGAATGATCTAGTGCTGCCCTTGGGGCCATTCTCTGGGAAAATGCAGATTAAGTTAAAAAACGGAGGGGGGAACTTTTTTTGTCTGAAACTTGGCTGAAGTATCCTTAAAAAGTCCTTTCTGTGTTCACCCATCTCTTTTGCCATGATGGACAAGTTTTGAATCTGACTTTCTCGCTAGGAGGAGAAAGGATCAGGAAGTGAGAAAAAGAGAACATTCTCTACCTGGGAAACCTTAGAAAGTGGTGCCATTTGTCAGCATGGACTTGATGGCACATGATGATGATGATGATGATGATGATGATGATGATGATGATGATGATGATGATGATGATGATGATGATGATGATGGTGGTGGTGGTGGTGGTGGTGGTGGTGGTGGTGGTGGTGGTGGTGGTGGTGGTGGTGGTAGTGGTAGTGGTAGTGGTAGTGGTGGTGGTGGTGATGATGTGATGGTGATGATGATGATGATGATGATGATGATGATGATGATGACGACGACGATGACGATGGCGACGGTGACGACTATATTTAGGCCCAAAAAATATTCTTTCCCCTAAGATCCTGGACAGAGAATCCTTATTTTATTTGCAAATCTATCTGTGTGTTCCCCACGGTTCCTTTTACAATTTGGGAATACCATCAGGTGCTGTTTCCCCCACTTTTCTCTTGTCTATCCTTTTGAGTTATTTCCCACACACTCCTCTTGGTGTTCTTTCTTTGGCACCATCCGAGCCCTTAAATATGTTTCCAGAGCTTGTCGCTGGCTCTCGCCTGGGTAAAGGTCAGACGCAGCGGGGAAAGCGATCCTCGTGCAAGGTTACAGGAAGGGCAGACATAAGGAATGTCACAGCTGGCAATGTTAGCACTTCAGTCAGGAGAGCTGCCGCTGAGGGAGCCAAAAAAACTGCCTGGCTGTCATCACTTGGAGGGTTTCGTTGAACAGTTGAATTCTTGGTCATTAGAGCTGAAAGGACATTTGGCCATGGTGCTTTTGGGGTGTGCCCTAAACATTTGCATCTTTCCATTTCCTTCCTTCCTTCCTTCCTTCCTTCCTTCCTTCCTTCCTTCCTTCCTTCCTTCCTTCCTTCCTTCCTTCCTTCCTTTCTTTCTTTCTTTTTCTTTCTTTCTTTCTTTCTTTCTTTCTTTTTTCTTTCTTTCTTTCTCCTCCCTCCTTCCCTTCCTGTCTTCCAACATGGATTTTAAACCATTACTTGAGTCAGTGGGAACATGGAAAATCGGCACCAAAACCTTTTTGCCCCTGTTATGGTATCTTTGCTGCGGTTCTCAGTCGTGGGATCAGAACGGTTGCAAATTTTCAAAACCTGACCTTGGGAACATCAATCCGCGACATCAACCATGTGACCACTCCAGGGCTTGATGCGGATCAAAGTTTGCTGTGGATTTTAGTGGTCGTGTGAAAGCAGCCTATGTCCCATCATCATGCTTATTTCTGTACAGTGGGATGTATGGGGGGCAAAGCAAGAGCACTTTGGGTTGCCCTGGGTCGAGAGCCACTGCTTCTACCATTGACCCATCTACGCACTTCCACTGATCAATTTCCACCACCTGGTTGGACTATAACACCTTGACGGCAAGCTCTACTGATCTGCAGCAATCCTCTAGCAGTCTTCTGTCGCTTCCCAGAGAAGCCGGCACTGTGAACCAGGCAATGTCTCTGCCACCCCTCTCCGAAAGGACAGTGTGTGAAACAGAATGGGTTGTCCCTATCTCTTTCCTTGAGCCATTTTTCTCAATTACAGGTTGGTTCTTGACCTGGCAAGTTGTTTGGTCTCTTATCTTTGGCTCCCGCTCTGCTTCCCCCAGGTATTCCTCGGCGTGTCATAAGCCGTTGCTGTTTTCCCCCTGCCTGGATGTCATCAGGTTTAGTTATTCTCCATCCTGGGGTTATGTGAACCTCTCTCTGCTCCTCCAGGAATGCACTCTCCTGCCAAGGTGCATCTCTTCCTCCCCTGTTCACACACCACCTCTCCGCCCTGCTTTGCAGGTTACCAGCTTGTTCTCATAGCTCCGCCTCTGTGGAAATTTAAACAGACTACGAAATGCATCTCTGTTTCTCCTCTCCTTCTTCCTTACATCTCCTTAGATCAAGGTGAATAGAGGCTGGAGAGATACAGCGTGAAGGAAAGGGAGCAGGCCTTTTCTCTGTCACCTTTCAAAGGGAGGATTAACTCGGCTTGGGTCTAAGACAGTGTTGGCGAACCTATGGCATGGGTGCCAAAGGTGGCACTCAGAGCCCTTTCAGTGGGCACCCAGCATCGCCCCTTCATAGCCAGCTGTATTCAGGTTAAATGGCTGTATTGGCACTTGGCAAAAAAATTTCAATTACAGTTTGGGCACTTGGTCTCTAAAAGGTTCGCCATCACTGGTCTAAGATATTTAAAAGACCACATCTCCTTTTATGAGACTTCTGGGGTATTCAGGGGAGGCCTTTCTTTCAGTACCACCACTTTCACAGCTGCCTTTGGTGGGGACACAGGAGTGGACCTTCTCTGTTGCGGCTCCCAGACTCTGGTACTCTCTTCCACAAGAAGCTAGGCTGGTCCCACCTTTGCTGTCTCTTGGCAGTCAAGCTTTCTCTTCAGGCAAGCGTTCCCTACTGCCCAAGTAGAGTATTTGAAACACATTGTTGTGCTCCGTTATTAAATATGTTTTTAGTATTGATTTTATTGACTGTTTTTATTATAATACTTGCTGAATTCTTTTTTTTAAAAAAAATGTATCCTCACTGTTTGCTTTTAAACAGGCAGGGTAAAAATTATTTTCAACCAATCAGTAAAATATATAGTAGTGATTTTTGCTTTAGTAACCATCTTTCTATCTTCAGAAGGACAACAAACAGTTGGGGCTCAAAGTGTGGAAGGCAGAACCACCCTAGAGCAGTTCATTCACCACCACCATCACCATCACCATCATTACCACTATCATTACCATGACCGTCATCATCCGCAACTCCGGGGAATGCCAGAGTTGAAGCTCAAGAATTGGAAAAGATTAGAGGCCTGGCCATCAAAACATCTTGCTTGTGGATAAAACACACTTCACTGGAGCCCATATTGTATTATGTACAATGACAATAAAGTATCTATTATGTTCTATTATATTCTATACTTTAGTGCTGTAGCGCTGTTGCACATTAGTGCTGAAATGCTTTCAAAGCACCGTCACATTAATGGATATTGCTCCTGGTTCAGAACACAGGAAAAATAAACTAAGGGACTGAAAGGGTTAAAAGGGTGTGTGAACTTTGTGGCACAGTCAGCTCATGACTTGAGTCAGATCTTGGACTCAGGTAGCTGGCTTGAGGTCAACTCAACCTTCTATCCTTCTGCAGTTGGTAAACTGAATACCCATCTCGCTGGAGGGCAGGCAGTATTTAGCTTACATAATTAAATTGCAAACTGCCAAGGGAGTACTTTAAACACTACTGCGTAGTGTAATCAGCCCACTTTGCTTTGCTTTAGAGTAAAAGTAGTGAAGGGTGATAGGAGGAATGGAAATACTAATAGGATCAGTGCAGAATGCGGAGCAAATAATGGTACAACGGCTCCATCATCTATATGTCAATTGCTATATTGACTTTCCTCTCTTGGTTAAGCGTTATTATGAAACTTAGGAAGCACTGAGAAATGCAACCCACTACAGGACTGCTGTTATTCTTGTACCTCGTATTGCTTTTGTTATTAATTGCGATTGGGGGGGGGAAACCACAGGTGTTCCACAAGAAGCTGAAACGGTGGCCGATAAGCCACAGGGCATCTCTTCATCCAGGAAAACCTGAGGCACACAGCCCTGCCAACCTCTCAGTGAGAACAAAGGCATTCGACAACCACACGGAGTCAAACACGTTTTATTGACTGTTCCTCGTCATCGCGCTGGCCCTGGTTCCGTTTTTCAGCTTGTGTTAGGGATCGGAGCAGCCGGCCAGGTCACCTGGCTTGACCTCAAAAGAGCTGCCAAGGAAGCGAAAGACTGAAGAGGGAGCGGGCGGAGGTGCCAGCCAGCTTTCGCATTCTGGCACATTCGCTGCCGAGAATAGGCACAAATGTTTTACAAATGGTTCGACCCCGATACAGTCTTTATTGCCGACAGGCTCATCCTAGGCAGTGACATGTTCTAAATGTCAAGGCTCCTTCCTTGGCAGTTAACGAATGATGTAGGCACACTGGAAGATTGGTTCTATGGTTCTGTCACAGGACGAATGCAGCAATGCGATTTTGTTGCATTGAATTTGGGGCAGCGACAATAAGAACATGGAGTCTTGTGCCTTTTGGCCTGGCATCCTCCAAGCACCACCTCTTAGGATCTTTCTAGCCCAGATGATTGCAAAAGGACCATTGAGACCAGAAATCCCATTAGTTATTTTGACTCTCTGACCACTACCTCCTCCTAAAAGACACAGCAGTAAAAAATCCATAGCAGTAAAAAAGGTTGAGCCATGTGACCAGAAAAACAATTTCGAAAAGAGGTTAGGTGGTACCTTTATTGGGCACTACGAAAACAAAAACCGTGAGCTAAGCTTTCGATAGCAACTTGCTATCTTTCTCAAAGTATTGTACCAAATGCAGTCTTGATAGATGTTGTCTATCAGGCGCCGATAATCTTGTTGGTGAGATGGAAAACACCACATGATGATATCAGGAAGCCAGGCATAGTGGAACTGGAAAAGGTGCAAAGGAGAGTGACTAAAACGATGACTGGGCTGGGGGGATCTCCCTTATGAGGAAAGGCTAAAACATTTGGGGCTCTTTAGTCTGGAAAAAAGGTGCCTGAGGGGGGATATGATTGAGACATACAAAATAATGTAGGGCATGAGTAAAGTGGATAGAGGGACGCTCTTCTCCCTCTCACAGAATACCAGAATACTAGGGGACATCCACTCAAATTGAGGGTTGGGAGAGTGAGAGACAAAAGAATATTTTTTTTACCCAGCGCATTCTTAGAACTCCCTGCCACAGGAGGTGATGGCATCTGGCCTGGATGCCTTCAAAAGGGGGTTGGACAGATTCCTGGACGAAAAGTCCATCCCAGATTACAAGTCACAATGGAGATGTGTAATCTCCAGGCTTTAAAAAAAAACAGGGTTCTTCAAAGGCCAGATGCAGGAGAGTGATATCAGGAGACAGATATCTAGTTTTGTACACTCCTAGACGCATTTGGTGGGGCCACTGTGAGATACAGCATACTGGACTACATGGGCCTTTAGCCTTCAAGGCTCTTCTTATGTTCTTATGTTCTACATCTATGGATAGACTGACATTCTGTGAGTGCCAAAGTCTCCAAAGATGGCTTATGTGATGCCAGAAGGTTATGATAAGTGTGAGAGACCTGTAGCTTTCTTAAATGTACCAGCTTACAGCTCACCCTGGATCTTTCATCTCTCAAAGACCGGTTTTAACATCAATAATCTTCTGTTTTGAACCTGGGGCAGAGACGGCTTTTCTCCAGAGGTCTGGCCGAGGCGTTGTTTGGCGTCGCAGATCTATCTTTGATCAGAGAGAGAAAATAAGGTAAGAGATTCGCCCGCCGTTGCCTGTGTTTCTGTTCAAAGGCTTCATAACAGAACAAACCTGAACAGAACATCTGAGGATGGCACTGGTGAAAAATGCTGGGTATTAAAAGAACCACTGGCCTTAGCATTAGCAGAAATCCTTGTTTCTGCCTTTTTGATGATTTAAATCTTCATCACTGGGCCTCTTGCTACAAGAGCAGGAATGGGAAAGCTTGTGTCTCAGGGGAGTTAAGAAGAAGTGCTATCTGGCTTGTGGGGCTACTCTTTTAAAAATGTCCATGGAGAATTTTTAGAATCCCAATGAATTTATTGCCCTTTGAACCTTCAGCATTCCGGATGTTTTGGACTACAACTCCCACAGTCCTTTGTCACTGGCAATCTAGGCTCAAAATTCTGGGAGTTGTGGTCTAAAACATCTGGAGTTGCCAAAGGTCCACCACCCCAGCTGTAGGGTATGTTTTTAGTGTCATTTGGGATACACAGGAATGTTCATTGCTCGCGGCACCAAGTTCAGCCTGCCCCTGGCTTTATTAGGAATATTTGCTTGCATTGTTGAACCGTGTTGTCTTCAAGGGAAGCCCCGCATAGACAGCCCTACAGAAGTCAATCCATGTCTCCAGGTCTTCCGGGATCTCATGTCCAGATAAGGGCACAGCTGGTTAAGGTGAAAAAAGGTGACCATTCCAGATGTGGTGCAGCATCCGTATCGTTTTTAAGGGAAACCCCACGTAGAAATATTGCAGTAGTCAATTCTTCAGATTACCAATGCATGGGTCAGGGTCTTCAGGGATTTATCATGGCCAAAATGTTGTGTTCTACAGACAGTGCTGGATCCAGAAGATAGCGAAAATTGGGAACCCCTTCTTTCAGTGTAACCCCATCCCAGCCAGGTAGGTTATCCCCTAACCCAGTGATGGCGAACCTTTTAGAGACCGAGTGCCCAAACTGCACTATAAAACCCACTAATTTTTCACAAAGTGCCAATACAGCAATTTAACCTGAATACAGGTGGCTACGAAGGGGCAATGTCGGGTGCCCACAGAAAGAGCTTCAAGTGCCACCTTTGGCACCCGTGCCATAGGTTCACCAACACTGCCCTAACCTGTTAGAAGATGCACATATCCCACAACAAGAATCTCCATCTTCTCGGGATTCAGTCTCAACTCGTTGGCTTTCTTCGGGGTGTTTCTTAGAAAAGCACCCGGCTGCTCATTCTTCAACCCGTCCTGTCAGACTGTAAGGGTCTCGTCGAGATGCGTGCGACATATTGTACCTCTCGACGCCACTCACGGCGACGCAGCGCGAACGCAACCCTGTCACGCGTCCCTGACATGCAAATGCACTGCAAAGGTCACCGTGCAGTCAGAGCAGCGCATTAAACATTAAATGCTCCATTTATGCGCACAAATGGCATCACGCCAAGTTGAATCCAAAGCGATTACAGCTCCAGCCGTGTCAGTTCCTTTCAGAGGGACATAAAACATTTTGCTCGGCGAGTCAACTCAATCATGTTTTGCTAGGGCTGGGCCCGCCTCTGGGGACTGTTTGTCACCAAAACACCTCCCTCCCTCGAGGCTCTGAGGGTTCCCATTGGCTTAAGCAAGGACAGGGCTAGGATGTACGCACTGCATCTTCTCTCTCGCCCTCCCTTTGGGACAACTCACTTCGGTCCCCACCATGAAGAGGCAAACCCACTAACTTCAGAGAGAAAGGGAAGACACAGAGATTTAGGTGCCTGCAGCACAATCAGCCAGGGCGCCCCAACCCAAGTTGCAGAGGGACCTGGTTTTGGAAGGACGAAGCCCTGGGATGTTCTGAGCACCGGGCACTACAATATCATCTCCCAAACTCTTGGATACCCCCCCTTTTCGTCAGGAGAGGTGTTGAACCCCCTTCCTTCTCCCTCTGTCATTTCTACGCAGGGGGAGTGAGGCATCTTCTGAGTGACAGACTCTCTCCGCCAGCCTGAGCTTCAACACAGAGGAGGTGACTTCAGTGTGTAGAAGTGACAATCAAGAGGAAAGGAGATAAATGGATGGAAAACAGGCTAAGGACTGTACGCAAGTCTTTGAGCTGCAAGGAGTGCAAGACGGTGGACCAGCACCTCCAGATGTGGGATTTGAAAGAGGATTAAGAGCATTGGTCTTCCTGTGTGTTTCCGCGATCCCATCTTTTCTGTGGCTTCAGAATATAATGCCCTGCTTTGACTGCAGACATACCACCTTTTTTGCTACGTCACGAGGATGTTATCGTTTTTGCCATCAAGGCATGGCCAGTGGGTCATGGGAGCTTGTCCCTGGGTAAGTGGGGGATGCTGGACAGCTTAGTGGTTTAGGTCTCTGGCTGCAGAGCCAGAGGTGGGGGGTTCGATTCCACACAGAGCCTCTTGGGCAGGGATGGGACTTGGTGACCCACAATGTTTCTTCCATTGCTGCGGTTCTAAGACTCTGCCATGTTAGGTCCAGGTTACATAAATAATTTTCTTTTTATGTTAGCTCTGTCTCCCATGCATTGTGATGCCTTCCACCCCACCAGCTGGCATAGGAACCATCCGAAGGGAACTGCGGTGATGATACAGGGCCATGACCAGGGAAATGGTTTTAGCTCAGTGGCAGAGCGCTAGCTTGAGATGTGGAAGCCCCTGGCCTCAATACGGGTGGAAGTCACAGGTACCTGGTTGGAAGAGTACAGTTTCATTCAATGGTGTTTACGACTCAATGAATATTATTCTTAAAACACGGTTGTTAAGTAAAATCCAAAAATACTCCCTTAAGTGAACCAAAACAAGTTGAGGAGCCATGTAGCCATCCCAACAACCAAATACAAAAGTGGAACAGGTGATACCTTTAGGCTGCTAGAAAATTCACAAAAACGTTGCTTAAGTGGGGAGTTTTGGAACCCATTTCCCTTTTCTGTTTCCACAAACGCCTGCCACAGGAGCGCCAAAGGACTTTGGCCTCCAGAAGGGTGACGATCGGCACCTGTTTGGGGACAAGAGAACCTAAGAACCTAAGAAGAGCCCTGCTGGATCAGGCCAGAGGCCCATCTAGTCCAGCTTCCTGTATCTCACAGTGGCCCCACCAGATGCATCTGGGAGCGCACAAGACTAGATCTCTGTCTCCTGATACCACTCCCCTGCATCTGGTCCTTGAGGTACCCTGGTTTTAAGTCTGGAGATGACACATCTCCTGCCAGAATAATGTGAATAATGACAGAAGGGTGGTCGGCAGGGGAAGGGAGAGGACAGGAGGAGAGAAGAGAGGGCAGGTGAAGGGAGAATTTGTCCCGCCTGGCTCCTGTGTGTGAAAAATTAGGCCTTTGAGAAACCTTGACTGGCTGCGAAGAACACTTCCCATGGGATATTCCTGGCCCCGATTGGGCACTTCTGCATGCCGTATTTAAATATTTAAGTCCCCGGAAAGTGCCTCGGTGGGGAGAGCCACTTAACATGATTACATAAAAAGCAAGGGGTGTTTGTGGGGGGAGTCAAGTTGAATTTCAAGGCTAAGCACTAAGCAGCTATGATGAGAGAGAGGACTTCTTTTTCCGAGGCTGGTGCTGCTCAAGGCACAGAAAAGGGGAACTCCTCGTTATTTTCTGCGGAATCAGAGCATCTGAATACAGTCCAAACTGAAAACAAACATGGCTCATGGAAGGGGGGAGGGAGTTGGAAGCTGGACAAATACCTACTGTCCTTTTATTTATTTATTTATTTATTTATTTATTTATTTATTTATTTATTTATTTATGTGTAGCAGATGGCGACTGCAGCAACAAAATTAAAAGACGCCTGCTTCTTGGGAGGAAAGCAATGGCAAACCTAGGTAGCATCCTAAAGAGCAGAGACATCACTTTGCCAACTAAGGTCAGGATGGTTTTTCAAGTAGTGATGTATGGAAGTGAGAGCTGGACTATAAAAGAAGGCTGATCACCGCAGAATCGATGCTTTTGAGCTGTGGTGCTGGAGGAGAGTCTTGAGAGTCCCCTGGACTGCAAGGAGATCACACCTATCCATCCTGAAAGAAATCAACCCCGAATGTTCACTGGAAGGACAGATTTTGAAGCTGTGGCTCCAGTACTTTGGCCACCTCGTGAGGAGAGAGGAGTCCTTGGAAAAGTCCCTGATGTTGGGAAAGATGGAAGGCAAAAGGAAAAGAGGATGGCAGAGAATGAGAGGGTTGGACGGTGTCATCGATGCAACCAATATGGATTTGACCAAACTCCGGGAGGCAGTGGAAGATAGGAAGGCCTGGCGAGCTTTGGTCCATGGGGTCACGAAGAGTCGGACATGACTGAATGACTGAACAACAACAACAACAACAACAACAACAACAACAACAACAACAACAACAAGCCCACATAATAATTAAATTGTAAACTGTCCAGAGAGTGCTTGAAATGCTATGTGGCGGTACATAAGCAGAACCCTTTTTCTTCCTGGACTGCTCTGTTAATGACATAGTAAACTTCACCTTTTCCTTGTTTCTCATGGCACCATCTTATTCTTTAACAGACCACCACCGCCCCTTTTCGAGGGGGGGGGGGTCACCCACAACTAACGCTTGGGCAATGGACAGCCGCAGGCGTGGGAAAGCCCCGGTCGCTCCCGGGCTCTTCCGAAAGCGGCAACCGGAGGACGCCAGATCAGTTCCGCTCAAGTCCAGATTTTCATGCACCACCTGCTGTGATTGCAGGGTGAGGCAGCGGAGTAGATGGCCATTGCAAATTGCCTGTTGGATCAGAAATGGTGAAATTGCTACGTTTATCTATTTCACTGAAATGGTCCAGCCCAGATAAATCTGCAGAGTAAACAGCTATCGATTGTTTTTTTTTTTAAAAGCACAGAACCATACACTGCTGAGTAAACAAAGGGTAGTTGGAAGATTGCTTTGGAAAGCAGAAATCTGTATAAAACATCTGTATTATGCTGTTCTGTTTCCCTCTCTGTATAAGGATACCTATTTCTGACTGTAAAGCCCTTCTATTCATGGAGGGCTTGGAAATCGACCCTTTTCTCTTCTTTTCTTCCGCCTCTTCCAGTCTTGCAAGGATGTTCCGGGGACCCTTTTTGCACAAAAAGTGTGACTAAGACACTTGGTTGCTGTTCGCAACTCCTCCGATATATTTGAGGTTGTAATAGGCTTGACTTGGGGCTGCCCTTGGAGACGGTTCCAGAGCTTTACCATGGCGCAGAAGGTGGCTGTGCAAATGGCAGTGGCACCAACAACCTCACAAGAACGGTTGGGTGTGGGTGGGGCACTAATAAGAGGCCCTCAGTTGTTGCACCAACTGCACTCATTACGAGGAACTTTCTAGGCCAAGTTCTGGATTCTCATGGCCACCAATCATGTCTAAATGGTTTGGGTCTGCGTTTGCCAAAGGGCCACTTTCACCTGTAAGATCCTGCCTGTCTATTTAAATCAGTGACTCTGTGGCCACCCTCAAATGTCACCGTATGGCGCATTGGTTGCAGACTAGCATCATAAAACTCCTAGTGGAAGAACTGGAAAAGCGAGTCCTCAAATACCTCACTTACCACGAAAACACCATTAGGGCTGCTATGAGCTGGCCCCAATTGGATGGCTCATAGCAGCTGTGAAACATTGTGGGAGGATAAGACCCACAGGAAAAGACAGTAGTGTGTGCAAAACTTGAAGTCCACAGGAAAAAGGAAGAAAGAAAGACCAAAGGAGAGATGGATTGCATTGATAAAGGATGCCACTATATTTAGTGCATAAGACCTGAGAAGTAGGATGTTTTGGTGGTCTCCCGTTCAAACATTTAACTGGGCTTAACCCTCCTTAGCTTTTCAAAACTTGGAAGACATAATGGTTTCCAAAGCTATACAGTGAGACATTAAAAATGGTTTTTCTGCAACTATCTATCTATCTATCTATCTATCTATCTATCTATCTATCTATCTATCTATCTATCTATCTATCTATCTATCTATCTATCTATCCATCCATCCATCCCTTCCTTCCTTCCTTCCTTCCTTCCTTCCCTATCTATCTATCTATCTATCTATCTATCTATCTATCTATCTATCTATCTATCCCTTCTTTCCTTCCTTCCTTCCCTATCTATCTATCTATCTATCTATCTATCTATCTATCTATCTATCTATCTATCTATCTATCTATCTATCCCTTCTTTCCTTCCTTCCTTCCTTCCTTCCTTCCTTCCTTCCCTATCTATCTATCTATCTATCTATCTATCTATCTATCTATCTATCTATCTATCTATCTATCTATCTATCTATCTATCTATCCCTTCTTTCCCTTCCTTCCTTCCTTCCTTCCTTCCCTATCTATCTATCTATCTATCTATCTATCTATCTATCTATCTATCTATCTATCTATCTATCTATCTATCTATCTATCTATCTATCTATCTATCTATCCCTTCCTTCCTGCCTGCCTTCCCTCCTTCCTTCCTTCCTTCCTTCCTTCCTTCCTTCCCTATCTATCTATCTATCTATCTATCTATCTATCTATCTATCTATCTATCTATCTATCTATCTATCTATCTATCTATCTATCTAAGAAATGAAAAAGGGAAAACATTCTTAGCTATCACAATGGGCTTAATACAGGAGTGGTTACTTGTAAAATTGTTTTAAAAGGTAACTTTACAATCCTGAGATTGATTGACGATGGTGCCTTGCCCAATGAGGGTCCCCGATTGTCATTCCTTAAGACCCTCCTCCCTTTTTCTAGCTCCATAAACAGTTCTCACCTTTCCTTGGCCTCCTAATGGGTGAAAATGCTCGCATGTCACTGGCAGGCACTTCGCTTTTGATGGATGCCCTTTGCACACGGACCACAGGAATTAACGAGCAAATTGTCACTTGTAGCCAAGAGCTGCTCTAATATTTTATTTTATTTTTAAGGAAACAAAAATATTACCTACACTGCCCCCCCCCCAACCCAGGGAAGAATGAAGCACACACACGAAATACCACCTGCAGTAACCCGTGGCATCTCATACGCCACGGGAACCTTTTAATTAGAGGTTCTTTTAATTACAGCTGAGAACAAGCTGCAGAGAGACTGGTCAAGGCTGTTCTTGACATTTCATATGCTGGGCTTAATGCTGGAAGGAAGGAGTCTGAAGAAGATGGAGAGGCAACGCTGTGACACTCAGATGCTTCTGTTAGTTGAGATCTTCCCTCTTCTAGTCAAGGGCTAACTCCGACAGCTCTTTTGAGCCCGAGTCTCCAATTGGAATTCTCTGTTTCGGCTGCCATAGTTTAAACCACTGCACCACCCAGTGGCGGAAATTCTGAAATTCTTCTCCAGAATTTGGTTTGCGCGGACAGCTTGCACAACAGGCTGTTTCAGCAGGCTTTGGGTAATCACAGCGATGATTGGCTGACACTGGAGTGAGCGGTCAGCTTCAACCTTCGTTAGGCTAAACGAGGATCACACATGTCGCCAAATGCATTACAGGTCAGAATCCTACCAACCTACACAAGTGAAAGCTCCCTTTTCCAGGGCCATTTGTGTACTAGTTGGAAAATTGGATGGGTGACCAGTTGCACAACTGGTCCTCTGAAGGATAGCTCCCCCTAGAGGTGAAAAAACACTCTGCATTTGTCTCGTATGCTGTGTTTCACAACTAGCTTTCATGCGTATACGTTTGACGGTAGATTCATGAGTTGAGAGAAGAAGACAGAGAGGCAGATAGGATAGGCTGGATGGACGAGGAGATGAGCCATTGGACCTTTTTCTTGGCTTTGGAATGAACGTCCACCTGAAATCCTACAACCCCTTTTCCTTTGGGCAGGCATTTCAAAAATGTCCCCTCGGAATTGCCACTGGGAGACTTGCCCTGCCCCATTTGATTCCCACTCTCCTTTTTAAAGGTAATTTGGATTTGATTTTTCCACCTGGATCATCTTGGTGTCATCGGATGTCATCGCCGCTATTGTAAATCCCCCAGAGTGACCACTAGTCAGATGGGTAGTATAGCCATTGAACAAACGAACGAACGAACGAATGAACGAATGAACGAACAAATGAACAAACGAACAAATAAATGAACAAACAAATAACAAACAGAAGACAGACAGACAGACAAACAGAAACAGCCAAACAACCAAACAAATGAACAAATGAACAAATGAATGAACAAATGAATGAATGATTGAACAAATAAATGAATAAAAAAAATAAGCAAGTAAACAAACACAAGGCTCACAAATCTGGATCATGCCACCTGTGACATGTGGCTTGAAGGCTCACCACATCAATTAGGCAAAAAGTGGGGTGATTGGAGAATATATCAGACCTTTTGCAACATCTTTTTCTGGTTGGTCCGGCTTTCCGACAAACAACACCCTTCACCTCTTGTCTGCCGACAACTGGTGCCACTATCATCTTGTAACAGGAATGGTTCGTGTTCTCGTTCCTCTCCTCTCCTCTTTTTATCTTGACACAAATATGTTGTTCTGCCTGGCTGATTACACGCTCCAACGCCGAGGCCTCCCTATAAAAACATCCTCGATGTCTCGGGTTTTCCACCGCTGACCTGAGTAATTAGAACATGCTTCTTTCACCGCTGTCTTATTAATGCTGATAATAGATTCTGGGTTTTTACGATAAACAGAAGGAATGTTTCACTTTTTTTTTTTTATGGCTCCATCATGAGGGCTTTTTTTTTCCTATTCAGTTTTAGGTGTGTGTGGATAGATGTGGCACATCTGCCGGCTGGATGGCTGAGTGAGTTAGACATCTGGCTGCAGAGCCAGAAGTCAAGAGTTCGAATCCCTGCTAGGCATCCCAGGAGAAGAGCCAGCCTGTGTACCTTTGGGCAAGCTGCACAATCCCAAGGCACCCCCTAGAAAAAAAAGGGGATGGTAACCTGCATATGAATCCTTTATACCTAGAAAACACAGAAAAGGGTCATTGTAAGTCAGAAGTGACTTGACAGCATCTGATCATGATTATATGGACAGAGGGACGCTCTTCTCCCTCTCACAAAATGCCAGAACTAGGGGACATCCATTCAAATTGAGGGCTGGGAGAGTGAGAACAGACAAAAGAAAATATTTTTTCACCCAGCGCGTTGTTAGTCTGTGGAACTCCCTGCCACAGGAGGTGGTGATGGCATCTGGCCTGGATGCCTTCCCAAGGGGATTGGACAGATTCCCGGAGGAAAAGTCCATCCCAGGTGACAAACCATGATGGAGATGTGTCATCTCCAGGCTTAAAACCAGGGTACTTCAAGGACCAGATGCAGGGGAGTGGTATCAGGAGACAGATATCTAGTCTCATGCACTCCCGGACGCATCTTGTGGGGCCACTGTGAGATACAGGAAGTTGGACTAGATGGGCCTTTGGCGTGATCCAGCATCACTCTTCTTCGGTTGTTCTGTTCTTATGTTCTTATGATCATATATTTCAGAAGACAAGGCAACCAGTAAAAGGGAAGTGAACAGTAGGAAGGGTTAACTAATTCTGTTGTTATTTCTCATGTCTTGCAATGATATTTCCACACAGATAGAATACAATGCTTTAACGTTTAACATCTAATTCAACTGAATAATAGTCTGGTACAGTATATAGGTTCAATATACTTCTAGTCTGTCATATTTGATTTCTCCTAGGGAGATAAAAATGAGGCTACCAACCACAATCTTTCAGCACCTCCCTGTGCTCTTAAAGTCAATAAACTTAATGTTAACACGTTAGAGCGAATGTGTTATTTCCAAACTCTGCCCTAGTGTGTTATTCCCTGTCCAAACAAGACAATCAAGTGTCCACAAGCCTCCAGAGGACCCGTGTCTTCCAAAATCTAGTTTTAAACTGTTAAGAAATCAGGCGTGAACATCCAGTATCTTTTGCTTTCATCCAGTGGGACTCATGCAGCCTGGCAGTTACACCAGAAAATATTGGGAGTGGTGGAAAACAGTCTATCACTATTGTATAGGAAGGAAGGAAGGAAGGAAGGAAGGAAGGAAGGAAGGAAGGAAGGAAAAACACATAGACCCAGGAACCGGAGTATGGGGAGGAGTGGACTGACTGCTTAACAAGCTGCAAACAAGACTTATTTCCTCTCCTGTCTCTGTTGGCTCTTCTGTGATTAGCTGAAACACATTTCCTCTGGGGGGAAATTGGACACAGCAGATCTATTCACCTTTTTGTGTCACACCCTCAGTTGTCTCTCATTACTCTCATTTCTTGCAGCTGTTCCTACAATGAATTGGCCAATGAGCGAGACCCACCTTTTAATTTGTAAGTTTGGAGAAAAAAAATTCTTCCTCTGCTAACGCTGCTTGGCATTCAGTAGCCATCAAAGCAGCTGATTCGCTTCCAGGTAATTCTTGCCAGACCTCATAAAAGATCCTTTAAGGGCGCCGTAAAAATTAACAGGCTGTACTTGATAAATTCACAATCTCCCTTTGCAAGGGTGACTCCTGTCACGTTCAGGCAGATTTAACGGGCACGAGGGTGGTGTGGTACATGGGAGGAAAGGCAGCCCTTTTCCTAGTTCTGTTTGAACCCACCCAAGTCTAATTTCAAGAATCAGAAAAAAGGAGTAGGTGGGGCGTCTTGAAGTTATGCAACACGAGTTGCATAAGAAAATGGATTAGGCATAGATTAGGGATCATCAAGTCCCTGCCTTCCAATAATAATAATAATAATAATAATAATAATAATAATAATAATAATAATAATAATAATAATAATAATAATAATAATAATGAGGATGAGGATGAGGATGAGGATGAGGATGAGGATAACACCATCAGTCAGCTGCAGAAAGCCGCCTTACTGGGATCTACTCTCATAATTCACCAATACATCGCATAGTCCTAAACGCTTGGGAAGCGTTCAACTTGTGATTTGTAATACAAAATCCATCATGGTTATCTTGTCTGCTGTGGGACGACGACGACGACGACGACGACGACAACAACAACAACAACAACAACAACAACAACAACAACAACAACAACAACAACAACAACAACAACAACAAAAAATAGACTTGTAGTCCTGCCTGCCCCATTGCAGTGATGAAAGGCTGTCTTTTCTCCATAGTGAGTCAGGGCAACTGGGCTTCTTTCTGTGTCCCTCTCTCATCAGAGTTGGGGGATTCAGGCACAGACTGCCTGCCACTTATCATGCTGTCCTTTCATCAGTTACCAAACAAATCAGGACCACTGCACAGCTCCATCCGCAAGGCGACAGCTAACGACCCATACTTAATGGGTGTTGAGAAGGGATTGCATAGCTGGGACGTTCATGCACCCCAGGTGGTTGTACGTCTAAGGAGCCTATTCAGGAGCCTGTCCACCTAACAAGCCTATTCAGATCAGGGTGGGGTGAAACCAAGGTGAACTATAAATTGGAAAGCCTTCCACCAACTTTCTTGGATGGGTAGCGAAACGTTGCCATGACTCAACTTCGAGATAACCTCACCTGAGGTTCTGAGAATCTTCACAGTCCCTAGAGGAGAGTTCTGGTGACTTCATGAAAGATCTGCCAGGTCTCCAAATTTTGTTCCATTTTGGCAGGAGCTCCGGGTTTGTTTACAATGGGCCGGCACGCCACAAAACGTCTCCCTTTGGAAAGGAAGGATGGAAGCTTACAAAAGCTCATTTGATTCTGTGTATTGCCTCGGGCGGACTTTCCACCTGGACCTCATGTCCCTCACACTGCATCTCGTGCTGGGAACTTAGTAGATCTTGCTGGCCCAGGGTTCACTGACCCGGTTTCGACTCAAGGTCACTGCCTGTGCTGAGATAGCTTTCCGCACACGCCTCCTTCTTTCCTCCCTTCCTGCCAAGGAGGTTAATTGGAGGAAAGTGACTGTACATTGGGCCCATGAGTCTCTGGTTGAGGTACTTGGCACATATAAATCAGACTTAATTCCCCCTCTTCCTATTCTTGATGAATAACAAGACCCAATAGGTTGCTGTTCTGGAGAGTGGCGCAAATTACAGGTATAAATTTCACCGCTGATTGCAAGGGTCCCAGCATTTAATTAACTCTCTGCTCACTAAAGGGACTCCTGACACATCTCTTCTACTGCAACCTCAGGGCTCCTGTCCTGCCTGCATGGAGATGGGTGGGTGATTGTAACTCAGGACCAGCTTAGAGGCAGAAAGCTGCAATAGAAGTCTGCTGCTCAGTCGAAGCTGGTGGTTCCCAGACGTTCTTGGACTACAACTCCCAGGAATCCTGGCTAGCAGACCTAGTGGTGAAAGAGTTTTCATAGAATCACAGATTCATAGAGTTGGAAGAGACCTCAAGGGCCATCCCGTCCGGCCCCCTCCCATGCAGAAACCCCCATCACAGGACTCCCGACACATGGCCATCCAGCCTCTGCTTAAAAACCTCCAGAGAAGGAGACTCCGCCACACTCCGTGGCAGCATATCCCATTGCCCAACAGCTCTAACTATCATGAAATTCTTCCTAATGTTTAAATTGAATCTCTTTTCCTGTAGTTTGAAACCATTTCCCCAAGTCCTCGTCTCTGAAGCCATGGAAAACAAACCGGTCCCTTCATCAATGTGACATCCTTTCAAATATTTAAACATAGCTATCATATCCCCATTCAGTCTTCTTTTTGTAAGGCTAAACATTCCCAGCTCCCTAAGCCGTTCCTCTTAAGACATTTCTTCCAGACCTTCAACCATCCCGGTCGTCCTCCTCTGGACCCGTTCAAGATTGTCAACATCCTTTTTAAATTGAGGTGCACAGAACTGGACACAGTACTCCAGGTGGGGTCTGACCAGAGCAGAATAGAGTGTTCCTATCACTTCCCTTGATCTAGACACTATGCCTTGCTCCAGGAACATCCAGGGACCCAAGATTGGGACTGAACGGTGGCCTCAGAAGTTGTCTAGCTGCAAATGAAGTTTCAGAAGTCAAAGCAAAGTGTGTTCCTTCTATATACCATAGCTCTTAAAGCACTCTCTGGGTGGTTGACAAGTTAATTATGCAGGCTACTCACCACCACCACCACCACCGGGAGCTGGGTCCTTGTTTTACTGACTTCAGAAGGATGGAAGGGTGAGTGAATCTTAAGCCATCTACCTGGATTGAACCCTTAGCTCATGGGCAGAATTTGGCTGCAAAACAGCAGTTTAGCCACTGCACCACGAGTCTCTATGTACCATTTGTTCATCTATTTATGATATTACGCGCATATCCTGACCCCTCCCCTCCCCTTTTGACCTCTGTCTCCTCAACCAGAGCCCCAGCTGACTGAACTATCGAGTCAGGTAGCCACTGACAATGAAGTCCAAAAGTTTCAACCCAGGGACACGGAGAGGGTCAGATTTTGTGCGAAACATTCTATACGTCAATAAGATGCGAAAACAATCACAACGGATTGAAAGAAGGTGTACCCAAGGAGCATCTTGCACACTTAGGGCCAAATCCCAAATGGTGGCACCTGAAATCAGTCCCTTCTCTTTCTCTGACCAGGTCAGCCCCGGTTTCAGCCCGACCACTCCTCTTGACCTCTTCTGACGAAACATCTCCAGATCTACGGGGAAGAATCTGCCCCCCCCCTCATTTCGAGAAGAACAGCCCCGGGCTGGGAAAGCTGAAATGGATGGAACACACAAGTTAAAGCTGAACATTGGATTCTTGATTCAAATTTTCATTAACAACCCTTGGAGAACCTTGCATCCAATTAGCACTCAATTTAATTTGCCGTAATTTGATTTGCCTTAATTTAGCGCAAGAGGATGTAGGCACTGCATTTAGGTCAGGTTGGCAGGTCACACCAAATTCAATTCCTCCTTGCTTAATTTCCTTTCTCTCCTTGATCCCGGACAGCTGAGAGGCAGGCAGAGAGTCAAACTCAAGGACATGGGGATCCTTTGCAGATCTGACTCTTGGATGAGTATGAATTGGTTTTAAGAGAGATTTCGCTCAGGCGCTGGCAAAGATCTGACATTTGCTTTCACCACTAGAGTTCCTCACCTGTTCTTGCTGTAGCCCTTCTAAAAACCTATTGCATTGATTTGTTCCCCAGTCCTGCGGGGATTTTGGTGGTGGTGGTGGGGAGGTAAGCAGCATGGTATAGTGGATAGAGCAATGGACTAGAATTCAGGAGACTTGAGTTTGGATTCCCGTTTGCTCATGGAAACCAATGGATGTGTGTGTGCAACCAGCCATTCTCTTTGGCCCTAACCAAACTCACTATAACCAACTCAACTTGCCTGATTGTTTTTGTGTATTTTGTGGGGATAAAGTTGAACCCAGGTTAGGAGAGCCGTGTACATCACCTTGAGCTTTGTGGAAGACAACACACCTGGCAGACACATGAACTGCCTGCCCAGAACCCTCCTTCGACCTCAGCTTGGATAACCCATGCCATACGGCACAACGTTTTGGGGAAATCTTATCCAACAGAATTACGAGCTCAACTGACTTCTAAGCCTTGGACAGACTTATGAAACAACACATTGGATGAACAGAAGTCCGAAGAGCATGAGCTCACTGTGAAGGAAAGACTTTCCTCACCAAAGCTGGGGCTAAAACAAGCAGCCTCCAGCAGCCATGCCAAAGAAAACTTCCAGAGAAATTCATAACAGAAATCATAAGAACATAAGAACATAAGAAGAGCCATGCTGGATCAGGCCAAAGGCCCATCTAGTCCAGCTTCCTGTATCTCACAGCAGCTCCACAAGATGCATTTGGGAGCGCATGAGACTAGATATCTGTCTCCTGATACCACTCCCCTGCATCTGGCCCTTGAAGTACCCTGGTTTAAAGCCTGGAGATTACACATCTCCATCATGGTTTGTAACCTGTGATGGACTTTTCCTCCAGGAATCTGTCCAATCCCCTTTTGAAGGCATCAGGACCAGATGCCATCACCACATCCTGTGGCAGGGAGTTCCATAGACTTACAACGCGCTGGGTGAAAAAATATTTTCTTTTGTCAGTTCTTCCTCTCCCAGCCCTCAATTTGAGTGTATGTCCCCTAGTTCTGGCATTTTGGGAGAGAGAGAAGAGCTTCCCTCTATCCACTTTACTCATACCCTGCATTATTTTGTATGTCTCAATCAGATCCCCCCTCAAGCGCCTTTTTTCCAGACTAAAGAGGCCCAAATGTTTTAGCCTTTCTTCATAAGGGAGGTGCCCCAGGCCAGTAATCATTTTAGTCGCTCTCTTCTGCACCTTTTCCAGTTCCACTATGTCTTTCTTGAGATGCAGTGACCAGAATTGTACACAATACTCCAGGTGGGGCCTTACTATTGTTTTGTATAAAGGCATTATAATGTTGGCTGTTTTATTTTCATTCCCCTTTTTGATCATCCCTAGCATGGAATTGGCCTTCTTCACCGCTGCCACACATTGGGGAGACACCTTCATGGAGCTGTCCACCAACACACCAAGATCTCTTTCCTGATCCGTCACGGATAACTCAGAGCCCATGAGTTGATAGATGAAGTTTGGATTTTTTGCCCCAATATGCATTACTTTACATTTAGTTACATTAAAACACATTTGCCATTTCTCAGCCCATTCCCCCAGTTTGGAGAGATCCTTCTGGAGCTCTTCACAATCTTCTCCGGTTTTTATCACACGGAAAAGTTTTGTGTCATCGGCAAGCTTGGCCACCTCACCGTTTATCCCTGTCTCCAGGTCATTTATGAACAGATTGAAAAGCACCGGTCCCAGGACAGAGCCCTGGGGCACACCGCTTTTCACCTCTCTCCATTGTGAAAATTTCCCATTGACACCTACTCTTTGTTTCCGGGATCTCAACCAGTTCTCAATCCATAAGAGGACCTGCCCTCTTATCCCCTGACTGTGCAATTTTCTCAGCAGCCTTTGGTGAGGGACTGTGTCAAAAGCCTTTTGAAAATCCAGATAGACTATATCCACCGGTTCACCCAAATCCATGTGCCTGTTGACCTTTTCAAAAAATACTAACAGGTTTGTCAGACAAGATTTACCCTTACAGAAGCCATGCTGATTTTCTCTCAGCAAGGTTTGTTCTTTTATGTGTTTTAAGATTTTTTCTTGGATGAGGCTTTCCACCATCTTCCCTGGGACAGATGTAAGGCTAACTGGCCTGTAGTTTCCCGGGTCCCCCCTCCTTCCTTTTTTAAAAAATTGGTGTGACATCTGCTATCCTCCAGTCCTCCGGCACTGTGGCCATCATCATCATCATCATCATCATCTTCTTCATCTTCTTCTTCTTCTTCTTCTTCTTCTTCTTCTTCTTCTTCTTCTTCTTCTTCTTCTTCTTCTGCCATCCTTTTTTTTAACTGGGGAACAGAATCGGGACTTGGACTTGGGACTTGGTACCAAAGACTTGGACTTGGGACTTGGTAACACAGTCTTGGACCTGGTATGAATAACATGGCCTTGGACTTGGTACCAAAGACTTGGACTTGGGACTTGGTACCAAAACATGGACTTGAACTTGGAACTCAGGACCAAAGACTTGGAGTTGGGTCTTGGGTCTTGGTACCAAAACACGGACTCAGACTTGGTACCAAAGACTTGGACTTGGGACTTGAGACTTAGAGCCCAAACTTGCCAAACTTCCTGCTCATCTACAATTTCTCTGCACTATCCGTAAGACCTGGGGGCATGGCTTAAGGAAACGGATGTTGACCCATGAACACTCACAGATTGTTTAGTCCAGTGGTGTCCAACCTTTGTCTCTCCAGATGTTTTGGACCACAACTCCCACAGTCCTTTGTCATGGGCAACACAGACTTGGAATTCTGGGAGTTGTGGTCCGAAACTTGGGAAAGAGACAAAGTTTGGACACCCCTGGTTTAGTCTCTTATTGGTTTAATAAAGACATCATCAAGTTCTGTATTTGTAAGGAGATTATGGAAACTATAGCTTTTTTTAAAAAAAGAAACAAACTATCCAGCTCTAAGGGTGATAGATTTTCTCTCAATGAGTCTCCGGAGACATGCCATGGATTCTTTCATCATGAAGTTTGTCTCTAATATAATTATTTCCCATTCTGCCTTGAAATATACACTGCTAGCAGAATCTCTTCTCTTCCTATGAAGGAGAACTGCATCGGCAACGAAGAACATATTTACAGCTCAGAATAATGACCCACTTTATCATGGAGTGCTGATCGGTTCACCCTCTCTGGCACGTTCAATGCAGAAAGCCACTTATTTCTTAATTATTTATATTCCACTCACTTTCCTTGTTGTCTTGCTGAAGGAAAAATTCTAGCTGGCAAGCAGCAATTCTGGCAAAGAAATCATGTTTCAAATGTTCCAGGCAGGGACTCTGGAATCTAAGCTCTTTAGTTGGAAGAATGTTCAAGATCTACTCTCTAGAGGCTAATAGATCACAGCTGTTTCAAAATAAATCACAAAAGTATTGCAATTTACCCACATGCAGATAGTCCTGTAAACTCCATTAACCTCTCTGAATTTTTTTTAAAAAAAGGAAAGAAAAGAGAGAGACACTTAAAACTCACCCTCTCATCTGTGGTTTAGATATCACTAAATATTTCCAAATGCTTTAAACACATTCAGTCTTTTAAGTGCCCTAGATATTTTATGTCCTTCTGGACCATCAACATGCGTAATGTTATTTCTCAGTAGAAGTATCTGTGTTTTGAACAGCCTCAGCACATTTCTCTCTCCACATTTGTAACGTCTGAGTTTTAAAGTTTTTTTTTTTAAGTTCTCAGGTCCCGTGCTTTTCCTCGCAAGCTCTTTTAAGCCTTGGTTGAGTTGCAAAGCTGACCCATCCATCAACAACATGTACATTTATCTCCTTTTAAAAATAGCTATAATTGCGTTGCGAGGCGTGAAGGACCACACAGTTCTCTCCTTGGCATACTTCCGTGTATAAGACGACCCTCAGTTTTTAGTCTCACAGATTTGGCTTCTCCGTCCAACCAAAGAATCTCGCTGGGAGGGTTGCTATTTCATATGGTCAAGTCACCTCCTACATATGGTGAATGGTGACCCAACGAATGAGGGATCTCCGCAATGTCCTGCCCTCAGCTGCCCCACTCAGCTCTTGCGAATGCAAGCCGGTGGCTTCCTTTAGGTTGTTAGTCCATCTCCTACTTCTCCTTCCTCATTTCCCACTGCCTTCCATTTCTCTCAGCATGGTTCTCTGTCCAGAACACCCTGTCTTCTCATGATGTCCCCGAAGCCAGTACTGGGAGGGTGGCGATGGTAAAAATACCTTCCATGAACTTCTTCCATACCTGGAAAAACCCGTTATTGTTGTTGTTGTTGTTGTTGTTGTTGTTCTTCTTCTTCTTCTTCTTCTTCTTCTTCTTCTTCTTCTTCTTCTTCTTGATGATGATGATGATGATGATGATGATGATGATGATGATGATGATGATGATGATGATGATGATGATGATGATGATTTTGTTGTGTTGTTACAGTCGTGACCAACTCTTCATGACCATGGAGTTTTCTCTTGGGAGGAATACTGGAGTGGTTGACCAGTTCCTACTCCAGATGCCTACAACACCTGGTACTCCCTGGTGGTCGCCCATCCATGTACTAACCAGGCCTGACCCTGCTTAGCTTCCGAGATCAGGCGGGATCGGATGTGCTCAGGGCCTCTAGGCAGCTGGGAAAACCCAGTTAGTGTCACTGTTGGAAGTGACTTGACAGCCCATTACACTCACCCCCGTCATAATTAAAGGAACGTTCCCTATTAGAACACCCATTGTGCAGCAAAACTGCACACAGTAAACAGCAGTTTTTAAAAATGTGTTAAGCTATCTGGCTGTCTGCTTTGTGCCAGTGTATAAGAGGCACTAATTAATAATAATAATAACAGCAGCCCGTTAAATAGGACAGTTCCACTTTATAAATACTCCTCCCAGTAGAATAGCATGTATTGGAAGACAAAGTTACCCTTGCAGAAGTTCGAACTTGCACTGTTTCCTTGCGTTGAGAAGGGGAACCAGGACACCACCGGGAATGATAAGCCGTTTTCTGCTTTATAAACAAAAATAAAAGAATTAACAGTTAATGAAAATAAATGCTAGCCTGTTATAATTCTTAAGCCCAAGGAGAAAGGCCTGTGTGGTAGTAATGAGCAATTACGTCTTCCTTTTTGCTTCCTTGGTCTCCATTGCAAAGATTTACAGCCAGTATCCTGATAAATGCCATTTGGAGGGGTCTGATTTGTTCCAGGGCTGGGGCGGCGGTGACGGTTTCTGCGGTGCGGGTGACGCCCGCTAATAAGTCAACCCTGCAGATTGCAACGGAAACTCAATTTCCCTATAACGAGGCATAATGAGAAGTATATTAGAGTATTGACAGCAAAGTAAAGGAGGCACGGAGGGGGCGGAGCTTAACCCGCCAAGCTCGGTCTTCTGCATCTCTCATGAGAGAGGAGATCTTTTGGATAGGAAGCTGAGTGTGTCGTGTTGCAGCACGTCAAACTTTTGAATCAATCACCCCAGCTGTGCAGCAAAGGCACAGGGATTCACAGCAGATTAGCTCGGCCCATTTTTCATCACCTGGCACTTATGGTCTCTCAAATGCCTCCAGTTCTGGACACCACACTTTTGATTCAATCACCCCAGCTGTGCAGCAAAAGCGCAGGGATTCACAGCAGATTAGCTCAGGCTGTTTTTCATCACCGGGCACTTATGGTCTCAAACTCCTCCAGTTCTGGACACCGCACGTCAAGAAGGATCCTGAGAGGGCTGGAACAAGAGCAAGGCAAGAAGGACGACCAGAGGGTTGGAAACCAAGCTTTCCGAGGAAAGACTGGGAGAACCAGGCATGTTGAGCCTTGAGAAAAGGAGACTTGAAGGGAAATACGAGAGCGCATCATGTTCAAAGGAGAGTCGTGCCCTTGACGGTCAAGCCAGCTCTTGCCCTGCTGATGGGAAAAGGATTAGCAAGAACAAACCACACCGGAAAGCACAGGGATGGTTGCAATGAGCAAGCCGGGCAGGGCAGGATTACAGCTCCGCTCGATCGAGGGAACGCCTATTGTGTTTCCGCTCACAAAGAAGGATTACTGTATATCTGATCTAAGAGAAGGATTAGCGGTGTTTGACATAGAAGCCACTAGAGCACAATGCATGCCAAGGTGGAGAAGGCAAGTGAAAGGTTACACCTTCCTTCCTCTATTATGAACAAGAACTGAGACACATTCCCCACTGGGAAACCAACTTTTGGAAGACCCGCTCTGCTTCCCGATCCAGGTGATTCCTTTGCCACAATCACAAAGGGTGGGGTTTTTTGGATTTCTTCAACTACAAATCCCATATTTCCCCATCCTGGGAGTCCTCACACACTCTCTCCTTACAGATGCCTAATGTTGGCCCCCCTGGGATAAAAAGCCTCACTCGGCCAAGCTTCCTATTCTTTCTCCAGCAAATCACTCAGAGTGTGTTACTGAGACCCTAAGTGCCAGTTAATGAGAAAGTAAAGGGTTACCAGGGGTGGGTGGGACTTGAAGCTGCTTTCTCCTGTGATTTTTAAAAAAAAAGGAATTTGACCAACAGTTCGAAGTTCACAATGCTTGCCACCACTGTCGACGTAAGCTGGGCAAGTACGCAAACTGCCAAAGCAAGGATATTAATTAATTAATTCCTTTTTTTTTAATTAATGGATTTGAGTGATGAAATGAAGGAGTGGGTAACTAATGGATTGCAAAGTAACTGGATGAATGGCAAAATAATATGAAATGGTGTGTGTGGGGGGAGTGCCCTGGAATTGATTTAATAGACAATAACCTACTGGTTGGCTACACCTGCATTAAGTCTAACGGTGCATGCGCAACCCAGGGTGTCCCCATTTCTAATGAATTTGATGGGATTATCACACACACACACACACACAGAGAGAGAGAGAGAGAGAGAGAGAGAGAGAGAGAGAGAGAGAGAGAGAGAGAGAGAGAGAGAGAGAGAGATTTTAGCAGAGTTGCTGCTTCTATTCCTCATCACAACCCAAGCCAGACGACGGACGCATGACGAATTATGCAAACAATGGCTCCTTGACTTGTGATGATGGCAGCAAAGAAATAAGCACTGCTAAATTGAACTACAAAATCCAAATTCACTTTTGGAAGATGTGATAGTGGTCACAGGGCATGCGCTCTCTCTGCTTTCCTTCCAGTGGTTCTGGCTGAATTTTTTTTGCATGCATGCCCTGAACAAGAAGGAGAAAAGATGAAAAATGCCCGCTAGCTCCGGGTTCGGATGTGTGTCTCGGCGTGGGCATTACCAAAAGGAGAGAAAGAGCCTTTTTCCTGGGTGTCTCCTTCGTAGTTCGTACTCTATCTTCCATTGTCCATTGATAAATAAAACTGATTTACTCTCCTGCAATAATACCTCTGGAAAGAAGTGTGTGTGTGTGTGTGTGTGTGTGTGTGTGTGTGTGAGAGTGTGAGAGAGTGTGTGTGTGTAGAAGCTTGCAAACCAGCCTGTTTTCCATCACACGCTACTTAAATATTCGCCCGGCGTGTCCATTGTTGGCAGATGCAATTCCGGTGGTACGGGGAATTAATTGAGGGCATTCTGGAAGAGCGGTAGGCCACGAAGCAAATGAAAGCAGTAATTAACAGATGCTTTCCGGAGAGGTGTGATCGGGGACTTGATCAAGGAACACCCCCGATCCATCCTTATCGGAGATTTCTACCAGGACCTTCGGCTGCTTTAGTGAGGCTTCAGACACCAAGTGGCAGGGAGAGCCAGCATGGCGGACTAGAGAGAGGCAGGTAGGATGTCGCAGCCCTGGGTTCAAATCCCGGTTTGGCCATGGAAACACACTGTGGAGGAGTGATACCTCTAAGGCCACTCCTTAAATATCTCATATAGCTTGAAAATCTTCATAAAAGGGAAAGGACTTGACAGGAAGATACAATAACACAAAAAGTACCAGTAAGCAGGGCCAGCGCTAGTTTTTTTTTTGGCCCCTAGGCGAGGGGTGGGGGGGTGGGGGTGGCGGGGTGGCGGCAGGGGGCAGGGCAGGGGGCGGGCGGGGCAGTGGGTGGGTGGCGGGCAGATGGCCAGCGGTGGCCAGCGGGGGGGGGGGGGGGGGGGGCAGCAGGCTGGCCAGCGCTCCCTCTCCATTTTGGCGCCCTAGGCAACTGCCTAGTTCGCCTTTATGGACGCACCGGCCCTGCCAGTAAGTTGATCATGGATTCATTCTTTCTTTATTTGTACCCAAGCTACAAATGATTGCTTCTCAAGCTATGTGAGATTTTCTTTCTTTCTTTCTTTCTTTCTTTCTTTCTTTCTTTCTTTCTTTCTTTCTTTCTTTCTTTCTTTCTTTCTTTCTTTCTTTCTTTCTTTCTTTCTTTCTTTCTTTCATCCTTCCTTCCTTCCTTCCATTGGCTTCCTTCCTTCCTTCCTTCCTTCCTTCCTTCCTATCACATAACTTGGAAATCCTATTTGAGTTGAGTTGAGAGAACCCAATACATAAACACCATCGCAATCATCGCAACCAGCCTCTTACAACTGCAGAGCAGGAAGGCACCTGATGGATCCTACAGCGGTCCAACTGTATTTAAAACATGATGTGTAATAAGGGATCGCAAAAAAAAAAAAATCCTCAAAAGGGTAACTTTCCATGCTCTCAAATGTATTTTCCATTGTGTGCTCTTTGGTGCTCTTAGTAAGGTATCCTTGGACATGCATGTGAAGCAGATGCTCTGTGGTAGAGCCCTGGTGACTGAGGTGTTGTTCTGGCTGATAGAGGAGGAGGTGAGGAGCCTTGCGTAAGAGTAACATGTAGTTCTGCCCCAAGTTCACAGGTGGTCGTTATAAATTTCCATCTGCTCGCTTGTCAGCTCTGCCTCCCTGCATGCTTGCTCACCGAAACACCTTTCAAACCTGTCGCTGGAGTTTGGGTGTGCTTGCGCGCGTGTGAGAAAAGCTGCCTTCCGCTCTCAGGGCCCTAAATGGCTTCCCAAAGCAAGTGGGAGAGTGTTATTAATTACGCTGTCTAATGAACTCACTTGGCTCCTTTCCCGGCTTCCAAAAGAACACTCATACCAGCTTGGGATACTGTTGTTTCCTTGTAATTATGTTTATATGGAAAGTTAATTTTTGTTTTCATAAATTGATTGGAGGCTTCTGGAAGCGATTTGGAGATAATTAACTTTGCCCGCACAGACCTGCAGGAGAAAGGTTGTTTGTTCAGCTTCTGCAGGAGCGTTCGCCCCCAGAAGCATCAGAGTAGGTGGTGGGTGTGGATAATATTTGGGGAGGACAAACAGCAAAGATAAGGGGCAGAAGGATCAGCATGTGGGTCCAGGGGGTTGGTTCTCAATGAAACACAGGGTCTTTATGTCATGAAGAAGTCTCTCTCTCTCTCTCTCTCTCTCTCTCTCTCTCTCTCTCTCTCTCTCTCCTCTCCCTCCCTCCCTCCCTCTGTGTTGTATCTGTTGTATCCCACATCTCGTGGGAACCCATGAAAGGGCCTTCTTGACTGCTGCACCCAGACTCTGGAACTCCCTCCCACTAGAAGCCAGGACTGCCTCATCTCTGTTGTCCTTCCAGAAACAAGCAAAGACCTTTCTCTTCAGGTAAGCTTTCCCTGAATGATGGACTACCTAGTATGTGTATTTTATATGAATCTATAGGTTCACATAGACTTTGTGTTTAGGACTACTTATAACCATGTTGCTTTCATGCCATATGGTCTATTAATGCAGTAAGAAGTCCCTCAATTCCTTGCTCTCAAATACTTGAACATGTCTTAGTTGTACTGGATTGTCTATTATGCCTCATTACTGTAAGCCGCCTTGGTTTTTCTTCCAAGGAGAAAGATGGGGTAAAAATACTCTAAAATAAATAATAATGGTCTGTCTGTCTGTCTGGATAGCCCACTGAATTAGCCATTTGGAAGCAGAGCCAGAGGCTGGAAATGCAACCCTGAAGAGGTACTTTTGATATGATGTCTGAAGTCTTTGATAGCAAGCCCCAAGTCTGAGTCCTACTTATTTGGTCCCAAGTCTGAGTGTGTGGATACCAATTTCCAAGTCTGATTCCAAGTCTTTTGGTTCTCCCTCTGTTCAGCACTGGTTAGGTCTCAGCTTGAGTATTATGTCCTGTTCTGGACCCCACACTTCAGGAAAGGTGCTGGCAAACTGGAACAAGTTCAGAGGAGGGCGACCAGGATGATCATGGGGCTGGAAACCAAGCCCTAGGATGAAAGACTGAAAGAACTAGGGATGTTTAGCCTAGACGCTGTGGTGGCCAAACTTCGGCCAGCCAGAAGCTTTGGACCACAACTCCCATAGTCCTTTATCACTGGCAATACAGGCTTGGAATTTCTCGGAGTTGTGGTCCAAAACATCTAGAGCAGGCCTGTCCAAACTTTGACCCTCCTGATGTTTTGGGCCACAACTCCCAGAATTCCAAGCCTGTATTTCCAATGGCAAAGGACTATGGGAGTTGTGGACCAAAACATCAGGAGGAAGTTTGGACATGCCTGATTTAGAGGGATGAAGTTTGGCCACTAGAGAAAAGAGGACTGAGAGGGGATATGATTGCACTTTTCAAATATTTGAAGGGCTGTCCTACAGAGGAGGTGCAGGATCTGTTCTCAATCATTCCAGAGTGTAGGGTGTTCAATGATGGCTTCAAGAAATGAGAACCCAGCTTTCAGCTGAATATCAGGAAAAACTTCCTAACTGTTAGAGCAGTACAGCAATGGAACTGATGACCTCAGAACGTGGTGAGTGCTCCAACACTGGCAGCATTCTAGAGAAATTTCGACCACCACTTGGCAGATATTCTTTGATTCGTATTCCTGCCTGGAGCAAGGGGTCAGACTTGATGGCCTTATAGATCCCTTTCGACTTCACAATTCTTTGATTCTATGATTCTATGAAAGGAGCCTTGTGGCACTTAGGGGCTCTGTAATGCATGGGGTTAAAACTGCTGTATAGAAGCCAAAACGATGCTCACAACCTGGGGTTCAATCCCAGTTAGCCGGTCCAAGGTTCACTCAGCCTTCCATCCTTTTGAGGTTGGTAAAATGAGTACCCAGCTTGCTGGGGGTGGAGTGGGGGCAATGTTCAGCCTGCACAATTACTTGCAAACCAATCAGAGCGTGCTTTAAGCGTTGCAAAGCTTCCTGCTAGTTTATGGTGCCCTTCATTAAAAGAAGAAGAGGGACTCGAAAAGCGGTTCAGCATCGTGAATCCACCCTTCTGCATTGAGCCTGAGTCGATGGCAAGTCTCACAACTTGAGTCCCTGTCCCTGGGAGAGATGGGAGGAGGGGTAATTCTAATTCTGCACAGTTTTCCTTTGGCTTGCTGATTAATGCAGACGAAGCCTTGGAAACGGTGCATTTTCCCTCCCCACTGTTGCCATCCTGGTTTGGATTAATTTGCCACCAAGGCCTGGTGGAACACCGCGGGGGGGGGAATCAAGATATCTTGTAAGCAGCCCTCATACACGGCAATCAATTTTAAACTTCCCTCCCCCCCCCCGCTACCTTTTTCTTTTTAACACTCTCTCGTCTCCTGGGCGAATTCCCAGGTTTATCGTTTCATGAGTTACATTTTAGCTCTTCAGTGGGGAAAGGGAAGGGTAGCTTTGCATATCAAAGGCAGGCATGCTGGAACGCCAGCCCCAAATGAGATCAGAAACAAAACTTCCAGCCGACACTTGTCGTGTTTCATCTGCAATTCATGTCGCTATAAAGAGGCGGTGTGTGTTAATCAGAACGTGGTTGCCTGTTTCAAAGGCCGATCTTCCTTTATCTCTCTCTCTCTCTCTCTCTTTCCTCTCTCTTTTATTTTATTTTTTAAAAAACGGCCTTTATACAAACATGAACACAGGACATCTCACTTTGTACAAACATATCCCTCTCTTTCTTTCTGGTTAGGCTGCGTTTGTGTCTGAGCAATCCAGCCAACGTGGGTTGAAAGGACAATGTCAGGGTTTTGGAAGTGCTGGGAAACACACAGTAGGTTTTAGTCTGCACTTTACGAAAATGCTGGGAAAATACACAGTAGGTTTTAGTCTGCACTAGAGATGGGCACGAATCAGAAAAATGGCATTTCGTTGGTCGTTTGTCGTTTGGAGGGTCCGTTTCGGTTCGTTTCCATTTTTTGTGAATTTTTGAAAAAAATTCATTTTCGTTTTCGTTCATTTCGTATCATCTCGTTACCATTTACTTCAATTTTTTGTGATTTTTTTAAGGATTTTAAGCAATTCACTCATATTGCAGTAACGGAAACGAAACGCACGACAAAAATTCCGGTGTTTCTGTTCGTTTCGTTTCATTTTGGAGATAAAACTCGTTTGTCGTTTCGTTACGTAACAAAACAAAAAACGAAAACGGAAACAAAAAATTGTTCGTTTCGTGCCCATCTCTAGTCTGCACTTTGCAGGAGTTATCCAAAGTGCTGAACTGGTTTGTAGGACTTGTGATGGCTCCTACAAGGCGTGGACTAAGATTTATGATGGGTTGACAGCATCCTCAAACCTTGTGTCACCAGCACTGCCATTTTTGCCCCATCAAAGAGGAAACGTCAGCGGTAGGCCTGAGATTTGTAGCTAGAAAACACCTTGTAGTTCTCTGTTTTGGGAGGTCCGTGCTTAAAGATGCTGAGGCTCACCTGGAGAAAAGGTCTTTTCGCGAAGGCCCAGTTTGATGTTTTGTTGTTGTTGTTCGTCTGCTGTGCTCATACATATTTTGGGGAAATAAGTCTGGAAAGGGAAACACACAGATACGCACCAGTCTAATCCTATAATGATGCTTGAAATGAAGACAAAATTCTTTCTGTGTTTGTTAATGTGCCATTTGGCTCCCCCCCCCAACCCCCTGCCGAGATTGAAGTGATAATATGAGTGTTATGATTAAATTACGTTAATGTGCAAATATGTAGTGATTTCATCTAAAGAGCTCTTTATGGGGTTTCCTCTGTAAAGCTGTATAAACACCAGTAATCTGCACCACAGTGGGCCCCGTTAGTCATTGGCCCCGCTTAAATCTCTCAAGCTGGGATAGTTCACTCACTCTGATATTCTTGCTTTCAAAATAAAACACTTTCTCTTGGGAACAGAAAACTTGATAATCAGCGTGAAATGTGAAGCAAATGCTGGATTTTTGGTGTTGTGTGTGTGAGAGAGAGGGGAGGGAGGGAGAGAGATGGAGGAGAAAGGAACACAGATCGCTGGATCAAAATCCAACTCGGAAATGGCTGGAGATGTATACATTTGCATATTCTTTTCTCACAAATGAGAACAAACACATTTGAAAGTTTTTTCCTATATGCCTCAAATTAGATCTCTCTCTCTCTCTCTCTCTCTCTCTCTCTCTCTCTCTCTCTCTCTCTCTCTCTCTCTCTCTCTCTCTCTCTCTCTCTCTCTCTCTCTCTGTCTGTGTGTGTGTGTGTGTGTGTGTGTGTGTGTGTGTGTGTGTGTGTGTGTGTGTGTGTGTGTGTGTGTGTGTGTGTGTGTGTGTGTGTGTGTGTGTGTGCCTGGACACTTTTACTATGTTGTCACACTTTCCTAAGGAAAACCTACAGCCCCCACCCTCAAAAAATCCTTGCAGTTAAAACTTTTCAATATACAGTACAAGCCTTCATATGCACACAAACAAAATGGCAGGAGATGGTAAATGTTATCACTAAGGAAAACACAAGTTGGGTCTTTTCGCTCTCCTGTAGAACCAGCTCATTTCACAGAGGTTGCTAGTTCATTTTTGCTTTTGTCTCAACAAAGTGTCTTAATGAGGCCAGACACCAGTTTCCGTGAGGGACAAGAAAAGTTGAGAGTGTTTGTTATACTCTAAGTCTCAGCTGGAGCATTCTCACTGGATTAATTGGAAATAGATAAGTCAAAATGTATACAAGTTCCACTGATTCAACAAGTCAACTCAGGCTTGGACCACCAAGGGGATTTAGGCCAGACTGCTCTCTCTTCAAATGATCTTCTTTGGTTCGTTGGTTCATTGGTTCATTGGTTCGTTGGTTCGTTAGTTCGTTCCTTCCTTCTGCTTGCTTGCTCATTTGCTTTGATAGGAAGGAAGTCTTGCATGCCACCAAGCAGCAATATTTTGTTCGCTCTGGGTGACGCACAAGATGGTGGCTCTCCATCCCTCCCAGAGATATGGATTCGCTCTGGAATTCTGCTTCAAAAGTGGTGATAGGATACTGTGCTCAACCACGCCTGAATAAGCAGGCTAGTGTAAATAATGTAGAGCAGGCCTGCACAACAGGTAGACCGTGGGCTACCGGTAGCCTGCGAAGGGTTCAAAAGTAGCCTGCTGGCCACCAATTTAAAAAAGTGAGGGGATAAGTTCTCCACCCCTCCCTCCCCCATCCCAAGAACTACCACTGCCCTAGCAAAGTTCTGGGTCTGCCAACCCACTGTCTCATCCAAGCGGGACAATTCAAGGGCCACAGAGCGGTTCCCTCCTCCCTGCGCTGGCCACATGCGCATGTGTAAACCCGGGGGCCCATGGGGAGAACAAAGTAGACCACAGGGTTGTTTGGGAGAAAAAAAGTAGACCACAGGCTGCTCAAAGTTGGACAGCCCTGATGTAGAGCACCTACCCTAATAGTGCTTTTCAGGGCCCTCACAGTCTCATCCTGAGGCATGAGTAAGAGAAAGAATAAATGTTTTCATTACTTACAGTTGAACAAATGAAACAGCAAAATGACAAACATGGCTGACTTGTGGTAACAGGCCTCAACATACCGTGTTTCCCTGAAAATAAGACACTATCTTATATTTATTGTTTCCCAAGAAGATACACTAGGGCTTATTTTGGGGGTAGGTCTTATTTTCGGGAAAACAGGAACTGCAAGCAAACATGAGACGAAGTGTGGTAACTTTGGTGGCCCAAGCGAAGGGGGGGGGAAGGACCATGGATGGAAAGGGAGGGGGAATGTGTGTGTGTGTGTGTGTGTGTGTGTGTGTGTGTGTGTGTGTGTGTGTGTGTGTGTGTGTGTGTGTGTGTGCACGCGCAGGCACAGCCACACCTATCACTAAGTCATATTATCAGGGTAGGGCTTATATTTAACAAATGTATAGAAATCCTGCTAGGGCTTATTTTTGGGGTAGGTCTTATTTTCAGGGAAACAGGGTAGCCACTGCTTCCCACAGACTCTTGGGGGTGGATAGCAGAGCAGAGAGGAAGGGTTCTACTAGAAGCTGCATGCAAGGCCACGGTAACTCCATCAATTTATAAGGTGGAGAGTTGGAAACATACATTTGGATTCTGTTACATTCCTTTATACGAGTGTCCTTTGCATCCAAGAGAAAGAAATTGGCAGGGTCTCTTTTACCCTCTGATCACCTCTGCTTCCGTTATTTTTGTAGCAAACTGCAGCCTTTAAGAAAAAAAAAAGTAATTTGATGGCTGCTGTGCTAATAAAACAAAACAAAACAAAAACAAATGGAAATATCCGATCTTTTCCTCCCATCCTCTCCCTTCTCCTTTCCTCTCCCTTCCCTGATAAGATGTGTGGGACTTTCATAATCCCTAAGCTATACAAAGGCCTCAAAGGAGCCATTTTCCGAAAGCAAGCAAGATTGCATCCGGCGAGGGATGGGTCCCTCTCTAGAATAAAAAGGCTGGCAGGCCCTCGGAGGCTCCCCTGACTGCCATTACTGATAGACTAGAGGCAACCTGAAGAGCTCTGATGCGATGGATGTGGAGGGGTGTGTGTGCTTGGGGGAACAATAACAGCACAAAGAGAGAGAAAAAAACCCAGGAAGGTTTGGATGACACATGTAATGTTTTACATTGCGCTTAGGGACTGCTATGGAGCAGGAGGCCTTGACAGACTGCAAATACCTGAGCACTGGTAGAAGAATTGATCATAGCGCTGCCTGTACAGCGGCGCCAGCTTGGGGAGTTAGAACTGTAGGCCACGGGACAGCAGAAATGTGTCCCCATCTGGGTGACGGAGCGTCGTTCCCTGGGGTTTTCCTTTAGAAATTCATGGCTGGCTCTGCGTGGGTCAAGACGCCTGACTGCTTCCCTGGCAGAAGATGGAATGCCATCATTCCTGAAGTGAGCAGGAATTTCAGCTAGAGATGGGTGCAATTTAAAAATAATAATAATTGGAAGGTAACCATCTGTTGGATGTTTTGGAGTTGGACGTTATCTGTGAGATTGAAGGCACCACCCCTCTTTGCCTTGCTGCATGTGTTGTGTCATCCCAGTGCTTCCCAACCATGGTCCCTCAAATCTTCTTGGACTAAAACTCCCTGAAGCCTTCACCACTAGCAGTGCTGGCCCAGATTTCTGGGAGTTGTCATCCAAGATCACCTAGGGACCCCACTACCACGTCATGTTCTGCCAAGTTGCCATCTGCTCACAGTGACGCTAATGGGGCTTTCATGGAAAGTGAGATACTTCAGTCGTAGCTTTATCAGTCCCATGAGTTTCCATGGCTGAGTGGAGATTCGAACCCACGTCTGCCGAATCCTAGCCTGTCACTCTATCCACTACATTGTACTGGGTATCCTCGTGCTGAGAGTGCAAGGGTGCAGAACTTGCCTCTCCTACATCTAACATGCTGGACAGTCTTCATTCCTGGCCTGTTTTACCACCTTCTTCTACTGTAATTCATTTCTCCGAGATCAATAGAAGAGTAGGAACAGTGACAGGAGTCACCAAGGGAGAAAGGAGAGATAAATCCCGCTCGCATCTGTTTTAATTGAACTATTTAGAGCATTATCGCTAGGAAAACAGAATGGTGAAAGACGGATGATGTAATTAGAAAAGAGACAAATTAAGATACATTTCCCGGTGGATTTTCCTCTCCCGGTTAGCTCTAAGGTGCACATTTAATAATACCACGGAGTCCTCAGCCTGTGCAGACAATCTTGTCAGTTTGAGTTAGACGAGAATCTTTAACGTTGCTGTACCAAAGTACAGAAGTTATTCCCTTACTGGTAGGATAGCACAGTGGTTAGAGACCGACCATGAGATAGTATGGGCAGAGGGGAAGCAGACGGTGCATGGCTTAAACCTATATGCCTGCAGGGAAGACGTCCACTCTCAGGACCACCTTGAAGCCTTCAGAATCCTTTTTACTTCTTTTCCCGTTTCCCTCTGAGCCAGAGAGGGCGAGCCAATAAATAGCTTTGGTGAAAAGAAAGAGACGCAGGTGCCATCTTCGGCCTGCATGGTGCCTTCTCTAGCATCTCCCCGGAGGGTAAGGGGGCTGTTTGAGGAGCAGGCCCTGGGGGTGGTGAGGAGGAACTGGAACCAATGACTTTCTGCTTGACACCCTTCCCTCAGAGGGTGAGTAGTACTGAGGAGCAGGCAATGGTGATGGTAAGGAGTAGAGATGGGCACGAAATGCCAAAATGGCGTGTTGTTTCGTTTTTTGTTTTGTTTGTTATTATTTCTTTTCATTTTGAATGCAACAACATTTTTAAAAAATAATTCCGTTGTTTGTTTGTTTGTTTCATTTTTCATTTTTAAACTCGCACTGACCATCTGGCCTGCGGGCTGGGTCAGTGTGGGTTTTTCTTTTCTTTTTCCTTTTAACTCGTGATGACCTGCTGTCCAAAAATTGCTTCAATGCATTCCTATGGGAAAACGAAAAACGAAGCGAATAAAAGGGAAATTTCCATTTTGTTTTGTTCTGATTTTCTTTGATGGGTCCCTTGTTATTCGTTTCGTTCTGTAAGAAAATGAATAGAAAATAACAAAACAAAAAATTTCATTTCATGCCCATCTCTAGTAAGTAGGAATAGGAACCAATGCTTCTTTGTCAGCTCACCTCTTTAGCATCTCTGACCTGAGAGTGAACAGGGAGCAAGCAATGGTATAAGACTCACATTGGTGGCATAACCTTGGCACTCCAGATGGTTTTGGACCACAACTCCCAGAATTCCGAGGCTAGATTGCCAATGACAAAGGACTGTGGGATTTGTGGTCCAACACATCTGGAGTGCTGAAGGTTCGCCACCACTGGCTCAGAGGAACAGGAACTAATGCTCCTTTGCACCTTCACCTGCCTAGAGCATTCATCGTGGGGGAGAAGGACAACAACAACAACAACAACAACAACAACAACAACAACAACAACAACAACAACAACAACAACAACAACAACAACAACAACAACAACGAGGTGTGAGTCACCTCGATCCTTGGAGAAATTTCTTCTGGTGTTATCTCCACCACATATTTCCACTTCAGTATTAGCTTAAAGACCAAAGTCCATCCCAACCTACAGGTCAAAGGGACAGTTGGGTGGAGGTCTTCCATCTTCCTTGCTAAGGATGGGAAGCCTCTCCCCCTAACCATAGCTGGAGAACATACTTCTTGTATGTGTCCTTCAGCCTCAAGATGTATCCAGTTTGTTGAACAGGAGACATCTCCTCCCACTGCTAAACAAAGAAAGGGAGTTAATCCAATGATCTTGTTCTCATCCTTTGCATAATTTAAACCACCACGAATGGCCCAGTTGACGTTTTTACATCTAATTGTGTTTAATGAAACATTAAGGACAATTAAAGGCGTTTCTGTGGCAGCTCCTCTTGTAGCCTCCAGGGTTATTATGGGCTGACGAAGAGCTCTTGTCGGCTCACTTGGCAGGGGCTTGTTAATTGCATTAGAGGCTGATGGCTATTTTGTGCCGGATACTTATGTTTCCATCTTCTTGGCTTCTTTGAACCTCCAGTACAGGACGGACACTTGAGAGAAGTAAGGGGGTACTTTTAAAGGGCTTGGATGACTCCTTGAAACAGACCTCAACAAATGTATTCAGCCTGTTTTACTGATCATCTCTATCTGAGAGAACACAGGGCCATCCAAGAGCTTGGTTCATAAACTTTTGAAGGGTTTTAGTTTTTTAGCCTGAAATAGAGAGCTCAGAAAAGTGTCCTTTTAAATACAGTAGGACACCCAACCCATCTGCTGGTGATGGGTTCCAAGCCCTCCCATCGATACTCAAAACCATGGATATTAGCAAACACCTATATGTGTATATAGCATGGTAAAAGGAAGAAAACAACAAGAAAAATTATTTATGTGCGCATTACGAGAACAGTTCACTAGGGGGTGTCAGAGACACCCCCGGATTTTTTCCTAAACAAGTATTCATAGCATGATCTCTGGCTCTTTCTAGTGCCCAGTTTGGGTAGTGCATGTGAAATTAGTTCCCCCCACCCCCGGATTTTTTCCCCTTTTAATATTTTTTAGAAGGTGAATAAATAAGTCAGTGGATACTGACTGTGTGATTAAGGAGGTCCTTCTGTATAGATGGCATGTGTAAATAAACTTGAATCTTCATGAGCAGTTGTTTCATGTCCAGCCAAAGCAGAAATGGAATAGAACGAGTTATATGCACCTCTACCCAATGTTCTCTCTTTTTGTATGCAATTTGGTCCAACACATGCCTGTTGGAATGCCGACATGCACTCTTTTTCATGTAACTTCATCAATACGTACCTTTTTTCATGCATCTTTGACTGTTCTGCAGAAAGTGAGAGAGAGAGAGAGAGAGAGAGAGAGAGAGAGCACCCCCCCCCAAAAAAAACCGATGCATAGAGAATATAATCATTATCCCCAGCCCCATACAACCAAGACTAGGCCATCCCCAAAACCATCAGTCTGGATAGGAAAAAAATTAATGCATCGAGTGAATCTGCCTGGGTCCACCCAACCTCAGGGTCACACTATAATGCAATAGGACTCCTTTATCCACAAGTTCAATATCTGCTGATTCACTTATCCACAGTCTGAACATACAGTATTAAAAAAATAAAACGTAGAAATCCCTAGTTCTAATGATGGCGTTACTAGAACTGGCCAGGGGCCAGAGAACATGCTATGAATAGTCTCACCAGTGTTTGCTATAATCTGCATTTCTCAGCATCCTGGAAGGGGGAGGGGGCTTTGGACCTCCCCCCCCCACACACACACTGGTACATGGGTCCTGTCATGCGTACATTATAAGCCAGAGTCTTTGTAGTTTTCCCTTCATCCTTGCTTGCCTGCTGGATGTAAATGGACTCTCCAAACTGGGGGAATGGGCTGCGAAATGGCAAATGCATTTCAATGTAGCCAAATGTAAAGTAATGCATATTGGGGCCAAAAACAATTAAAACTTTATCTATCAACTCATGGGCTCCGAGCTATCCGTGATGGATCAGGAAAGAGATCTTGGTGTGTTGGTGGACAGCTCAATGAAAGCGTCTACCCATGGTGAGAAAAGATGACGCTTTCATCACTAGACATCTCGAGTGCCACCTGTTTCTCATATCCAGGTGTTTGGGGGGGGGGAGAGAAAACCCATTCATTCATTGCCCTCTTTCCCCCCTTTAAAAACCCAACTGCACCACAACATGTAACGCCTATCCGCAGCTTGTCTCCCTCAGAACACCACCAATGTTTGGAACAGTCGCTTCTCAGAGAGCGAGTAGGCCTTCCTCGTCTCTGACAGAATGACGGTTGTTTAAATCTTCGTAAAGGATGTTGCTGTTAGAGGACTTCCCTGGAGACAGTGGGGAGAAAAGAGGATGATGGATGAGCAAACCGTGTCTCTAGAGCGTCTCTGTCTAATTCTTCAATTCTTAGGAAAATGCTGCTACTTGAACTGTCTTCATTCATCACAAAATAAGTATGGAGGGGAAAAGGAACTTCACTGACATCGGTTTCACTTGTATCTCTATCTGTATCCACGTCTGATTCATGTCTATATCTCTATCATCTACACCTATGCATTTGTCTATAGCTATCTGTCTGGAAATGCACGGACATGTAAGTTGCATATTTTTCTTTCTTCTTGATATCGGTTTCCCCAGGGTTGCAATGTCTTATCTGAAGAGTTTGAGACGAGAGGTAACTCCCTATACTGCTGGCTGGTTGCACAGCCCTTTTGTAAATGCGTGGCAAGCATTGTTGGAGGTTCTAATGATCTATCCATTGCCCATGGTTATGCTTCTCGTGGCTTGTGAAACATAAAAGGAAGAAGGCCAACACAACGTTGAGAAATGAACACTCTGAGCTCCTAGGACAGTGCCTCCAAAACTTGAGTGACCCATATGTTCTTGGACTCCAGCCCCCAGAAATCCTGGCCAGGAGAGCTAGCAGTGAAGGCTTCTGGGAGTTTTAGGTTGGGGGTTTTAGTTTGGGAACTAGTGGGATGGGTGGATGGATGGATGGATGGGTGGGTGGGTGGATGGATGGATGGATGGATGGATGGATGGATGGATGGATAAACAGATAGGTGGGTGGGTGGGTGGACAGAAAAATGGATGAATGGATGGACAAATGGACAAAAGAATGGACGGACGGACGGACGGACGGACGGACGGACAGACAGACAGACAGACAGACAGACAGACAGACAGACAGACAGACAGATAGATAGATAGATAGATAGATAGATAGATAGATAGATAGATAGATAGATAGATAGATAGATGGGTGGGTGGGTGGGTGGTCAGATGGATGGATGGACAACTATCTGCCTATCTGTCCTCTCCCTTCACACCTACTTCGATTTATCCTTCTTCTTACACATTCTAGTTTTCAAAATAGACTGGATTTTTGTGTGAAGAAAAGAATCTTTTCACATTAGCTTTCAGGCCAACCCACTGAGCTCTGTTTCTCTTACAGAGATGCTAGAACCAAGTAGTCTGGGGCTTAGTGGTTCCTTCGCCCTGGTTTATTACCCTTTATAGTGGGATCATGGTCCGTATGGGAAATGTGGGAAGCCGCCCACAGAACTGCCAAGCTGCGGCTTTGAAAAAAAAAGGTGGCATTTGTGGGTTGAGTGGGTTAGATTTGATTTCCACAAAATAAGAAGCCACCGAAAAAGTTGGGTTGATGGCCTCGCTCAGGCAGGCAAGTTGAGCCGAAGGAGATGGCTTTTATGGCTCATCTCATTCAGCCCTCGGTGGCCAAACACTCCCTTCATCGGAGGCCACAGCATCCATCTTTGTTGCTACCTCTATTTCTGAAAACACGGCCAATCTTCTGGCCGAACTGAGAAAAATGGTGGAAGGTCAGGGAGAGCACATTAAAATCACAGAGTGAGGGAGGCTGGACCGAGGGAAGGATTTGGCCGCACTTGGTCTGTTGACCAGAAGTTTAATGGGGACTTAAATAATTCAGCTCTCCGGGAGAAATAATTGTGCTCCAGGAGAAACGGCACCATGAGCCTGCTGGTTGTCTATCAGCGTCCTCCTCACTTCCCTGTTCATCGTTATGACAGCCTCACGAGACCTGCCAAGGTGAGCCACTGAGACTCACCAAGGTTCTTCAGATGATTTTCGTGGCCAAGTCGAGATGGGAAACCAAGTCTCAAGATCTTTCTGCTTCTGCAAGGCCCCAGCTTAGCCAAAAACAGAATAAACCTTGCCATTATGTCCTCTTCCCAGTGGCTTCATGTGATTCCACAGTCTGGTGAACTTTGATTCCTGAAATGAAGAAGAGACATCACCCAACCCGGTGATGGTCATGGCTGGAGTAGTAGTATATCAGTCCTCTGTCACTGACTACTCACCCAGTCCTTTCTAATGGAGAGATTCATCTCAGGTCTCCCCCACCCCATCTGCTTGCTCCATTTTGAAATTTCCAAATCACTTCTGGCAAATACCACTATTCCCTACCATCCAGCTCCTGAGCCTGATGAATGGATTCTTGAATTAACTCGGAGCCCTCCAATAACAGCTGGGCCTGCAGAAGGTGCGATATCCCAGCAATCAGGGCTATTTATGAGCTCTGATTAAACGGAGAGAGTAATCCGGGTGGCAGCGTGCTGTAAATCCTGCTTCAAGTCTCAGAAATGAAAATGCTAGTTTAGAGCTGCACTTGTGAAATTATGACACTGGGAATGGTTCCCCCTCTGGTGCTCATCTCTGTGCTCCAGAAGCTAACTTAGCCCTTGCTTCCATTCACTTGGACCATACCTTGATCTCAGTACTAGCTGCTAGGAATGAAGGTTTTGGATCTTTTGGATTATACATTTTAAAGTGAATGTTATAAATGCATTAGAGGGGATAATCTTGGCTGGATCTGGAGCCCTGGAGCCTCTCTCCCTCTATAAGATCCACCAGAGAACACCAATCACGGAAATTAAAGGAAAGCCAGCATCAATAGAAAAGATGAGTCCCCAAGATCTTTTGTGGGGACTAGACATTTGTGTTCTTATTTGAAATAACAGGCCAAATCTTGACCACTTATCCTTGGTGGTTTTTTCAAAGAAGAGATGGATTGCTTAAAGAAGAAGAAGAAGAAGAAGAAGAAGAAGAAGAAGAAGAAGAAGAAGAAGAAGAAGAAGAAGAAGAAGAAGAAGAAGAGAGGAGGAGGAGGAGGAGGAGGAGGAGGAGGAGGAGGAGGAGGAGGAGGAGGAGGAGGAGGAGGAGGAGGAGGAGGAGAAGAAGAAGAAGAAGAAGAAGAAGAAGAAGAAGAAGAAGAAGAAGAAGAAGAAGAAGAAGAAGAAGAAGAAGAAGAAGAAGAAGAAGAAGAAGAAGGGGAGGAGGAGGAGGAGAAGGAGAAATGAATTGTTCTTTTCTAAATATGATCTTTTATCATATGCAGTTTAATCTTTTGGGTTTGATTCTAGCCTCATTATGGGTCTCCTTTGGGGGGGTGCATTTCTCTTTTTCGGGTTTCCTTTTGGGTTCTTTTCTTTTCTTTTCTTTTTTTGTTTCGGCCATGCCAAGCGATGGTGTGCGTGGATAGAGTGATGGGCTAGGTCTCTGGAGACCTGGGTTCGAATCTCTGCTCAGCCATGGAAGTGCACTGGGGGCGGGGGATTAAACCTGGAATAAGCATGCCTTGAATTACTCTTTTACCTTGAACTCCCTTGCTAGGCTTGTTCTAAGTCAGTTCCGACTTGACGGAATAGAACACGCAAACACACAGCCATCGTTAATGGAGGGCTGCCTGTGGATCCCTAAACTCTTGAGTGGCAGCCAACCTTGATAATTTCTTTGAAAATAAATCCCGCCCCTTACACACACTTTCTTCTTCTTCTTCTTCTTCTTCTTCTTCTTCTTCTTCTTCTTCTTCTTCTTCTTCTTCTTCTTGTCTTCTCTTCTTCTTCTTCTTCTTCTTGCTGTTGTTGTTGCTGCTGCTATTGCTGCTGCTACTGCTGTTGTCTTTTTTCCATCCGCACAACGGCCAGGATGAATGGTCAGATTGATCCATAATGTCGTTTCTCTGGGTCCTTGCCAAGAAAAAAAGCCTGACAGCTTAAATGGAAAATAATCTGGTGTGATAATGATCCTTCTATTTCTAGTTTTTTTTTAAAAAAAGCTCATCTTGTTTGTTACTTCTGGCCTCACAAACACTTCTGTTATCTCTGCTTTGATTTCCTTGCCCCCCCTCTTCTCCCTGCTGTAATGCTTTGATCCCCCCACCCTCCCCGTTGCCCGTTTTCTTTCATCAGTTGCTTATAAATCTTTCCCCTGGTAGAGATTAGAGTGGGGATGAATGATAGGAGCTGTCAGTAACCAGGAGCTAATTTTACCCCTGATAACAGTGCCCGTGATTTATACAGGCTTCACGGGGCTGATACAGATGCGCACCAAGAGGCCTTCTGCTCGCCTGGCATCCAGTGCGAGAGATGTATCTCTTTGGAGAAAATGGGATTTTTGTTATTGATGGAGGTGAGAACTAACGAGCATTAAACGGCTGCTCAGGAAACAATATACTTCCTTTGCACCTCCTCGCTTGCTCACTCCCTTCCTGTGGCAGGATCAATTCCCTTCTGAGGACATGATGCTCCAGAATGACTGAGCGGGTTTGTTTTAAAATAATCAAATATTTATTTAGTTATCAAGCCTCACAGCACAGTGGTTAAACAGCAGAACTGCGTTCAAGCCTCTGCTCACCCCCTGAGTTCGATTTTGATGTCAGGTATCCTAGATGCCCTAAGTACATCCGATCTCACCTGATTTCGGAAGCTAAGCAGGGTCGGCCCTGGTTAGTACTTGGATGGGAGACCACCAGGGAATACCAGGTGCTGTAGGCACCTGGAGTAGGAACTGGCAAACCCCTCCAGTATTCCTGCCAAGAAAACTCCATGGATGTGGAGTCACAAAGGGTCGGTCACAACTGTAATGAATGACACAACACACACACAGCCAGGCTGATCCAACCTTCCATCCTTCCGGGGTTTGGTGAATTGGAAACTCCATAATTAAACTGCAAACTGCCCCAAAAGAGAGAGCTTAAGCATTATGGGATGGCATTGATAAGCAGCGCACTTTGCTTGGGAAATACAGCAGCCAGAAATCCCCTGGGCAGGTCCACAATAAAGGAACATCTTAAGCAAATAAGGGGGGGGGGTGTTGAGCCACGTAGCCATTGCAAAACCCAAACCCAAAATGAGGTTACAGGTGAATCATTTATAGGGCACTTATAAAAATAAAAACACATTGAAAGCTTTCAAGTGTGACACACTCTTCTTCAAAGCAGGTCCCAAAAGTTCAAACATGGCAAAAGACATGCTCTGCCATGAGGTTATTCTTATAGTTCTTGGCTCGATGGTGTACGCCATGCAAGGAGTCTTCATGCCAACCTGCATAGGAACACAGGCTGTTTTTTTTCTGCTATCTTTAGCTACTCATTTCCTTGGGCCGGAATATTACATTATAAATTATCACATTCCTAGTAATGTCATTGTTCGGGTGTTCACAAAGGCCTAAGAACACCCCAAACCAACCCCCCCCCCAATAAAATAACAGAAACATGCAAACAAAATCCAAGAAACTGATTAAAACAACACCCAGCATTCACTGCGTTCAGTTGCAAATTTAGTACAACTGTGCAACAGCATGCTCTGAAGAGACTTCCGTTTGCTTCGTCTGGGGTCACCTTGGGACTGCGCCACTAGTCCAGGGCTCCCTAGCCTGGCTCTTTCTCCTAGGACAGGGCTGTCCACACTTTTTGCAAGAAGGGCCAGATTTGGTGAGGTGAAAATGTGTGTGGGTCAACCATTCAGCCACATTTGGGCCCTGAGCTAGACTTTGGACAAGCCTCTAGGACTTGCAAGGAGGCGGGGAGGACACTGGAGCAACAGAGCCAGGGTGGGTAGGCTGGGCAGGTGGCTAGGGGGACAGGGGGAGGCAGAGAGGGCAGGCAAACCATAAAACTGCAAGCTAACGTCTCCATCCAGTTAAGGGGAGAGGTCAGGTGGCGGGGATGTGTGACAGGCTGAGTGGCGAGGAGAACAGGCTGTGGGCCACTCAAAATTTGAAAACTGGCCGCATTTGGCCCCCCGGGCCTGACTTTGGACATGCCTATCCTAGGATGCACAGTGGGGGGGATTCGAACCCGTGACCTCCAGCTCTGCAACCAAACTCACAGAGCTCTTTAGCCAGCCTTTTGTGGCCTACAGTATGCCCACCGTCTTGCATTCACCAGCGCCCTTCCATCAAAGGAAGACTTACCCTCTGCTGTTTACTGCACGGGTGCCCTCGGCTCTCCCACTGTCCCGCCTCTTCTTCCTCATCCCAAAACATTTCCGGACACTTGTTGTCAAGGACTGAAAGAGTCCGAAAGAAAAGATGGGGGGAGCTTTGGTTTTGTTTTTCTCTCCCCTTACCACGATAAACACAGCAGGGAAGAAGACTGCTTTTCCGGAGGTATTTCAGGTGTATTGTTCTTCGGCACTGTTATTAGTTAGTGAGGCAGAGAGAGGATAATTGTGCAGGGATGTGGCACAGCTGCTCCAGCCCTCTTTCATTTCGGCCTCCATACAGCTGGCTTCCTCCGATCGCTGGTGATTTTCTCAATTATATCGGGGGGGGGGAGGACAGAGAGGAGGAAAACTTCCAGATGTCCATTGCAGGGCCATCGCCTTCTAACTGCCCCTGGAGATCTGCAAACCCTCAGATTGGGGAGGCTGGCAGAGTGGAAATACATCTTGCCTTTGAAAACGATTTCTACTGGTTATGGAGCAGTGACCAAGTGCTGTTCTTGTGCTGTCCCGGCAGCCTGTGCAGAGGGGAGCTGTAGCCTAACACACATGGGAGTTGTAGTCTGGCACACAGATGGGTGTTGCATCCCTGTAAACACTTGCAGTCCAACATGCAATTACTGATCCTGAATAGAGATGGGCACGAAACGAGCGATTTTTTCGTTTTCGTTTTCATTTTTTCCTTTCGTTATGCAATGAAAATGAAACGAATTTTTTAAAAAACAAAACGAAAACGAAAATGAAACGACCAAATTTGCCATGTTTTTTGTTTTTGTTGCAGCAGATGCATTGAACTAAAAAGAATGCTAATGAAAGAGCAATTTTTCATTTTTGTTTTCATTTTCTTTTTTTTTCGTTTCGTTACCTAACGAAACGAAAACAATGTTTTTTGCAAAAAACATCACGAAAACGAAAATGAACTGAAACGGACCCCTAAACGACCAAACGACAAACGAAACACCATTTTTTTGAGTCGTGCCCATCTCTAATCCTGAACCCTACCGTGAAAAGACATTCAGCACCTTGGACAGAGCCATTGAGCACACTCATCAGTCCAGTTGGGGCTTTCCTAAAGAACAGATGTCCCAACCATCCATTGATCCAATGTGTTTTGGCCTGGTCACATGTCTATAGTTACTGTGCTAACTCAGTACAGATACCTAAGGCAGGTCAGATTTTTGACAAGACATAACGCAGTCTCCTCCTCCTCCTCCTCCTTCACCAAGTAATCCATCAAGTAATCCATTTTTCTAATCCATCCCCAGAGTGCAGAGAGAACTCCTAGTTCCCTCAGTTCCTTGCCCTCTGAAGATGACGGCCACAGAGTGTGGTGAAATATCAGGAAGAAAAACTTCCAGAACACGGCCAAACAGCCCTGAATATTCACAACAGCCATTCTTATACCAAGGGATCCAAGGTCTTAGATCAAAGCAAAGCAAAGCAAAGTGTTCTGCCTATATACCGCCCCATACCACCACAAGTAGTCTCTGGGCGGTTTACAATTTTTTTAATTACAGTGTGCAGGCTACGCATTGCCCCCCCCCAGCAAGCTGGGTACTCATTTTACTGACCTCGGAAGGATGGAAGGCTGAGTGAACCTTGAGCCTGCTACCAGGGATTGAACCCAGGTCGTGAGCACAGTTTTACCTACAGTACAGGCATTTAACCACTGTGCCACAAGGATTGGGATACCCAATAATCCATATCTTTGAGTGTTTATGTTGGCAAGGAAGAGGGGTGGGGCTTTCTTCAGTCACTTGGTCACATTACCCTGTGATTGAATGTGCATATTAAGTGCCTAGTTGATTCAGATCTACAGCAAGTATATTTAAGGAGAGGTTAAATCCCTTGCTGCCCCCCCAACTGAGCTTTGATGGCCGAGTGGGGATTTGAACCCATAACCCATGAATTCTAGTGCCCCATGCTCTCTCCACTGCTCTCCACTCCCTCTTAGTAACTCATTGATTTCAGACTGTCTAAAGGGATTGTTGTGCATATCCCGATAATGCGACGCTAGCCATTCATTTGCATTCTATTATAGTTTTATTAGAGCTTTTCTTATTTTTCTTGACTTTCATCTGGTTTTCTGTTTTGCTGCATATCGGCAAGGGAGGGCTGATCGCAAAAGGCAGATGGTCATTCTTTAGAAAACAAAACAGACAGTAGGTCTAGAGATGAAGTCCTTTACATGGCCAATGTATTTCCACCCAGCATCCCTCTTCGTTTTCTTTGCCAGTCGTAAAATACAGTTATATACATTTCCCATCTGAAATGTAAATTCCTTTTTCTCCTAAAGCTGGCAGGATCCCAGACTAATTAGATCCAAGAGTCTGTTTCCCCCTCCTCTATTCCGTAATACAGACAACGTGTGTTAACAGGGTACCAAATCCCCAGCTATTCCTCATCTTCCATTAGGTTCGCTTTGCCAGGAAATCTTGCCTTGAAAGGTAATTAAATAGACCTCAGTTCTTTTAATTACCATCTGCCCCTTGGTGGATGTTCATGTTCTAAGGTGGTGTAAAGACCAGAGAAGTAGTCTGTAGTAAAGACTGGAAGTACAGTACTTGAGCTAATGCCAAAGAGAGAAGCTAGAAGACCCTGCGACACAATGGCGGTGGTTTGATGTAAGGTCATCATCTGTCCAAAGAGATCAGATCATAGATAAAACAAAACCATCCCTCTTCCATGCTACAAATGCCATAATTTCTCATTCTGAGAGCTCCGTTGATCTTACAAATCACTTATGAACAACTTTATGTACAGTACAAACCCAGTATCTGCTGGGGATCAGTTCCAGGCCTTCCTGTGGATAAAGAAAACTGTGGATAAAAGAGAATGCCACCCCCAAAAAAACTGCTATTTTGTGACAGTAGGTTGCTTTGCCACTGCTGTTTGACGACAGTAGCTTGCTTTACAGCTGCTGTTTGTAATGGTAGCTTGCTTTGCAGTGGGTGATTTATTTATTTATTTATTTCCCACTGCGAACTGTGGATAAGTGAGTCAGTGGTTAATGAATCAGTGGATACAGGGGTCCTACTGTAATGCATCTGGAGGAAAGGCATATATTGGAAGGCGTTAGGACTGAGTTAGGCCTACCCCTATCAAAACCTCACGGTGTGAGTTTTTGATGTTTTTTATGCTCAACAGATCATTAAATTATCCACGGTGCTGAAGTCTATCTCCTACAAACAGGTCCAACAGCTGGTCCAAACTGGGGAAACAATAGCCATTAGAGGCAGAATGAAATTCATCCTTCTCTGTCTTTCTCTCTCTATTTCGCTCACCCCTTCTCTAATTCTCCTCCATCAGTCCCTTCTCATTCTGTACTTTCCTCTTCCTATTACTCATTTTCAGACTCCATCTCCCCTTCCTTCTCTCTTTCTACTCTTCTGTCTTGGTCATCCCCTTCTCTGTCTGTGCCACCTCTGAGTTCTGTAGTTCCTCTACATCTCTCTCTTTCACGCCCCTCCACTTCTTCCCACCTAGATGCTTGCCAAGCGAAGATCAAATCTCGTTCTCTGTCTGTGCCACCTCTGATTTCTGTAGTCCTCCCCCCACTCTCTCTCTCAACCCCCACTCTTCTTCCGACTTAGTTTCTTGCCAGGAGAAGATCAAATGCAGTTCTCCAGACGTCTGCACGCCTAACTTTTCAGGGGGGGGGGCTTTGCCTGCCAACAGCTCCCCTGGCACTGCACCCTGTTTTGCACTCCATCTCAAACTTTAACCTCCTCCACAGTACTAAACCAAGCCCATATTACAGCCTTCCTCCCACCCTACAGATGGCTGTGAGCTCATCTCCGAATGGAGAAGCTCGTTCACTACCGACAGCCCATCTGGCATCCGTTATGAGTAGCCAAGCCCATGCCAAAAGCTGCCCAGGTTTGCCCATCCTGCCTCGCAATGGCAATGAAGGCTCAGCAGCCTCACCAAAGGGCACTTCTATGAATTTAAATAGGATTATAGATTTATGGCAGCATCCAGCATTCCGCATCTCCTTGCCAGTAATACATCAAGCACAATCCTTGTTATCTTAATAAAGACCGGAGCCTTTATTAAATGCTGATCATATTACCAGAAGGGAGAAGGGTGTGGAAGATAGCTATGATTATTTGATAGACAATAGTTTTCCAAAGACATCAGATACAGTGCCGACATAACCACATAATTCAACCATAATGACCCCTAGCATTGTTTTGTGCTATTGTGCCACTCTGTTGGTTCTATGGGAGTGTCCTTTTACTTGGTGTGACAAACACAGTGAATTTTGCAAGGCCGTAAATCAGGTTTAAGAAAGTGGCAATGGCACTACATATCAGCAGTGACATGTAAAGACCACTAGGTGGTGCTCATTTTACATCATTCTTTAAAACTTTAGCAAGGCATATGTATGTAGCATTCTTTGTGGGAAAGGGGGCTTATTGTATGTTATAAGACATTCATTTCAACCAGTCGCACAGATGTAACAAGTGTGCTGGGAAATAGGAATCAAATAGTGTGGGTTCAAATGGAGATATAACAAGTTCAGCCCTGCTTAACAATTACTATGGTAGCAAAAACAACACCTGCATAGTCTTGCATTAAAATTAACTAATTAAAAGAGGAGGTTTCACAGATCTCTTAGGTATTGATAAATGATCAACATTTGATTGTTTCTGAAGGGACTTGTTATTCATAAGTTATGAAAGTTTAATTTCAATTTGAACAACCATTTTGCACTTCATCACACCCACCCCTCTTCTGTCAGCAATTTCTTATCCTAAATAAGTGAAAGAGGCTGGGATAAGATTAAGTTTTAAAGCCCTTATCATGGCATCTCATATTACAACGCAACACAATTTTAGTAAGCAAGAACAACTGCCATCCATCTTTAAAAGTCCTTCGGCAGACTTTTAGGGTTGGAAATTTCTTACACATTTGTTCTAAGGCATAAAAAAGCAGATCATTCTGGTATTTTGTCTCCTCCTGAATGAATCTTTTTAAAAGAACAAATGATTTAGCGCTGTGGTGCTTATCGGCATAATTCATTCCCTTGTCAAACCCTCCTAGGCAGAAGCAGTTGATTAAGACTTCAACAAACTCACCTACTGTATAGTGTACCAGAAGAAAGGCTGCACCAGTGAAGTATACACTAAGACTCCCATATGTGGGTGGTTGGGGGGGGGGTAGGTGTCCCAAGATCCCTCCTTCACATGCTGAAATATGTGTAAGCCTCAAATGCTATACATTGCATGACCTCTGACCCTCTAATTCTAGCAAACATGCCCTGAAAATATGTATAAATAGGTATTTCGGGGAGGGGGGACATGCTGGTTAATTAGTATTTTCAGCTAGCAGATAATTGAATCAGTTCTATGGATAGGGCATAGGTCCTGCATTGATTTCACATTTTGGAAGAATCTCAACACACTCTGGAGGAGCAGCGGTTTTAGAAGAGGTGCCTTTTTGCAGTGCATTGATGCAAATCCTGGCGAGCCGCGCTGTTCCCCTTGCACCAAGCCGCAACCTTCCACGACCCACTGGGGCAGAACTTTTGCACTATACAAAGGTGTGTGGAGGGAAGAGAAAGACATTATGGCCTTCTTAGGTTAGCTGGGGACTTCACGAAAGCCACCAGGTCCCTTTCCCGACCCCACTTCTGATAAATCGTTGCAAATAGTGCTGGCATCAGAACAGGATGACACCTTTCCTTGCAGGCCTCCTCTTTCCTTTCCCCTGACAGCTGGGCTTCTGGATGCTGCATCCTGGGTTGGCAGGCTCGTTAAGACAAAAAGTGCAAGGTTTTGCCAAGGCATGGTGTGTGTGTGGAGGGGAGTGTGGGAAGAGAGGATCTGGCATGCCAGCGGGCCCTTTGTCGAAAACGGTGCACTCGTTTAAGTGGATCAACGGAACTGCCAGCAGGCGCGCCGCACTCTGGCCTCCCCACCAAGGGGGCTGCCAAGACCTCTTTTGTGATCGTTAAGCCTGTCGGTGACGGCCAGCGGTCGGAGCCAAACGAGGCCCCGCCGATGCTCTCGAGCTTGCTGATCCAGGGACAAGGACTGCCTCGTTGGCGGTCCTTAATTTAAAAGCACAGGCACAAGAAAGAGGGGAGCTTTTTGATGCATGAAGGAAGCTGACGAAAGTGGTGCATAGGAGGAAGAGAGAGGCCAGGACTACAGATGGGCATGGGCCTCCGTTTGGAGGTTCGGCCCAGGTCTTAAAGGCTGCAGCACAGCTGTTCCCATCATCCACTGACCCAGGGGATCACCCACTCCCCTGGATCACTTGCTCCACCCCTTTGGCTAATCTCCCAGTTACGGGCAAGAGCACAGACTTGTCTGCCCCACCCATTGGTCTGAGTGGGAGATCAGCCAGGAGGGTAGGGGCAGAGAAGCCTGAGCTGTTGCCAGGACCGGAAGATCGGCCAAGGAGGTGGAGCAGGTGCGCAGGAGGTGGGGGAGGGGAGGAGGAGCCCCTAGGCTGCCCCCTTTATGAACGGAGCCAAACCTCCAAACTGGGGATCATGCCCATCTCTAGTCAGGATTTCAATGAAAGGAGGGTGCCAGATCAAGTATTATAGAAAGGCAGAGATACCAGGGGAAAGAGTTTAGCGACTTCTGGGCCTGCATGGATAGGGAACAAAAGGTTCAAGTGGGAGATGGGTAGAAGAGCTTCCAGGTTCATAGATTCCAGAGTCTGAATCTAATAAGGACTGATACAATTTTAATAGAATGCAAACAGCTTGCCTTTGTAGTAAGATTAGACTTCATTCTTAGGGCCCATGTTCAGGGGTTTAAATCACACTGGGCTAGTTACATAGAGCTGGTTGGGGAGCTCAGTGTTTTAGGTACCTGGCTGCAGATCCAGAGTCTGGGAGTTCAATTCCCCACTTTGACTGGAGGGAGAAGAGCCAGCCTGTGCAGCCTTGGGCAAGCTGCACCATCCCAGGGAGCCAGAGGTTGGAAGTTCGATTCCCCACTGGGCCACTTTGACAGGGGCTGGACTCAACCAGGACCCATAGGGTCCCTTCCAACTCTGGAGTTCTATGATGATGACGATGATGATGATGATGATGATGATGATGATGATGATGATGATGATGATGATGATGATGATGATGATGATGATGATGATGATATTTGGAATAGCAAGCCAAATCTTGGCCAGTTATCCTTGCTGGTTATTTTCAAGGAAGAGATGGATTACTTAGAGGAGGAGGAGGAGGAGGAGGAGGAGGAGGAGGAGGAGGAGGAGGAGGAGGAGGAGGGTTCATTCCCCAAAGCAACCCGTCAAGTTCAAGAAGAAGAAGAAGAAGAAGAAGAAGAAGAAGAAGAAGAAGAAGAAGAAGAAGAAGAAGAAGAAGAAGAAGAAGAAGAAGAAGAAGAAGAAGAAGAAGAAGAAGAAGAAGAACCTTCTGTGGATTAGGCTGGGTGAACCCAACTATCCAACCACTCCTGTTTAGAGCAGCCACCTTGCCCCTTATTTCTGTTTCACTGCATACCATTAGTGAAACTAATAGGGTTGACCTACTTTGTCTCAGTGGATTGGCTTCCGTTGTTCCCTTTCATGCGCAGGAAGCATACACGAGCTTCCCGATGCACCGCGCCTTTTGCTGACAGCACATCCCCGCACATCAAACCTTGGTGAGTGACAGCCGCCAGAGGCTTTTCATAACAGCGGCGTCTCAGCGTGGGGTAATCGTAATTACATGAAATAATAAAGCAACGAAAGGGCACGCTGGTGAATGACAAGCTGGAGGATGCACCTTGACGCTGGCTGGAGATGTACTAAAGACACAGGAGGGGTTCTCTGCCCGCCTTCCTGTCACTTGGTCCTCAGAGGCAGCCGGCCGGAGTTAATCACATTAACCTGACAAGAGTCGGATGGCATGAGGCACATTCTTGAGCCTGGTATCAGAGGATGGCCAGCATGTGTGTGTGTGTGTGTGTGTGTGTGTGTGTGTGTGTGTGTGTGTGTGTGTGTGTGTGTGTGTGTGTGTGTGTGCAGGGTCGGCGCATCCATTAAGGTGAACTAGGCAGTTGCCTAGGGCACCAAAATGGAGAGGGGGCGCTGGCCAGCCTGCTGCCCCCCGCCGCCTCCCACGCCACTGGCCACCGCCGTCTATCCCCCTGCTGCCTGTCGCTGTCCGCCTGCTGCCCCCTGTGCCCATCGCCGCCCACCCCCTGTGCCCGTCGCCGTCCCCTGCCATCTGCCGCCCCCCGCCGCCCCGCCTGCCGCCCCGCCCGCCGCCCTCCCCCCTGCCCCCCTGCCCCACCCCCCGCCACCGTCCGTCCAACGCCCGCCCCTCGCCTAGGGCGCAAAAAAACCTAGCGCCGGCCGTGTGTGTGTGTGTGTGTATGTGTGTGTGTGTGTGTGTGCGTGTGTGTGTGTGTGCAGCCCATGCAGCTGAATACAGGAAATGTTAGGAAGAGGTCGACCTCACACAGAGGGTCTCCTGTGGATCAGGGTGACCACCTGGTGTATGTTCTTTACAAGGACAGGTGAGAATATTTTGGATGGTTTGGTTGGTTGGTTCTGATAGGGATCCCCCAAAATTGCTTCCTTGTGCAGCTTCAGAGAGAATGAAGAGGCTCTTTAAGTGGGTGGGTGGATGGATGAGGATGGAGAACTGCTGGATAGCTGAAGGGTTTAGGCATCTGGCCGTGAAGTCAGAGGTTGGGAGTTCGATTCCCCACTGGGACTCCCAAATGAGCCAACCTGTGTGGCCTTGGGCAAGCTGCTCAGTCCCACGACACCCCCAGAAGAAGGGAATGATAAAAAAACTTCTGAGTATTCTCTACCTCGCAAACCCTGAACAGGGTCACCATGTGTAGGAATTCACTTGATGGCAAATGATTGCACTAGCTGGCTGGATAGCTCAGGGGATTAGGTGTCTGGCTGCAAAGCAGTGGCGTAACTATGGAGGGGCAAGGGGGACATCGGTCCCTGGGTGCAGCATCTGGGGGCACCAAACTGAGTGCCAAAGAACTCCCCACCCAGGAGCCCCGGGAAGGCATGTCACAAGTTACCTGCCAGGGAAGTGGAGGGCTCCCTGGCCACCACTGCCCCCTCTACATGGCACCTTAGCCTCTCCCCATCCCTTGGGGGGCACAAAAATTGACTTTTTCCCTGGGTGCTGAAAACCCTAGCTAAGCCAGAGGTGGGAAGTTCAATTCCCTCTGTGCAACTCAGAAATGCCAGCCTGTGTGGCCTTGGGTAAGCTGCTCAGACCCAGGGCACCCCCAGAAGAAGGGAAACTACTTCTGATTGGAAAACTGAATTCTCTCTAATGAATGAATGAAACTACTCCTGAAGACTCTCTAACTGGAACACTGAATGCTCTCTAATCAGAAAACCTGGAAAGGGCCAATATAATTTGGCATCGACTTGACGGCACACAATTGTTGTGGATCATATTTGACGCGAGCATTTGTGGCTATCACCCACTTCTTCAGATGCATGGAGGATGCCCTTGCATCTGTGAGCGTACATGCACACTACTTTGGGTTGACGTGTTCATGATTAAAAATCGTTTCACAGCCCTGGTATCTGTTTCCTGGAAGAGTGAGATTACAATCCAGGAGTTTACCTACTTCCTGTTTATAAGTAAGTAAGTAAGTAAGTAAGTAAGTAAGTAAGTAAGTAAGTAAGTAAAGAAAGAAAGAAAGAAAGAAAGAAAGAAAGAAAGAAAGAAAGAAAGAAAGAAAGAAAGAAAGAAAGAAAGAAAGAAAGAAATCTGCTGCTAGCAAAACAAATCTCTGTCTCTGTTGTGGCTCTCATCGCTGTCTCGCTAAATACTGAGTGCCAAGCTTAACGCTCTCATTTCTTTGTTGTGCTCCCATTTCTCTCTCTCTCTCTCTCTCTCTCTCTCTCTCTCTCTCTCTCTCTCTCTCTCTCTGATTGTCTTCTCTCCAGATTCGGCAGTCGGAAAAATGAGACGACTGGAAAGCAGCTGGGCCGATGCACTTAGCTGCCTCCCTCCAGCGGCGTCCCTTGTCCCCGGCTCTTCCTCTTCAACTCTGCGCTGAGGAGGCCACTGTAGCGCATCTTAACTGCCATCGTTAGCATCTCCCACGACTGCACTCCAAAGAGCTCGAAAAACAGAGGCCCTCGCTCGCCACGTGGCTCTCTCTGTTTGAGGGAAGCCACTCCAGTAATTATCATGGCCCCACGTCTTTTTCTTGTCTTTCCCCTCGGAGCCATGCCATTAACAGAGCTGTCGCGTGACTCTTTTTCATGCTGATTATTCTGTTGTAATTATTCAGATGCTGAGAGTGAGAGAGAGTGCATGTGTGTGTGCATGCAAGGGAATGGCAGCATGACAGAGATAGGGGGGGGACACAGATTGCTCTTTAAAAGAGTCATGTTCGCCCCACCTCTAAGTACCTGAATGGCATGCAGAGAACAAGCTTATGCACTTGCTCCTACACTTTGTTTACCACAGTGGTGTAGAGTGTGCGGAAGGCAGAGAGACAGTCACCCTGAGTGCAAAATTCTTAGGGGTGCACAGGCTGCGTTGCCCAGTGTGCTACTGTAGCCGTTGCATGTGTTCCCTCTTTGCCCTCCCAGCAGAGTCTGAGATGCCAGAGGGTACCAGGCCTGTTATAAATACCTGGGGGGGGGGGGCTGTACAAGCAGACAGTAGGGTAGGATCTCTGTATTTACAAAGGATCACCACAATCCCCCCCCCTCCTGCAGATGCAGGAAAGCGTGGATATAGCAGTCCTTTAGGACAACATTTGGGTTGGAGAGAGAGGCAGGGTCTCTCTCCATGCGATTTGCGGGGAATCATAAGCAGGTGCAGACATCTGTTTGGGACCCTGAAGCCAATGGTGAGCCGCTGTGTGAGACACAATGCTGGACTGAATGGGCTGTGGCCTGTTCCAGCAAGGCTGCTCTTATGTTTATATAACATAGTCTCTGGTGCCCTCTAGTGGCCAGTTATGGTAATATAACTTGGGAATGCATATTCCTGGGGTTTTTTTTAAGTTAATATTTTTACATAGCAGCTAAGTGAAACTTACTGATTGCATGGATAGGAAGGTCCTATGAATGCGTCCAGCATCTAGGAATGACTGGGGAAGAGGCAGAGAGACATAAAAACATATAAGGAAGGAGCTGAAGATGCCCTCATCATTTATACGGAAGACCCAACTGAGCTTGATTCTTGGAAACGCGTGAAAGGCCCTACTGATTACAGTCGAGGAGCTTACCTACTTCCTGTTTATCTTTCGCCACTACTTCTTCATTGAGCTGCCACTGAGATCACCATCCTCCAGACCCTCGGGAGAACTCTTACAGACCTCTGGACCTTCTCAAAGAGCTTGGGCAAACCCGTTCAGGCAATGCTGCCTCCTGCCCCCCCTCCCGGCCCGGACCTTAACCTAACTAGGAATTAATTTGCTTTAATTGTTTCCTTATCACCCCTGCCTGTGAGCGCATGTTTTTGTTGCTGTTGCAACCGTTCTGTTGCTGGTTCCCGACTTTAACGCCTCCGTGGGAAAGGCTCCATCCGCCTCACACTCACAACAGGATGAGCAATCCGTTGGCTTTTCTCCGGGGCTTTCTTGTCGAGCTAACAACGCAGCCCTGTAATTTAACTAGCAAAACGTGGCCAATCCCTGTTATTAATAACAATAAATCTATTTCTGCAGGTTGACAGTGTTAAAATAACAAATTAGTCGGCGAGGAAAGACGGCAATTTGGGGTGCTTTCAACTGCGATCTTCACCGCAGCACAATACCCGTTATTAAGAGCCCTTTGGGAATATGCATAGGAGACATTTTTATATGACAACACATCAGAGGAATAACAACAGGGAAAGAGACAAAGGCCACAGCTTAGGCCCATGCTGTCTCTCATTCTTTGGGTTTAAATATTAAAAGCGGCAGGAGAGGAAGATGGTGATGTATGAAATCTCTCTCTCTCTCTCTCTCTCTCTCTCTCTCTCTCTCTCTCTCCCTCCCTCCCTCCCTCCCCAAGTGGTTGACTTTCCATGGGACAAACACAGCCTGGCCTGGCCAGCAGTACTTGTTTATAAATGTACGTAATCCTTTCCAGACCCCTTCTGGAGAAAAAGGTGTGGTCTTCTCTGGGGGAAGTTGGAGCTATTCCACTGAGCCCCCGTCACATTGTGTTTATGTACTGGGGTGAACCTCCCCAACAAAGTTTGCTCCCCTCTCTGCTGGCCACCATGCGAAGAGCAGCTCGATTGACAAGAGAGTCCTTGCTTACGTTCTTATACTCATTTCAGCTGGGCGACTGCTACAACACGCTCTCCACAAGGCTGCCTTGCGTTTGGCAACTCTAAAATCCCCCCCATCAGATAGTTAACCCTCCCTGTTACATCAGCTCTGCTTGCTGCCAATCTATTTCTGGGTGCAGCGTAAAGAGTTGGCTTTTAAGCCATAATAAAATCCATAAAGAACTTGGGTTCAAGCTCTCTCTTGAGGACTGCCTTTGATGATTGCAACACCCGAGCAGGCTCAAAAGGGGAGACACCATGAGAGAGTGTGGATGAATGAAGGTTGCAAGCAACCCAACGGGCCCGAGGCTGCTTTCAAAGCAAAAGCAGAAGACCCAGAAGAAAGCTGTTGTTATTCTCTCGAAAGTGAGAGTCACCTCCTACATCTGCTAAGGCCGGGTGAGGATCATCCCTTCCCCTTGCACAAGGGGAGAAGGAGGTGGAGGCATGGAGAGGCTGACTTTTCATCTGGGATAGAGCTATCAGAATGATATCGGTATATGCCAGCTGTGTCTGTGATGTGCATGCATCTCTGTTGCAAAGGTATCTTTCATCTCTCTTCGGAGATTTTGGGGAAGGGAGGGAGGGGGCGGGGGAAACGGAAGCGGCTCCATCTGCAGCTACAGCATTTCTGCCTCTCGGTAGCGCAGGCGGCAGCGTTGACATGTCATCCGCCAAGCTGTTTGGAAAGGCCGGGTCAGCTTGTACCGAACGCGCACCCCAGAGGATACAAGCACGTTCTGCCAGCTCAGCAGCTGCGGATTGATCCGCACTCTCCACAAGGCCACTGCTCATTGGCCTTGTCCTAACATCTCTGTCGGGGGACAGGCGAGTAGGGAGGGGAGGTGTGTGTGTGTGTGTGTGTGTGTGTGATTTGTGATTGAGAGAGAGAGATAGATAGAGAGAGAGAGAGAGAGTCATGGCTCTTGTGCAGGTGGCTCTCCGTATGGAGCTCTGTAGGCCAAAATCAGTTATATCAGGCAGTAGAGATGGGCACGAAATGAGCGATTTTTTGTTTTCATTTTCATTTTTTCATTTCGTTACACAACGAAAATGAAACGAATTTTTAAAAAACAAAACGAAAACGAAAACGAAATGACTAAATTTGCCGTGTTTTTCCTTTTCATTGCAGCAGATGCATTGAACTAAAAAGAATGTTGACAAAACAGCAATTTTTCGTTTTCATTTTTGTTTTTTCGTTTCGTTACCTAACGAAATGAAAACGATTTTTTTTTTGCAAAAAAGTCATGAAAACGAAAACGAACCGAAATGGACCCCTAAATGACCAAATGACAAACGAAACACCATTTTTTTTTAGTCGTGCCCATCTCTACCAGGCAGGGCCCACAGAATGACTAGCGGGCAGTAGTAGTGACCTGCCTGTAAGATCCATGGGGCGCTGTCACAACTCTGGCTCTGCATGCTGTCCAAGCCACCCTATTTCTGCTTGGTGTGTGTGTGTGTGTGTGTGTGTGTGTGTGTGTGTGTGTGTGTGTGTGTGTGTGTGTGTGTGTGTGTGTTGGTTCAAGAGCAATAAAATAAGTGCTGTTGAGTTCAGTGGGACATCTTCTGAGGTAATGACATGGTCTGGAACATGAATTCGACCAGGTTGGAAGGCTCAGATTCCTTCGGAGCTGAGCAACCAGCTTTTAATGCTCAGGGGTATTTGGAGCCTGAAAGTAATTTTCCAGAGAAAGATTTCTCCGGCTCAGTCTTTTTAAATGGGCCGGTGAACGGATGCTTGTGCTGAAGCATTCAACTTTCCTCAAAGAGTTCTCAATAAATAAACACCAAGCTGATTCTGCGTTAAACGTAAGGGAAGTCGTCGTTCACCTCTGAGAAATGATGATTTCACACCGGAAATGGAAAAAGACACACATCTCTGATGAGGGGGAGGGGGAGGAGAAATGCCAGGCCCAGTTAAACAAAAGACTCCAGATTCCTCAGAGACGCTTTGAGCCACATTTGAATAGGGAGGAGAGGCTTTCCAAAATGCACTGTGTGCCTCACTTTCTTTGCAGCCGCTGTCACATCCCAGCACATAATGGATGCCGGCTCAGAATCTCTTTCCCTGCTTAGTGTGTGTGTGTGTGGGGGACCTTGCTGGCACCTTCCTTTGGCATTTGCTGGGGGATTCCTCTACAGCTTCTCGGCCAGTCTCATGCAGCCCACAGGCTGCCTCCTGCCAGGGACCCATCTGGCGTTCCTTGATAAGTTTGCGGTGCCGTGCGCCGTCTTGGTAGAACGCCGCTTCTCCCCTTGGGCAGCCGGCAATCTGTTCGCCTGCGAAGGAGTTGCTGCGGCAGGGCGAAATGAACCTGCTGCCATCTGGAGTAGTGAGGAGAGAGCAGGCTAGGCGCGGGCGGGTAAGCAACCAGGTCTCCTTGTTGTCTGTTCTCTTCCACCATTGTAGTCATCTCCTAAGGAGGCCAGATGAAGGCCCATGCCGCCACCTCCCATCCCTGGTGTGCAATCTGTGCTGGCGTCTAGAAGATGCATATTGAGCCGGCTTAAAAGAGATGCTTCTCCACCACACACTGCACAGCAAAGCCGGGAATCCTCTGTCATAACATCATGGCTACCCCATCAGGCAAGGAGGCAAATGTATGGAGAGAGGAGCCAACGGGATCCCTCGTGGTGAGATCTTCCATATCCATTTACGGCAACCCTCTGCATGAACAATCTCCAACACGTCCCCCTCTGCTCCTGCTCTGCCAGGCTCTGATAAACCCAGCCTCATGGCTTCCTTTAGAGAGTGGAGGCATCTCCTGTTTGGTCTCCCTCTTTCCCCGCTGCTTCACCTCTTTCCCAGCATGATGGTGTTGTCCAAAGGATCATGCCTTCTCAGGATGTGCCCGAAATAGGATAATCTCAGCTTCAATATCTTTGCCTCTGGAGATTGTTCAGGCTTGATTTGATCTAGCACCCACTTGGTTGTCTGGCTGTCCATCTACAAACCTCTCCTCCAGCGCCACATTTCAAATGCATGTATCCCCCCCCAATCAGTTTTCTGCACTCACCTGTGTTCGCTCTCATACATGGTGATGAGAAATGCAGGGATATGGACGGTGCTGGTTTTGGTCTCCAGTGACACCGTCTTAAAGTGTTCTGCATATATACCACCCCACCCCACTCCAAGTAGTCTCTGGGCAGTTTACAGTTTTAATTACAGTATGCAGGCTACACATTGTCCCCCCCCCCAGCAAGATGGGTAGGGTACTCATTTTACCAACCTTAGAAGGATGGAAGGCTGAGTCAACCTTGAGCCTGTGACCCGGGATTGAACCCCCGGTCGTGAGCACAGTTTTACCTGCAGTACAAGGCTCTTACATTGGATAATCTTTTCTCATTCCTTCATTGGTGCCCTTCCGAATAGTCTGCTTCTGCCCCAAAATAACCCCATTATGTTAACATTTTAAATTGTTTTAAATGTTACCTATATTTCATTTATGTCCATAATTTTAAATTTCCCAGTGCTCTGATAAAGAATAAATACAGAAAAACCTCAATATGATCTTTGTGGATGGTCTGTTTTTCAAAAATAGTTTCTGACAGGTGGCTTTTTTCAAATAGATGTAATGTTTTCTAGTTACTTCCAAAAATACTTTATAAATACATTTTAAAGCATAATTAGTTCCAAATGAAATTCTGTTAAGCAAATTTTCCTTTGTACAAATTTCCCATAGGAATGCATTGAAAACGGATTAATCCCTAATCGCGATAGTTTTTCTGTTGTACGGATCCGTCCCATAGGCGATTCTGTTAAGCGATTTCCCCCTATCTCTGGAAATATTTTCCTTTAAGTAGATTTTCTGTTAAACAAACCACTTGTTATACGAGGGTCAACTGTACATACTTGTGGATCTGTCTCCAAGTCAACTATTTATTTATTTATTTATTTTCACATTTATATACCGCTCCTACTTCCCGAACGAGAACTCAGGGCAGTTCACATAAAAACAGAAGCTAAAAAACAAAGATAAAAAACAAAGATGGTGGCAGGAACAAACTTCCAACATATACACGTGTAAGTGTGAGAAGCCGAACAAGGGGGAGGAAAAAAAATACTCTCTAGTCATTATTGAAGGCGTCCCTAAAAAGTAGGGTCTTCAGGCCTTTCTTAAAAGACGCCAATGACGGAGCCTGCCACAGTTCGCTAGGTAGATTGTTCCAAATGGGCGGCACCACCACCGAGAAGGCCCGCCCATGGGTACTCATTTTGCGGGCCTCCCTCGGGGGTACCGTCTGAAGCGAAAGGGCCAATGATGAACGGGTGGGTCTGGCCCGATCTGATTGTTGGTGAAGACGCTCTGCCAGATAAACATGGGGCCAAGCCATGGAGGGTTTTGTAAGCCAAAACCAACACCTTGAACCTTATTTGGGAGGCAACGGGCAACCAGTGGAGGCGAGCCAGGATGGGGGTGATGCGGTCGAAACAACCATGGGACATTGTTGTTTCATGTGTAACTTACCCCTGTCCATGGGTGTATATTCCCCAAGCTTTCTTCTCTCTTCTGTTGATCGCAATTGCTTCTGACAGACTGAATTGAAAAGTTTGCTTAAGGATGCTATTTGCTCAGTCAAATAAAAATTAAAGTAAAACAAAAAGTCTGAGGGAAGCTATAATTTCTCTTTACCAACAGGACGCTCATAAAATACCTGCGATAAACAAATTCTATTCTCCAGGGGATTTTTTTCTCACAGGTCTATCTTCCCTGATGGTAAATAATTTCTTGGGTAGAAAGAGAGGGGGGAGCTGAGGAAAAAGTAGGCCAAGAAAATTATTTTAGCTGAACGTATAATGCAAGAATGTGTGTACAGTACGTTAAAAGCTGAGATTCAAGGTTTTTTTGGAAGCCAGGTGCTATGTTGCAAGAATGATGTTACCACAGTGCCATCTAAAGGCTGACTGAAAATGGTGAGACCCTCAACCTCCAAACTCGGCTTCTTCTAAAGGCGAAAAAATGATATTTTTTTAAGGCTTCGGAAACCAGTATTTTGCTCCAAATTGGAAATGGTCCTTTAAATGGCGTTTTAAAAAAGTCACAAAACCGTTAAAACCTCTGCATTTTGGAAACCTTGAGGATATTTTGCCTTTCAGATACCTTATTTTCCCAGCGAATCATTCCACCATTGCTTTGCTATGCCATTGGTAATGGTTTTTTTTTTGAAATGCAGTAACAGAACTGGCCACTAAGGGGAACCAAACGGTAGTTTGTTTAATGGCCATGCAAACTGCAACAAGTCAGATCTACAAGTAATTCAATGATCATGGTCTCCAGAACTTATTTAGTTCTTTTAAGAAGATAGAATTCCATGTTTTTTGGGGGGCCATCCTGGTAGTGGTGGAAGTGAGCTCTCTTGCTCCATCCTATTTGTAACCCCCCCGCCACCATTTTAGCTTGAGTGCATGCCAAAGCTCAAAAATCCTGCTGCGTTCTACCACGGAGTTGATACTGATTGCATTAAGAGTGCTTTAATCAGAACTATTTGAATATTTCTGATCAGTGCCTGAGCAAGAGTTTGCTATTTCAAGCTACAATCCACAGAGAACAGAGGAAGGGGTTGAAGGTGGCTTGCGGTGACAACAGACGGCTTGCATGTCCCCAAACTGAAGATTCAATACAGGATTAATGAGATCTTATCACACCTTTCCTGCACTCAAATCTAATGTCTTTGGACTTATAGATCACTGAATGCACGCCTGAAGTGAAATGATAAGTGGTTGTTGGAGTACACCTGGAATTAATATTTAACCCAGTTGGTGGATAGCTCAGTGGCTTATGTAATTGACTATGGAGCCAGATGTTGGGAGTTTGTCTGTTTAAGCTGGTTCTACATGCAGGAGGCACAGTGGAGTATTGAATTCCCAACTAGGGATGGACACTACGAAAAATGAAATTCTGTTTCGTTATTTTGTAAGCACAGGAACTTTATGAAATGAAAAAAAAGCTTCGTTTGCCCTTTGAAAATGAAATGTTTCATTCCTCTGTAAAATAGCTCCCTTACCCACCAAATTTGGTGCCTCTAGGACTCAGGGGAGCCATTTTGTAGAGTAACAAATCATTTCATTACTGTTTCGTTGCATTATGAACTCTTTTACAAAATTTCGTTTTAAAATGAAATGAAGCAAAATACAGGGGGAAATGAAATGAAATGAAACAAAACTCAATTTTTCTGTTTCGTACCCATCCCTATTCCCAACCTCTGGCTCTGCACCCTGATACATAGTTCATCAAGCTACCCAGCCAACTCGATATGCATTCCTAGTCAATTCGGTAATTGTGGATTTGGTAAACAAAAAAAGGCCACATCTTAAAGGTCTAACGTACCGTGCGGCCTATTAGAGTTGATACATTTGGTTCCTCCTTGAAAGCACATAGAGATACACGGCAAGAATGAATAAACAAGGCGAGTAATCCAATCTTATTGCAAGTATTATTTAGTCTCCCCGCGGTTGCTCAGGGCAACCAGCTTGAGTAAGGATGTTATCTCTAACCTTAAAAACTGATTATAGGGTTCTTCGGTGCCTCACACTGTCTTAAGGAGGATTAGAAGGGAGGGTAAAGCAGGCTTAGGGGCTGTGTTGACAAAGCCTCAAAGGCATTCCCTGATTTCCTTGTTCAAGGAGTGATTAACTTATTGAGCAGCCCGTGGAAATGCTACCTCCGCCATTTTGCTAATAAGGTGAACATATCAAGCATCAGCCAGCTGGTTAATTAGGGGGGAGACAAGAGAGTTCTGGCTTGGGGAGTTCCCCTCCCCAAGTCCTGCCTGCCATCTGAAAAAAGTTTTTTTTTTTTAAAAAGCCCGGGGCGAGGGGGGGAAGGGTTTTTCGTCCACCCCAGCACCAGCTGGCCTGCGGGCCACTTTACAACCCCCCCAACCATTTCGTTAGTGTTTTGTTTTGTACGAATTTTTTTTGGCAAAAATTTGTATCAAATGAATCAAAAAAAGTGGGGGGATGAAACAAAATGAAACAAAACATGATTTTTCCATTTCGTGCCCATCCCTAGTTAGAACTATATTTACGTTCAGGCTACTCTGGTCAGAACCACGTGTGTGCTTTAGGCATGTAGTGGGACCTTTGCCACCAAGTGTCGGTGGCACTGTGGAGTACTGAATACCTGTTGTGTCATCAGAGGCACACCTAGCAACGTGTTTGGCCCCTCGTTCCTTCACCACAATTCATTGGATTGAGTGATGCAGTCATATCACAAATGAGCCACTCTTCAATATGGTTCTCATTCATGTTTCCAGAGGGCTATTCTTTTATACAGGCAAGCAAAGTCATGTCTCATGCTACAAAGGGTTTAGTCTTATATCGAGCGAGAAACACTGAATGTTCCAGTTGGATTTGGAAAAGGAAGAGGCACTTGAGACCATATTGCAAATACCCACTGACTACTGGAGAGCATCAGTGAATTTCAGAAGATCAGCTTAAGGTTCCTAGACTTCTGCAATGCCTACAAGAGCTTAGCAGGGCCGTTGGAGATTCTGCATTCGTAAGTTTGCCATGAATAGCGTGTGACCCAATGGCATGAATCAATGACAAACTTTCTTTCAAAGAAACCTGCTTCTTTATCATTTCATCTTATTTGTTCCAGGTCTGGATGAGACACAAAATTCTGTCCCCCCAAAGACAGGGGGATGGTAGAGGGGCTTTAGAGGAGACCTTCCAGTTCTCCAGAATATGCTGTTCATATACATCTACAGCAACAGGACATTGACACTAGGTACTGTGATATCATTTTCCCTTCTATTGGGTCTTAATAGGATCTACCTAGTGGGACATTTTTAAATTCGACCCCCCCCCAAAAAAAAACCCTTTCTCTCCCCCCTCTCCCTCCCCCAGTGGAGATCATGTGTTTTTGCATTAACCTCCGACTTCTAACTCATATCTGGCCAACCAGGAGCCTTGTGCTTCGAAGAGCCAATAGAGATGATGATTGTAAGCAAGAGGGAGGTGCTCACACATGCAGCTCTTTCTTTGAATCCTGTGGAGTCCAGCCCCATCGGACCATGCTGCTCTGAGCCTTCCAAGTAGATGCCTGGCCTCCATCTTGCCATGTGAAATTTTAAGAACTCTCTCCTGGCAAATTGCATCCCTTACCATGTATGGACTTTTATACCTGCTTTGAAAAAGAGGGCTTGTGCTCTCGAAAACTCAGCAACCTTTTTTTTATTTTTCTACCAGCAGCCTAGGAAGGCATCACCCATTGTCTAGTTTTAATTTTGTTTGTTTTAATGGCTGCACGGCTCAAAACTACCTTTTAAGGCCGTCACCTAAGGGTAGAGGTGGCCCTGTTTATGCCCAGTCTTTCCCAGGGCGTTTATACACGACCCCTAAACTCCGGGGCAAATGGCTCCCAGTTCCGGAGCTTAAAAATGTTTCCCCACCAGCTCCGGAGTTTACAGGAAATTAAGTGCGGCCACGCCCACTTTAGTGCGTCCCAGCGCACCTTTCAAGTACCTGCTCTTCCGGGGTGAAAATTGCTTGATGCGGTGTAATGATAGTGAGTGCGGGGCTCTCCTTGCTTCTGTTTGTTGTTGTTTTGGCTCCCGCCCCTTTAAGAGCTACTTTGCAGAGACAGGAATGTTGCCGCGGCAAGAACGGAGGCAGAACGGAGGTGAGCCATGATCTTTTCTTCCTTTTTTTTCTCCCTCCCCTCACGCAGCCAGCAGCCAGGGTGGGGACACAGGAAGAGCGACAAGCCCCTAAGATCTCTGGTCCGAATTTAAGTGGCCAGCGGATCTTAGGGGTTGTGTAAAAGCGCCCCCAGATGATGTTCCCATAGTTTGCTTCTGGTTCGGGCTTAGATGTACTCCACTGCTAGATGAAAGACTGCAGTCCACCCCATCAGAGGAGTGAAGAACCAAGCCAACGTTTTGCTTTATAAACAGTAGGCCACAACATAGCATATCAGAGCTTTCTCACATTTGGATTAACATATGGGACAGCTGTTAAACTTCAACTCACTAAAGGCCAGTGACAATTAAAGACGGAGATACCACTGAGGTTAAATCAGGGCCTCATTTGACAGGGAAGCTGTTAGCCATTAACCTTTCCTTCAGCAAATGGAAGGGAGAGACCGACCATAAACACATCAGGGAGAGAAAACAAACAGGTTCCTGCAGTGACTGATGGAAACCCACTGAGGCCTCTGGATGACAGGAAATGTGACAACCACCGTTATTGAACTGAGACATGGTTCCAAGATGCCTGGAGATTAGATTTAGACCCATGTCTCTCCGCACCTGCAGGTTAAGGGTGAACTCAACTGGCATCAGCAAGGCCAAAACCATGGGATCCTAAGATCACACCAAGGTAAGATTAGGTGATACCTTTGATTGGACCACAAACAATCAAATGAATGGTGAAGCGTTAACTTGGTGGAGATGAAATCCCACTGCTTCAGGCTTAGCACAACCCCTTGGCAGAGTGGGGCTGACAAAATGATAAGCCAGAGTCCAAAGATGGGTGGCACACTCTTTGAAACATCATTTGGGGGTGTCTACACCATTCCTATAGGTCCAAAAGGCTGCCAGTTTCTCTGTGATGGCCCTGTATTATGTGTCTTTTATAGGAATCTACCATACATGATCATATAGACTTTGTGTCTATAACTGCTTATAACCTTGTGTGATTGCATTGACACTATGTTTTCAATGGTAGTTTCCATCCCTCATAACTTTTACATGGAATTTTTACTCTCTCTTTAACGGTTCACATTCTCTTGTAGCTTTAATGTTGTCTTTTAATGCTGTAAGACAGAGGTGTCCAGATTTTGGCCCTCCAGATGTTTTAGACCCCCCCACACCCCAACTCCCAGAATTCCAAGCCTGTATTGCCGGTGACAAAGGACTGTGGTAGTTGTGGTCCAAAACATCTGGAGGGCCAAACTTTGGACATGCCTGCTGTAGGATGTCCCTCACTTCCCTGTTCTCAAACTTGGCAGGGTATTTATTTATTTTATTTATTTATTTTTATACTCGTTGACCGCCCAATTTTCCCGCAGGAACTCTGGGCCAAGTTGCCAACTTGCCCAAACAAAACAAACCCTAGACATACTAAGTCAAATTACAAATAATAAAGAATATGGTAACAATAATAATAAAATAAAATACTAATAAAAAAATAAAAATAGAAGTAGAACATCAGCAATCATATAACAAAGTAGGATCCAGCAAGAAAGGGCTGGGCCTTTCGCTGGGTTTTGTGAGTTTAAAGATTAGGCTCCAAAACTGGTTTTCTTCTATCTTTAGGAGGGTTTTGTGATTTTAGAGTTCTGTGAAGTGGCCACACTGAACAGCCTTTAACTGTAGGATGTCCTCAATGTGTCTTTCCCTGTTCTCAAACTTGGCAGGGTTCAAAAAATAGTTAGTCACTCTAGATAGATAGATAGATAGATAGATAGATAGATAGATATAGATAGATAGATAGATAGATAGATAGATAGATAGATAGATAGATAGATAGATAGATAGATAGAAGGGAGGCAGGGAGAGAGAGAGAGAGAGAGAGGGAGGCAGGGAGAGAGAGAGAGAGGGAGGGAGGGAAGGATAGATAGATAGATAGATAGATAGATAGATAGATAGATAGATAGATAGATAGATAGATAGATAGATAGATAGATAGATAGATAGCAGAACAAATGGACCAACCCTTGGTGATCTCTGTCTTGAGGTGGAAGGAAAAGATTTCCCCTTAGAACGTTTTGACCAAACTGCAGATCGGGGTTTGTTTGTTTGGGAAGGTGTCCAGACACCACTGAGATTGTCCTATCTCCATCAAGGAGAAAGTGATGGGGGGAAGGAAAGTCTCAAGTTTCAAAGGGAGGAAAGGAAAGGAGACACCAGGGAGGAGAAATCACGGGGAGGATTTCCAGTTTCCCTGCAGGTGCAGCAAAGATACATGGTGTTCTTTCAGCACAGCACAGACAAAAACAGATGTCTGCTCACTCCCTTGACTGGGAGAGCTTTGCATCAGAGGGTCAACCCCGACACAGGTGGATGAGGATGCTTTGTTGACTCTATGGTGCCTGTGGAGGTCAAGAGAGGCCGGGGACTGTGGTTGACTGCCTTTGGTGAAAATGAGCATGCCATTCCTACCTGATGGGTGTGTGTGTGGGTGGGTGGGGGGAATCAACCCGATTGGTGTGTGTGTGTGTGGGGGGGAATTGTTGGAAGGGGCTGCAATCCAGGATTGCAGTTCCGAAAGAAGGGGTTTGCTGGCAAGCCAGGAGCTATGGAGGATCACCTTCTCCCAGTACAAAAGTGGAAGAGGGAGGAGGGAGGTGTTTTTATGGTCCCAGCCCTTCCAAAGACATGTCAGGGCTCATGTACCACATTCACGCCTCTCCTCAAGGTGGCCAAGGACCCCTGCCTTGCCAGCAAAGGGGGAGGGGTGGTGGTGCAGAAGGTGCATGCATTTCATTTGGGGATTGGGATAGAATTTGGACAAGTCCACTGGGTGTAGCCAATGGGATCAAATAAAAAGAAAAGAGATTAGCCAGTGTTGCAGTCTTGTCATGTCTCCGTTGAAGCTAAAAACGAAAGGAAAACCTCTATAGTGACCGCCCCACTTGTGACCAATGCTGAATGGGAACTAGAATATTATTCTTCCCGATCCTTGTCTGACCCCCTAAGCAAGATCTTACCCTTTTCTTTCTGGGGTTACACGGGGTCGACTTACGACCAGTTAGCCATCATCTTCACAGCCTGGAGAACTGGCAGAGGGGGGGGGAGGCAAGTCAAGGAGGCAGAGCACATTTTGTCTTGACCTCAGATCAACCACACAGTTAACTGGGTTAACCTTGCCGGGTTTGCTAGAGAACTATTCAAGGCCGGACCCTTGTGGGAAGGAGAGGCGAATGAATACAACGTGGTGCAATATATTAAAAGATTAGGAAACAGTGCTCCCCCAGCCTGGGTTCCCATCCTGCCCTCCCCGACCGTGTGTTAATCTTGTGAAAATGCAACCCAGTGCCTGATTCAGACAAGCGGACGTGCTATCAGCAATCTGCCAGAGTCAATAACGTCCACCCCGTCAGCTTATGAGCTTCGCCTCACCCATCTATCATATCTCCGTGAGTTATCCGCTAATGTGCTGACAAATTGTTTCAGATTCTCTTCTCGCTGGCTTCTTTCTGCATGCCGATGATGCGTGGGTGAGGTGAACATAGCCAGGGACCCCATCTGGAGTAGGGCAATGGGTAAGGATGCTCATCTTCAGAAAACATGGCTCGGTGAGCCATCCCTGGCTGACGAGGATCACCCCTACGTTTTGTTGAGAAACCAGCTCAATGTCCATCTTGCTTTTCTTGGGATACGAATCCGCCGATTCAAATTCTACCTTCTGGGGCTGCGGAAGACAGGGTTCTAACATCCTCCTCCTGACAGCCCTCCAAGCATCCAAAGACAGCTATCCAGCACATCTGGATCTTCTTTTCTCTGGGCAAAATGTAGCCAGCTCTCTCAATGCTCACTCCATGCAACTTAGGGCGTTTATACACGACCCCTAAGCTCCGCCGCAAATGGCTGCAAGCTCCAGACGATAAAAATGTTTAACCACCAGCTCCGGAGTTTGCAGACAATTAAGTGCGACCCCGCCCACTTAGCGCGACCAAACTGCACTTTTCTTGTACCTGCTTTTTTATAGTGAAAATATTTGATGCGGAGAGTTCCTGAGCTCTCCTCACTTCTTTCTGTTGTTTTTCTTTTGCCTCCGCCCCTTAAAGAGGAACCAGGAAGTAAACGGAGGTCGGAGCAACCGGAGGTAAGCCTTTTATTCTTTTGTCTCTCTAAGGCTTTTTTCCCCTCCCCCCCCTCATGCAGACAGAACAAAGATATGCCGAGTGGGTGGGGAGGGAGGAACAGCAATGAACCCTCAAGATCTCTGGTCCGAATTTAAGGGACCAGCGGATCTTAGGGGCCGTGTAAAAAGGCCCTTAGTTTCTAGAACTGTTGTGTTGTTACAGTCGTGACCGACTCTTCGTGACCCCATGTCCATGGAGTTTTCTTGGCAGGAATACTGGAGTGGCTTCCCAGTTCCTACTCCAGGCATCTACAGCACCTGGTGTTCCCTGGTGGTCTCCCATCCAAGTACTAGCCAGGGCTGACCCTTCTTAGCTTCTAAAATCAGGTGAGATCGGATGTGTTCAGGGCATCTAGGCAGCATGATGTCTATATGTTGCTTGTTCAAATAAAGTCACTGCTAATGGATCCTCTGATCATTGTATAGTAGAAAGGCAAAGCGGGGAAAAACAAATAATGAATCAAAACGAACAATGAAATGAATATTTGAAAAAAATGTTAAAAACAAAATGAAACAAACCTAAAACGAACCGAACCAAAACAAATCGCCATTTTTTTCAGTTCGTGCCCATCTCTATGTATGGTAGATAATGCTGGATGTTTATCGTTCCAGAATTAAAGTACTGTATGTCTCTTAGCCACCGTAAGGAGGTCATAAAGTCCACTTGTTTTCTAAATTTAAAAACAAAGCCCGGATGCTATTGTCACCCACCCAAAATAAGGCATTCCAATATTATCTTCATTCCTCCCCTCCTCCATCTCTCTTTTCTCATTCTGCTTCTGTTTCTCCCAGCTATAAATGTCCAAAATCTCTTGGACATAAGCTCTAGCACCTTCAGTTCATATCTCTCCATCCACTTTGTCTTTTTTTAAAAAATGCATCTGGAGAAGGAAGTTAAAACCTTGCAGCGTTTGTTGCTAATGATTTTCTTAATCAAAGCTTTCCTCTCTCTCCCCCCTCTCCCCGCTTCACATTATCAAGGCAGCATATTTAGCTGAAGTCTGTCAGCGGTGCCCCAAAACATCTGCTTGAACAAAATGAAATGTTAAAACAAGCTGGGATCCTCAGGCGGCTCGTTTCCATCCAGCTGTGATCAGCTAAATAACACCGCTCTGGTGAAATGCTCAACAGTTTGTTAACGGAAATAGACCGAGCGCCGGTGGTTCCCATCCTTGCATCAAGAGATGGTCTTGGACTCAGAACACCCAGAAATCCCAGCTAGCAGAATTAGTGCAGAAGGATGCTGTGAATTTTTAAAGCCAAGAACATCTGGGGACCAACGTTTGGGAACCACTACCCTAGAGCAGTGGTGGCGAACCTTCAGCACTCCAGATGTTTTGGACCACGACTCCCAGACTTCCGAGCCTGGACTGCCAATGACAAAGGACTGTGGGAGATGTGGTCCAAAACATCTGGAGGGCCAAAGGTTTGCCACCACTACCCTAGAGTATCTAGGCTTAGGAGTCTGAGGAATCTGCTTATTGGTTGGTCCTTCCAGCCCAGTACTCTGATTGGCTGTCACTGTCCCGGGTTGTGTATACCATTCTTTCTCTGTCTTACCTGGATGTCCCTGTTATTACTTTATGGTCTCCCATCCAATTGCTAACCAAGTGTGACCCTGCTTAGCTTCTCACATCCTACAAGTGCGTTCAAAGTAGTGTGGCAGACGCTCTGTGATTCCTAGTTCCTACAACTGAATTCGTAGCAGAGAGTTATATTGGAGTTTCTCTGTAGAGGCTGGTGGGTTTGATGGCAAATGGCAAAGAATCTGTCCCGGGTTGTATTATGAACCTTTAAAAAATATTAACTCTCCAAGGCGATGAGCCTCATTCTTGCTTATTTCTTTCTCAAATCACTCTTCCCTCTTTTTGTGCACACACACACACACACACACATACATGGACACTCAAGGAATCAGTCTGTTTGACTTTTATCAACATTCAATACCAAAGAAGAAAGCTAATAATTTTTAAAAATGCACATTCTTTTGTGTTCTTGAGAATGCATTCAGCTTTTTTAAAAAAGGACATTTTTCCAAAATGTGTACATTTCTTTATTTACAAGATGGGAAGGATTTCAGATTACAAAAATACTGAACCACTAGAGAAATTTGGAAATCCACTCCACTCCTGTATAGCTCCAGTGAGTGAATGAATTTTGCAAGTTTTTATTGCTGCATTCACATCGATAACCATAAATGACCACCTTTTTAAAAAGTTGTGGTAGGAATGCTCTCTATTCTCTCTATTTTTAAAAACCACCGTCGTGTGCACGGCACAGACCCTTTGCTGTTGTTTATACATTTAGATGCCGTGATTAAATTACATCCATAATGCATCGTGTATGCATTGTGATACATTATTAACAATAATAACACTGTCTTGTAAGGCCCGTCCGGAAGAAACATGCCTCCCTGCGATGGTTCATTGCTCAATTCACACACAATTTTCATACATCTCTAAAGATTACCATTTTAACAGCTTTCTGTATGGATACCGCCAGGCAGTTATATTTGACAGTGCATAAATCTAATTCCCTGTGCACTCAATTTTCCTCTGGCAGGGAAATCAATTTGAATCTGTCTGGATTTTACTCTCAAGTCTATTAATGCCCCCTGCATCTCTTTTTCTTTCTCTACCCCCTTTCTTTCAGCCATCTCACTTTTTTTTGGTGGATTTAATTCAGCACATAAGGGGAGGGGGGAGGAGAGAAAACCATTACGACCTCCTTGTGGCAAAGACTTTATTAGGCATAAAGGGACACGACAAGCCATTTTCAATTGGCCCTTTGGCAATCCAGGTTAGCCAATGTGAAACTCTGTCACACAGCGGTGGAATGCTGGCGGGCTCCCGGACTCACCTGCACTTTTCTAACCGCACGTCCATTGTGGGATGAGGGGAGTTCGTCCCAACCACGCCCCCTGAACTGCGATTTAAGCAGGATGAGAGATTCCCCTCCCTGGGTTTGGGAATCTGCTTGTCACGCTTCTTGTTCCGAGACAAGGAGCTGTGAGGTAAGGCTCATCACGCAACGTGCCATTCTCCATCTAGTGGCAGGAGTGCGAAGTGCCATTTGCCAGTACATTCCCTATGGAGTCAGCAATTCAGTGCAGAGAGGTTAAAAGACAAATGCCTCAAACTTAGCTCCATAACGCTTTGAAGGCAAGGCTTCAGAGAATCGAAACATTGAAAAACGGAAGGTTGGGGCCGAAAAAAACAAACGGAGAACAAAGGCATGGAATTTCACATCTCATCATGGAACGAGGACATGCAGTAACAGTCATGTCGGTATCATCCATCACGCCCGTGCGTACATGGGAACAGGGACATTTGAACATTAGGAAGAACTTCATGACAGTTAGAGCTATTCGGCAGTGGAATATGCTGCTGCGGAGGGTGGTTGAGTCTCCTTCTTTGGAGGTTTTTAAGCAGAGGCTGGATGGCCATCTGTCGGAAATATTGTGATGGGGGTTCCTGCATGGCACGGGGTTGGACTAGATGGCCCTTGAGGTCTCTTCCAACTCTATGATTCTATGACAGAACCAGAAGAAGACCACGTGACTGTGACCAATATCAACACGCAACGAACTTCCTCCCGGGACGAGAATGGATGTGAAGTAACTGTCTTAGCTGCATATTAGTGATACCTGGAACTGAGCATTGCTTATCACATCCTGTTGAGTGGGATTCTTGTGGGATTCTCCACAAGAAATGGAACCTGAGGGGGGAGGATGGAGCACATGGAAGTATCTATATTTGGAATATAGAACTTTCTATTGACTGGGTGAGATCAAACAGAGGTGCTGTGAGCAATAAAGACATTTTCTGAACAGAGAAACTGTCCTTGCAATTTTATGTAATCACTCCTGTTTTTGTTTTTTAAACTTGTGCAGTTCAATTTTGGAAAATTCCACTTAGAATTATAAAAGAGCAACCAACCCTTTCTTATTCAATGAGAGCCACGATGCAGGTGTATTGTGTGTAAGTGTTGGGCTCTCTCCTTTGGAAAGGCATAAAGTTTTATTGCCATAGTGCTGAGGTTCATTCTGCATCCTGTTTTGTGACCCCCTTCACCGCAACAAGATGGGCTGAAGGGCTGTTTCTTCCTTCCCAAAAAAACCCTAATTACACCCCACTCAAGAAGGCGTAGATCAAATCCTTTCTATTCAGTTCTAGGAGCGCCATATTTTTAGTGGCTCCTCCAGAGATATGCTTGAATATTCTTTTGTTGCCAGAGGCAAATGGCTCTGAAAGCAAGCAGGAAGATTCAGAGTTAGTTCGGCATGGCAGGATGAGTTGCAACTTGAGCTGAGCAGCTGGGGTTGCCTGTTTAATCTGCAGAAACAATGATGATCCTTCTAACAGCTTGTGGCCAGCACTGTGCCAAAAATGAGTACTGCTAGAAAATATTTGCCCCTTGGCCTTTGGTCACCATGATTTCATAGATGTCCCAGCCAAGTTTTTGTTGCCCATCTTGCAGCCTGCCTCAAGTTTTCCCCTTTAAGTGCTTAATGACAGCAAGTCATTAAGCACTTAAAGGCTAAACAAGTCCTTCTCTGGGGATACTTAAGGATCCTTATGTTTAAAACACCTAAAAGTTTGGGCTGAGCTGAGACTAAACCAGCTGAAGCAGGGTTTAATTTAAACCACTGTGTGGTTGGGAATGATTTAGGACAGCCCTCACCCTGGCTTAACTTTGTCGGACATGGTTAAGGTTATGGGTGGAAAATTGACTAACAGAGATAAGAACATAAGAACATAAGAAGAGCCATGCTGGATCAGGCCAAAGGCCCATCTAGTCCAGCTTCCCGTATCTCACAGTGGCCCCACCAAATGCTTCTGGCAGCGCATGAGACTAGATATCTGTCTCCTGATACCACTCCCCCTGCATCTGGTCCTTAAAGTACCCCAGTTTTAAGCCTGGAGATGACCCATATCCATCATGGCTTGTAACCTGTGATGGACTTTTCCTCCAGGAATCTGTCCAATCCCCTTTTGAAGGCATCTAGGCCAGATGCCATCACTACGTCCTGTGGCAGGGAGTTCCTCAGTCTAACAATGTGCTCGGTGGAAAAAAAAATTTTCTTTTGTCTGTTCTTACTCTCCCATCTTGGAGAATGGCACCTCAGATCTCCTCAGGCTCTAATGGCCATCTTTTCCAAGATGGTGGCAGCAGCAGCCTGGACACTGGTGGCTGGGACAACAAAGCTAGGGAGGTGACAGGGTGTGCTTTAGAGGGGAGATCTCTTTAGTTTTAGACAGCTATGGAATGTCTTAACCCCAATCCAACCTATGAACTGAACATCAGTTCATGGGTGTGTGTGTGTGGGGGGTGGTTCACGTTTTGTGTGAACCGCCATTTTGGCCCTTGTGTCCCCCATCTCTACTTGCTTACTCAAGAGTAGAACTTGCTGAGCACAGGTCTGAAGCCTAGGGTAAAATTTCCCAATAATAGGACAAGGAAAGTAGCATCTCCTTGATTTTCATCCCCTGAGATTTTACTCGTTCTCCAGAAACCAGGAGAAAGCTTTGTAATATGACCCACTCAAACTCCCATTGTAGGTCAAACCTGGAAAGCTGGCATCCTTAATTGAGCAGGTGAAATGTTCTGTCTCATTTACCTGAAACCCCTTGTAATGTAGTTCCTGAACGTCTGGAGAAGGGCTGCTTAATGGCTCTCACACAATTAAAATTTTCAATCAGCCATTGATTGCTTCAGAGAAGGACTGAAAAGGGAGCGGGAGGCATTCAGAGCCAACTTTCATTACCACCTGGAGGATTAACCCCACAAGTAAAATACATATATTTTTCCTCTCCATTAAGTGCCCAAAATCCAGCGGCTTTGAAACAATGAGCATAACAACCCTGATCATCCATTAAAAAAGAGATAATTGCTCTGAAATTCAAATTAAGTGAATGTGATAGGAACCATAAAATGTTCTCCTTTATGCATCAAATGTTGTATGGGGTCATCCATGCCAAAGCCACCATCAAGTTTTGTAAGTGGCCCATTAAAAGCCCCATAGCAGCATAGAAATAGCACGCCATGGCTCCAGATATGGATGGCTTGACTTTCTTGACCCAAAGACTTCTTCTGGATTTCATTGGAAGAGGAGAAGTCAAGTCTGCCATGGGGTGGCGTCACCTTCTCCAGCCCAGGCTCCATGATTTTCATGGGCCCTGAGCCACAGACCAAGTGGCTCATGCAGATAGCTCTGTGGCTTCGGTCTCTGGCTGAAGTGCCCGACGTTGGGAGTTCGATTCCCCACTGGGCCTCCTTGACAGGGGGTGGATTTCATGATCCATAATAGGACCTCTTCCAGCTATGCAGATATAAGATTATTAAAACAGCTGGAACACTCTGTGGTTTGGGTCTCTCTAGCAGGGAAGCCAGAGGTTGGGAGTTCAATTCCTCATGGGGCCTCCTTGACAAGAGCTGGAGTCCATGATCCATAAGGGGCCTTCCAGTTCTGCACTTCTAAGATTATTATTATTACGATAGGAGAAGAAGGGACAATCACTTGACCGAGAGTGGGAGGATGTTGGCCTTCCTGATGTTTAGCAGTACAACTTCCCGAATCCTGTACCATTGCCTAAACGGACCGAAACTGTAGACCAGTGGTGCTCAACCTGTGAGTCCCCAGATGTTCCTGGACTGCAACTCCCAGAAGCCTCCACCACTGGCTGTGCTAGAAGGGATTCCTGGGAGTTGCAGTCCAGGAACATCTGGGGACCCACAGGTTGAGAACCACTGCTGTAGACCAACACACCTGGATGGAGCAAGCGTTTTTCCGTATCCACGTTGGACATCTGTTGGCTTTAAAGTCCGCCTATACTTCATTAAGGAAGCAACAATTCACTCTGATCTGAGCGGCCCTTTCCCTGTCTCCATTCGTTGGACCACCATCCATGGCTTATGCAGGAAACATTTCTGCTTCTAAGGGTAACAAGCTCCTCTCTTCTGTTGTGTAAAAATCCAGAGAGCATCTCTCTCTCTCTCTCTCTCTCTCTCTCTCTCTCTCTCTCTCTCTGCAAGAAGCCAGAGATTCCCCCTATCATCTCTGCTAATATCAAGCTGATTGGACCATTTTTAGTCTCCAAAGGAGCCTGGTTATGAGATTTAAAGTGATCCATAGATCATGCTGCCTCATTAGTCTTTCGTGTGGGCTCAGGTGTCACAAGGAAACCGCATTAAACCATTGCCTGGAGTGATCCACAGTGGCAAAAGATGTAGGATATCCCTTTGCATTTTCGCACATCCCCCCCCCCATCTCTCTCTCTCAAACAAGGCCCCATTGATTTGCTGTCCCTATTATTTTCCACTGCAGAACCTTTAATCGCCACTCTCCAAAAACTTTGAAGGCCCATTTATGGTTTCCATGGTGACCAAAAATGACCCATCGTATCCCCCCAAAACTACCTCAGTGTAAACGAAGGACGTAACTAGGCTGCCCGCGTGTGTTTTTAAAAAGGAATAATAGCCTTTTTTAGAAGAAGAAGAAGAAGAAGAAGAAGAAGAAGAAGAAGAAGAAGAAGAAGAAGAAGAAGAAGAAGAAGAAGAAGAAGAGACGAGAGAGGGGGGAACCCCCGCCACCGCTTATGAGGATGAAAAAGATCGTATTAACAGTGGATTTAGCGGCAAGCTCAAAAGCTCTTTTGTGTTAGAATGTGAGAAGCCACTTGTGGGGGAAACCGGCGCCGTTGCCGTCTGATCCCACAGCAACAGAGAGAAGGTGCAGTTCTTGAACATGAGAGGGAAGCCATATAGTCTAACTGGCTCTTGGAGTGAGGGTCCTTCTTTTCTTTTCTTTTTTAATTGGGAGACAAGCAAGCTCGATTCAAGCATCATGTGGAATCCCTGTAGGGTTAAAACAGTCGCAGGTTTTGAGGAACGCCTGTAAGACCCGAACTTCAGAGCTATACGCAGGCGCTCTCACTCCAAGTGGCCACACCCAGGGAGGCACGGAAATCACTTACACCAGGCATGTCCAAACTTTGGCCCTCCAGATGTTTTGGACCGCAACTCCCACAGTCCTTTGCCATCGGCAATCTAAGCTTAGAATTCTGGGAACTGTGGTCCGAAACATCAGGAGGGCTGAAGTTTGGACATTCCTGGCTTACCCGCAACCGCGCCTTCTCTGTGGTTGGCCCCTCGCTCTGGAACCATCTCCCGAGTGAGTTGCACCTTGCACAGTCCCTGCCCGCCTTCAAAAAAGCATTTAAAACCCTGCTTTATCGGGAGGCATTTGGTGACCTTTAATTTAATTTAATCCATTTTTTCTTGTTTTCTTTGACTCCAGTTGCTGATGATTTTTTTCCTATTATTGTATTGTCTCCACCCCTTCCCCCCTTTTAAAATCTTTTCTTTGATTTTTGCTATTGTTACTTTGTGTTTTATTGGTCTTTTAACCATTATTGTTAACCGCCCGGAGTTCCCTGGGAAGACGGTTGGTATAAAAATAAAATAAAATAAAATAAAATAAAATAAAATAAAATGTGTTTAACCCCCCCCCCCCCCGAGGTGTAGAAAGGCCTGTAAGCATGCCTGGCTGAATGTCCTTCCACTGTTTCCATGGCTGGGAGCACACTGACCCAGAGAAGCTATAGAGAGAGGGACACCTTTAACCTTTCACCTTTCAAAAATGTGGATTAAGCCACCAGCCATGGAAAACATTTTCAAGATTGTGATGGTCTCCGGAGACTTTTGACTTTGCTGCAGGGCATTGGAGGATCCTCTTGATGGATTTCTCCAGCCATTAAAACCATTTTCCATTCCCCCCCAGCACTCCTTCACTACTTAACTCAAGGGAGCATCTCAAAACATGTCTTGGAAGATTGTTCCAAATGTAGAAGTTACATTTTTAAAAATTACCTTGTGGGCTGGGTGGATTTCTTAGGGAAGAAACACAAGGAAAAGTAAGATATCTCAACTCTTAAGTTTGCTTTTGGTGAAGAATGATCCTCATCCTACCTGCTCCTTAATGTCTTTGCCAGATCCCACGAGTGAAATGGGAAAGGCATTATAGGGGGATACAAAGGAGAACATTCTCGCCTAATCCGTTTGCTTCCTCTTTTAGTCAGGAGAGCCAAGGGATGGAAAAGCTCTTCCTTCTGAAGAACATCTTGGCAAGGAGAGCCCAGCCTGTAAAGACCATAAGAACATAAGAAGAGCCATGCTGGATCTGGACAAAGGCTCATCTAGTCCAGCTTCCTGGATCTCGCAGTGGCTCCACCAAATGTGTCCGGGAGCGCATGAGACTAGATATCTTTCTCCTGATACTACTCCCCTGCATCTGGCCTAAACTGAGCTAAACTGTCCAGAATAGTGCTTCAGCGCTAACGGGGGGGGGATATAAATTCAAGGCAGGAATGGGTATCTCACTTCCTTTGAGGCCCCTCCTCAGTCACTTCAAGTTGGTTCCGACAGAGACACCTGCAGAAGGAGGAAAACCCTGCCGAAAACAAAAGAAGAGAAGACAAAGAGAGAGAGAGAAAAGTGGGGGCTTCAAGAAGATGAACTCTTGTATTTTCATGTGAGCGTTCCTGGGCACATCTGTTTCGTCCAGCAAGAAGTGTGTGTGTGTGTGTCTGTGTGTGTGTGCGCGCGCGTGCGTGTGCGTGTGCGTGTGCGTGTGCGTGTGTGTGTGTTCAGATGGAAGATGCTTCACTGTAGCTCCAGGCTGCTGAAAGGAATCGGAGACCCAAGGAGATGACTTTTCTGTGTGTGTTTCTCTCTCTCTCTCTCTCTCTCTCTCTCTCTCTCTCTCTCTCTCTCGTTCTCTCTCTCTCTCTGTGTGTGTGTGTGTGTGTGTGTGTGTTTTGATGGACTGTTGTGATTAGAAGTGTGTTTGAGGGGTCAGCAATAGTTCAGTGCCTCCTGCCTCCCTCCGCTGCTCTGTGAAGAGTGAAGTCAATAGGAAGTAAATGCTATCGAGTGCTCATTTCCAGGCCAAAATCAAGATTCATGGAGGTGAAGGAGAGGGCGGCAGAAGCCACCTGAAAGCAAGGGGGGCAGCAAATGAGGGCATAGAATAAACCCATATTTGGATCCCTGCTGTTTTTGATGGCCAGGAACCCTCCTTTTCCTTGACTCGTACCTCAAAGACTTTAGAGGGAGGGGGGGGCAGAATCTGATCCTGTCATTAACAGAGGCTGGTGGTTTAAGAGAAACAAGGTTTCGTTGTGCGGGATTCCACAATCTGTATATCTCTTGGCAAGCACACCGAGATTGTCTTCGACTCAGACACTGTGAATTTCAGAAAGCCATATTGGGGAGTTTTAAAAAAAAGAGGTCAGATCACACACACACACACACACACACACACACACACACACACACACACACACACAAAAGGCATGGAAAGTTTTTTTTTTAAAATTCTGGATCCTTCTCCATATGGAATCCTTCAGGAATGCAACCACGGGAAGGGTGTTAATGAGGTTGGATCGTCTAGCCATGAAGTCTGGACATTGTCTTAAGACACAACGTCAAGGAAGGGCCTGCAGACTTTCTAACTGAGCTCATCAGGTGTTAGGTTTCACCCAGAAGGGACCACAGGCTTGGCGAGAGCAGGGAAAAGCAAAACAAAGCGATCATGGTCCCCCCCCCCCATGGCAAAAATACGAAACAACCCGCAATATGAAGTTGACTTGTGGTGCCGGAGGAGAGCTTTGCAGGTACTCTGGACTGCTAGAAAGACGGACATCTGGCTCCTGGATCAAGTCAGGCCTGAACAATCTCTTGAGATGAAGAATGTTGAAGCTGGGGTTGTCCTACTTTGGGACACATCATGAGAAGAAGGCAAGATTCTCTGGAAAAGACCATTATGCTTGGAAAGGCTGAAGTTGAGAGTTCGATTCCCCACTGTAGCCCTTTAAGAGGTGCTGGACCTGATGATCCATAGCAGTGGTTCTCAACCTGTGGGGTCCCCAGATATTCCTGGAGTGCAACTCCCAGAAGTCTTCATCACTATCTGAGCTGGCCAGGATTTCTGGGAGATGCCATCCAGGAACATCTGGGGACCCACCGTTTGAGAACCACTGATCTACACAATCCCTTCTAGTCTTGCAATTCTAAGATGATGCCAATCCCATTACTGGTACTTCGTACCGGTCCCAAGCAGGGCCGCGAACAGTGATGAGATGGACGTGAAGTATCAGCCTAAAGTTTAGTTCAACTTCTTGAGACTGGTAGCTGGATAATTGCTGGATGGCTCGGTGGTTTAAACATCTGGCTGTGGAGCCAGTGGTTGGGGGTTCGATTCCCTCCTGGACCTCTTTGGTAGGAGTTAGACTTGATGATCCATGGGGTCCCTTCCAGCGCTGCAGTGTGAAGACTCAGCAGATGATTCCAGGAGGTTCCTGCTTCTCTTCATTACCTACCTTGGTATGGATAATTCACAGTGTCACACTGGTGGTTCTGGGCTGGAGTTGGAATAAACAGCTATTGGCATGCCTCGGCTCGGCAGCTCCGTTTCTGATGAATTTTTTAAGATAATGATTTCCTGATGTTTCCCACCTGGAGTGACTCCAGCTGCATATATTTCCTGGCAGCTGACTTCAGGGGACAATTCACGGATGCCTCCAATTAGTCACAGAATGCAGCAACTGGGAGGTTGCACAGTCCTCCCCACCCCACAACAAATATAATCCCAGGTTCTGTATCCAGCCCCTCTTTAACCTGATCTTTCCTCAGGGCAGAGGAGAATGTCAAGATAAATGGGCACCCTTGTATCTGTCTTCTTTACTGAGGACGAAATGGAAGATCTCTATGGGGAATGGAACCTTCTGATGGTTTAACTCTTCTGGCCATGGTTGACTGGGATGCACCTCCGCAGAGCTTTGTCATGTTTATCTTTCACCACTCCATCAGCTGGAAGCAATGAACAATATAAAGCAGATCAATTAAAAAGGCATCATGTTACAGTGTGGCTTGCACCTGTAGAGTGTGGTAGCCAACAGCCATAACCGGTCTCCATGATACTCCATTACATTCTCCTGCCAGTGGTTTCTCCCCATGATCTCCAGATAGATCTTCTGTTTCTGGAAACCTTGCTGTTCCTCTTGCGCAATGGTTCCCAACCTTGGAGTGGTGGTCTCACCTCCAAAAAAAAAATCACCCCGAAGAGGCCAATCAAAACCAACCCCTCTGGTCTATGCAATGCTAACTTCAGCAAAAGTACTTGGTACCTTTGTGTCTATAAGGTGCGCTTGCACAGTGGAGAGGAAATCACTCTGCTGAATAGCGTGGCATTTTACGTTTCCAGCTGCAGAGCCAGAGGTCGGGAGTTCGATTCCCCCACTGAGCCTCCCTGACAGGGGCTGGATCCAGCGATCCAGCACTGCAGTTCCAAGACTATTCTATTTAGCACTCCCCTGGCATGCCTGTTTTCACAAAGGTGGGATTCTGCCCCAGCATTTTTCCAAAGCGAATGCGAGCTAATCAGGAATCTTAACCCTAACTCTAAATAATCTCAGGAAAGGGGACAGTGGAGTTCAGACCAAAAGGTGGAGTGACCTACTGCAAAGTTGGAGCCCCACTGAAGGGGATCTAGGATAGTGGCGTGTCACCTAAAGAACAGCAGTTGCCCATTAAAAAGATTTTTTCACAAAGTAGCTCACACCCAAAAGGAAGGAAGGAGTTTATGATGAATTAAAGGAAGGAAGGAAGGAAGGAAGGAAGGAAGGAAGGAAGGAAGGAAGGAAGGAAGGAAGGAAGGAAGGAAGGATCTGATAGTGGATAGAAGGAAGGAAGGAGCTGATGATGGATAGAAGGAAGGAACAAACGAACGAACGAAGCAAGCAAGCAAGCAACCATGTACATAGTCTCAGATTTACCGTACCCAGCATTTTCAGATGGGAATGTATTTGAATGGATGAATTAATGGAATTAATGGAAGGAAGGAAGGAAGGAAGGAAGGAAGGAGTTTAAAATGGATTAATGGAAGGAAGGAAGGAAGGAAGGAAGGAAGGAAGGAACACACACACACACACACACACACACACACAACATGAAGCAGTAGAAAAAGAGGGGCATTGATTTACTCTAGAAAACAGAGAGAATGCATGTGGAGCATATGCTGTTATTGCAGTACCAAACCAGATGCAGCAGCTGAAAGCCTCACCAGGATGTCAAGAACGGATGGGGCTCCTTTTAGCTGCAGCAAGTCCTTCGGATCTTCCCTGTGTCCTGAACATGTTAGCAGGAAGCCAGCTGGTTTCTCTCTCCCTTCTCTACTTGATGAGGTTAATAATAACTTGGGATGCGTATGTACGGCATTAGCTTCCAGGGTAACATGCATAATTCAGAATTCCCCAAAGAACGGCCCCCGCTTTGAGGAAGCAAACTTCCCTTAATGTACTGGGCAAAACTCCAGCTTTTACCAGCTGCTGAGGTTTGATGTACAATTTTTGGTTAAGTGAATAATTTATCACGGATATTATCTGTATTGTATCACAGCCTGACAGTCTGCAGGCCTGTACATATGGCTCCGGAGATGGCAGTACCACCGCCATATGCTTCATGGCCCATTACCACTTAAGCTCCCTTAAGATGTTTTTATCCCCATATTAAGCATGAGAAAAGTGTGCTGCCAAGTTGGGGAAGGGAAAATGTGCCTTTGTCTGAGCCGGGAAGCCTTGTTCTCGCAAGATCCACCAATTACGACCGCCACGGCCGACGAGGTGGTCGGTGTAGGAGAGAAGGCAGAACCGCTTCGTGCCAGTTCGCTGCCCAAGGCAAGGAACGGGACCGCACCATTTGAGTCGAAAATCGGGACGCATCGTCCTGAGGAAAGGAGGCTAGGGGGCTTCGTGTCGGCTTTTAGTCCGAACTTTGTTATCTCCAGTGGTGAATGGAATCTTCTTCGTTTTTTTTTAAGTTTTTATTAAATACTGTATATCAGGGGTGTCCAAACTTTTTGCAAGAAGGGCCAGATTTGGTGAGGTGAAAATGTGTGGGGGCTGGCCATTCAGATGCATTTGGCCCCTGGGCCAGACTTTGGACAAGTCTCTATAACATGCAAGGAGGCAGGGAGGACGCTGCAGCAACGGAGCCGGGGGCAGGTAGGCAGGGCAGGTGGCCGGTTGGAGGGATGGAGGCAGGGAGAGCAGGCAAACTGTAAAACTGCAAGCGGATGCCTCCATCCGGTATGGGGAGAGGCCAGCTGGTGGGGATGCATGACAGGCTGAGCCGGTGGGGAGAAGAGGCTGCCGGCCACTTAAAATTTGAAAACGGGCCACATTTGGCCCCCGGGCCTGACTTTGGACATGCTTGCTGTATATACTTGAATATAAGTCTATAGTTTTTCAGCCCTAATTTTGGGCTAAATAAAGAGGCCTTCGACTTCTATTCGGGTCAATACTTTTAGCCACTGAGGCAAGTGCTTGGGTCTGTGACTAAAAGTCATTTTAAACATCGTTCGCCGCTTCTCCTGACTCCCTCCCCGCATCATGGGGGAGTGGTGTGAGTGCAAGTGCTTGCCTCGGTGGCTCAAAGTCATTTTAAACATCACACACCGCTCCCCCTAGCTCACAAAGGAGGAGCTGCCAGGCCCTGCTGCATTTCCCACCCTAGACTTATACCCAAATCAATAAGTTTCCCCAGTTTTGGGGGGTTAAATTAGGGGCCTCGACTTATACTCGGGTTGACTGATACTCGAGTATATACAGGTATTATAAAACGACATACAAAAAAAACCCACATAAAACAACAAAATATCATTAAAGGAAAGGAAAATATTAATCAAAACACACATCGCTATAACAAAAATATAAGAAATATAACAAACATAAACCCCGTGCAACTCACCCCCATGGGACTTTAACAACATTACAACTCTCATGGTATTGACCAGCCCATTTCCCTCCAGAAATTACATTGAATCTTCTCCAGTTGTATACCCTTTACCCTTCTGAAATACATATACCAACAGTTTATCCCATATTCCATTGAAGTCATTAGACTTACTCAAGCCTTTCCGAATTTTAATTCCAGAAGTCAGTTTCAACATAGATTTTAGCAACTGTGAATGTGAACAGCTCTGGCAACCAATTTTGAACGAGGGCGTAGGAAATAACGGATGTTCTGATGAAAGAAAGAAAGACTAAAAAGAGGATGTTATCATATAGCTGTGATTTTCACGCCTGCATTGGAATAAAATCATCAGCACGTTTGCCATCAGCAATGACATCCACAACTTCCCCCAAAATGGTGGGGTTTGGTTTGTACAAGAACCCTCTTGTTTGATACAAAATGCAAAATGTTTTATCCTAAATGGAAGGCTTTGGGTACAGAATATAGGGTTTTTGGGCAAAAAGCATGTCTTTGTCAACAAGTGTTCTTGCATGGAAAATGCCCCCAAATTCTTCAAGTTTGTTAATTTTATTTTCTTGGTTTATGCAGAGCGCCATGGGCTATCTAAAAACAAAAAAAACCACACGAACTGACAAACTGATTCACGGGTGCATGGGATTTGTGGTTCGTCAACAAATTCAGTGTTTCATCCCTGTCTCTGCTGCGTACCCTTAGGTTTAAACCTTTTATAACAGCTCAGAAGTCTCAGCCCATAATTCCATTTGTGATGCCTTATGGCAGGCATGTCCAAAGTCAGGCCCAGGGGCCAAATGCTGCCCGTTTTCAAATTTTGAGCAGCCCGCAACCTCTTCTCCCTACTGGCTCATCCTGTCACACATCCCCACCAGCTGACCTCCCCCCCCCCCAATGCAGGATAGACACGTCAGCTTAAAGTTTTACGCTTTCCCTGCCCTTCCTGCCTCCATCCATTCCCCCCCCCCAAGCCACCTGTCAAGCCTGTTGCTGCAGCATCCTCCCCACCTCCCTGCATGTCCTAGAGGCTTGTCCAAAGTCCAGCCCGGGGGGGGGGGGGATCAGCTGAATGGTCGGCCCCCACACATTTTCACCTCACCAAATCTGGCCCTTCTTGCAAAAGGTTTGGACACCCCTGCCCAGTGTTGGCAAACCTTTTAGATACTGAGTGCCCAAATTGTGATTCAAAACCCAGTAATTTTTCACAAAGTGCCAATACAGCAGGGGTGTCCTCCTGATATTTTTGACCACGACTCCCAGAATTCCAAGCCTAGATTGCCAATGACAAAGGACGGTGGGAGTTGTGGTCCAAAACATCTGGAGGCCTGAATTTTGGACACCCCTGCAATACAGCAATTTAACCTGAATACAGGTGGCTGTGAAGGGGCAATGTAGGGTGCCCACAGAAAGGTCTCCAAGTGCCGCCTTTGGCACCCTTGCCATGGGTTTGCCAACACTGCCCCTGCCCTATGGTTGTTCTTCTGGTTGACTTCCTCCTCCCAGCTGTTCTTCTTCTTTGCTTCCACCACTAGTCTCCACTTCCTCCTCTGACTCTTGCTGGAAAGAGCAGTGGTGTTAAGAAGGAAGAAGGGTTAGGAATTCCTTCTCTGTTCTCTCTTCTCACCTCTAAACTTTGGTCATAGAAGACCCAATGGTGCACCTGCCAGGTGATAAGACTCTTGTACATCCATAGTATTAAAATGTGTCCTGCTGGTGATGGCAGAGTGAGTCTTCTGCTTTTCGAGCACTAGGATACAGAGATAATACCATTAGGAATAATGCAAAATCCAATTGTGACACCTGGTGGCTTAACTCAGATTTTTCAGGTGCAGCCACGGGTAGGATTTTCAGAAAAGGATGGGGACAAGCTCCAAGCGACTTTGAAGACATTTCATCCCTTTATTTAAGACATTTCTACGGAGCGACTTTGAAGACATTTCATCCCTTTATTTAAGACATTTCTACACCACCTTTCTCCTTAAAGGGGGTCCCAAGGCAGCTTCAGTGATTAAAATACCATGTTCAAAAGCTGAAAGCAGTATGTATGCAACAGCTCTAAAAGAGGCTACCATATGTGTCACACACAAAAAGACAACAATAGACAAAATCAACACCAGTTTGTATTCAAGGCAACAAGACAAAATGGTCCATCTCAAAAAGTCTCCTCAGATAGCCAATCACTCATGAAAAGCCTGACTGGAGAGAAAGGTCTTTCCTTGCTTGTACAAGGGCCATAAAGATGGGACCAGTCTGGCCTCCAGTGGGAGGGAGTTCCAGTGTCTGGGAGTGTCAACAGAGAAGGTCCCCTTGCGTGTCCGCACCAAACACACCTGTGTAGGTGGTGGGACCAAGAGAAAGGCCTCTCCAGATGATCTTAACGCCACAGCAGGCTTATGACAGGACACATGGTCCTTGCAAAACGTGGACCCAAGCATGAGCTGTGGAACGCCAGGTGGTTTGGGCCTGCACTTGGCACGCACCCCATTTAAGGTGGGCCAAGGATTCAGCCACTGCTGTTTTTATCCCCGGTTCGTAGTTTGATTCGTGCCCATCCCTCGGCTGTAGCTCATTCCCTCTTGTTTTCTTGAAAGGACAGATCTGGTTCTGCCCGCTAGATGGCAATGTTGTTACGCAGGCGTGACTTGACCGAAATTGGCTAGAAGTGCTGAGCAGCAAAAGGCATCTGAGGTCTTTTAGCAGAACATGGCTAGCTTCTTCCCGTGGACGAGCTGAATCAGCAGAGTGCTTCAGGGGCAGGTAGGGAAAGAAATGGAGAGCAGAAGGGCCTGCTGTTCAAAGCTGCTCTTACCCTTATATTGGTGTCACGCCAACGCTCACTTGGATTAGTAACCGCTGTCAGTCCCAGGATGGACAGGATTTTCATCCGACCCTCAAGCAGAAAGCATCTTGATCCAAGCCATCTGATCACATTGAAGCCACCTGTCTACCCAAGCGGTCTACTAGAGGCCCTCGTTTCCAGGAAGGGTGTCTGCAGAGGGCAGACATATCAGCCCATGCTTATTTTGACCATATTAGTGAGATTGGGAGGGGGGATGTAATAATTTTGGGTCTGTGCAGGTGTTTTGTGCATTTTCACAAATGGGTCCCTTTGTTTATTTTTTTATTTTAGTGTATTTTTACCCCGGAGGAGGATCGTGTCCTGGATCCCTTCCAATCTGGGTTCAGGTTGCATCACAGGACTGAGACTGCCCTGGTTGCATTGCATGATGAGCTATTGAGGGGGGGGGGGGCGACAGGGATTGTTCTACCTTGTTGGTCCTCCTTGATCTGTCAGTGGTCTTTGATACCATCGGCCACGGTATCCTCCTGGGCAGGTCCTCTGAGGTGTTGATTGGGGGGTCCAGCCTCTGGCTGGCTCCTTCCTCTAGGGCTGAGCCCAGCGAGTGAGCCTGGAAGGAGAATTGTCGCCCCCCTGAACACCCTCTTGTGGGGTGCCTCAGGGGTTGGCAATCTCCCCCATTGCTCTTTAACATGTAGATGAGGCTGCTGGTGGAGGTCCTCTAGAGTTATGGGGCCTTTTCACATGACCCCTAAGATCCGCTGGCCACTTAAATTCGGACCAGAGATCTTGGGGGTTCGTTGCTCTTCCTACGTCCCCACCCCTCCGCACTTCCTTGCTCCTGTCTGCGTGAGGGGAGGGAGAAAAAAAGAGAGGAAAAAATGCAGGCTCACCTCCAAAGCCGCCCGGAGCCCCGTCGTCGTCCTGATTCCTTCTCTTAAAGGGGCGGGAGGCAAAAAAAAGCCACCAGAAGCGAGGAGAGCCTGGCACTCACTTCCTTAAATCCGGATCTGGGATTTTTCACCCTCCGAGAGCAGGTACATGAAAAGTGCGCTGGGACGCGCTTAGGTGGGCATGGTCGCACTTAATTTTCTGCAAACTCTGGAGCTGGTGGGGAAACAATTGTAAGCTCCGGAGCTGGCAGCCATTTGCGGTGGAATTTAGGGGTCATGTACAAAGGCTCATGGAGTCTCCTGTCCTTAGTACTCTGATGACACACAGCTCTATATTTCCTTTCCCACTTCTGCAATGGAGTCTGTCCAGACCCTTGATCACTGCCTGGCTGTGATTCTGGAGTGGACCGGGACCAACAGGCTCAGACTCAGCCCCGAGAAGACCGAGGTCCTGTTCTTCAATGGGGGGGGGGGTGCAGCAGCAGTGGAAGGGTATAGTGGCCCTCTTCCCAATCTGGGTGGGACTGTCTTCCAGCTGGTTGAAAGAGTGAGGAATCTGGGCGTTGTCTTGGATCCGGCTCCGTCGATTTGCCGGGGTGTTTAAGAACCCAGGTCTTGTGTTTTGGGAAAGTGTTAAATTATGCCAACTCTAGTTTTAAGAACCTGATCCAACTCAAGGGGTCATGGAATCAGAGAGATAGAGGTGAGGGCGTCCTGGACATGGTAGAAGCCAGCCCCTTGTTTGGAGAGTGAGGCTGCTTGCTGTGTTGTAAAGCCAGCACGAGACTGAGAAAAGTTACTCTAATGAACAGACAGCAGAGGAGAATTTTGCCAAAGGCCACTTAGATACACCTGCCATGATTCTATTTTTTGCTTTCCGGTCTTTATAGGCTAGACATTTTCTCATTCACAGGCTTTCCCGTGGCATGAATCATGCATCTCTCTTTGTTGGTGCCCAGGCAAATCCGTGCCTCTCTCCTTCCTCCTTCTCTTCCATCCCCCCTCCGCACATCTAAATATTCTCATCCTTGGCAGCCTAATCAAGGCCCCGTAAAGGTTTATCCATAGCTTCACTTACCAGGCAAAGGAGATAAAAATATGTTTTCAATTTGTCAGAGAGAGAGAGAGAGCAATATTCCGCATTTTAATACTCCCTCTCTCTTGGATCGGGTACTTAAGAGGAAGGTATATTTATGTAAATGTACATATTTATTTGTAGTGCTCTGCCTGGCACTTCTGTTCTCCGACTATCACGTTCTCACACCCAGACAGCATGAGCATCGTTGGGATATGGGAAAAGCTGTCACTCAGCTGAAAGGACACCTGCCTTGAACACTGACAGCGTCTGGTTGGGTTATGGCATCTTCAATTAGAGCTAGTGTGTGGAATCCTTTCTCAGGAACCATCCTCAACCCTTTATCTGCCTCTGGTTAAAGTAGTTTCATCCCAGTGGGTGTGTGGGTGTGTTCCCATTTAGCCTTTGAGCTGTTTCTCTGCTTTTATCTCAATCAATGATCAGAGATAAGAGCCTGTTTAAAGCTATTGCATGGTTGTTGCTTCCGGAGTTGCACAGGACTGGGACAGGCACAGGACTCAGCTGGGATTCGTAGGGAAATGGAAAGGTTGGTTAAAATTTACAGCTATCTCCATCCAGGCTCCTTTGGTCCTGTATCGGTGGAATAAGGGCGTTTATACATGACCCAGAAGCTGTGCTGCAAATGGCTCCCAGCTCCGGAGCTTAGAAATGTTTCCCCACCAGCTCCGGAGTTTAGAGAAAATTAAGTGCGACCACACCCCCATAAGCGCGACCCAGCGCACCTTTCATGTACTTGCTCTCAGCAGATGAAAAATTCCTTGATGCGGATAAGAGTGCCGGGCTCTCCTCGCTTGTCTGTTGTTGTTTTTTGCCTCCTGCCCCTTTAAGAGCCCCTTGAGAAGGAACCAGGAAGTAACGGGGCTCGGGGCTCGTGGCAACTTCGACCGGCACCGGCAGGTTAGTAAAGGCTTCTTTTGTCCTTTTTTTCCTCCCTCCCCTCACGCCGACAGGAGCAGGAAGTGCTGAGGGGTGGGGACGCAGGAACAGAAACGAACCCCCAAGATCTCTGGTCCGAATTTAAGGGACCAGCGGATCTTAGGGGTCGTGTGAAAAGGCCCTAAGTGCCTCGTGGCACAGTGGTTAAACAGCTACACTGCAGCTAAAACTGTGCTCACGACCTGGGGTTCAGTCCCAGGTAGAAGGCTCATGGTTGATTCAGCCTTCCATCCTTCCGAGGTCGGTAAAATGAGTACCCAGCTTGCTGGAGGGGGGCAATGTGTAGCCTGAATACTGTAATTAAAACTGTAAACCGCCCAGAAACTACTTGAAGTGGTATGGGGCGGCATATAAGCAGAACACTTTGCTTTGCTTGGCTTTCTCCTAGTGGGGAAAAAGTTGACTCAACTTTGCTCATGGTAGGCTTAAGGGAGCATCAATCTCTTAAGAATCCAGAATCTTTCCTTCTTGTGTCATTCGATGGTGGTCTACCATCAGTCGCCTTTGGTCCCCTTATCAAGAGTGAAGTGGTGTATACATAAGACAAAAACAAATAGACAGACAGACAGACAGACAGACAGACAGACAGACAGACAGACAGACAGACAACAAAGAGAGCAGATGTGGCGGAGTGGATACAATGTGGGGCTAGACATTTCGAGACCTGGGTTCAAACCTTCGCATGGCCATCAAGAGAAGGGTGATGCAGGTGAGGCCACCCCTGGACTATCCCACATTCCCTGAAAACCCCCATGAGGGTTCCCATAACTTGGAAGTGACTTGGTATTGGCATGAGGGCAACCGTGTCATTACAGGACATTTTGAACTCGCTCAGATGGCCACCTACCACCAGAGCTTGGAAGTCTGAGTCTTGTTCCTGGGACTCTGAAGCTAGGCTGGTTTGAGGACTGTGGGAGCTGTAGTTCAGAAGGAATCATTTCCCCAATATGCTCAAACTGGCCAGGTATCGTCATTTTTAGGCTCAATATGGGAAGGATAGGCATACAAACCAAGGTCCTCACTGCCTTTTCAAGGAGATTGCAAGAGTAATAAGGAGAGAAGAGAGTGCCTGAAACAAGTTGGCTAGGAATATCTTTCTTTCTTTTTGAAAGAAGGTCAGTGAATGGAAATTTTGCAGGAAATGATGGCAATAAAATAGAGTTTTTAGAACCATTTTCACACGGCTTCGGCTTTCTCGATGAGCTCTTTTTTCTGTGCATTAGAGACATGAACGTGGGTTAGTAAGCAGCTCACCATTCGTGGAAAACTCAGTGTGAATAGAATATTGCATTCTTATGATTGTTCTGGCCACCTCCTTACATATCTTATTTAACCCAGCTTCGGGGAAGAGGGTACTTAGCATTAAAATCCCTCTCAAAAGTAAAACTTTTCTAGCATGGATTCTGCCCTCAGCCTACAATGTAGAGGGAAGTATTCCAAGATCGAATCAAGTTTCGCCGTGGACTAGATCTGCAGCAAACAAGAGGTGTACAGCTATGAAGCTTCTAGCTAGGTCCTATGTGGCTGACCCATGTTATTATGCTGCCTGAAGAGGGAGAGAGAATGGTGCCCTCTGCCTTCCATGCACAGAAGCGGATTGACCTGGTAGCTGAATTGAATTGAATTAAATATTTTTTCACCCAGTGTGTTGTTAGTCTGTGGAACTCCCTGCCACAGGAGGTGGTGATGGCCTCTGGCCTGGATGCCTTCAAAAGGGGATTGGACAGATTCCTGGAGGAAAAGTCCATCAGAGGTTACAAACCATGTGTCATCTCCAGGCTTAAAACCAGGGTACTTCAAGGACCAGATGTAGGCGAGTGGGAGAAAGATCTCTAGTCTCGTGTGCTCCCAGACGCATCTGGTGGGGCCACTGTGAGATCCAGGAAGCTGGACTAGATGGGCCTTTGCCTGATCCAGCAGGGCTCTTCTTATGTTCTTATCAGCAGGTTAATCCTTTGACAGCCACTGAGCTCAACTGGTTTGCTGTCAATCCAGATCTTGCATGTAAGCTTTTGCCCACAATTATCAGTGCTCCCTAGAATCTACCACTAGAGGCTGCTGTCTCACTTTCCCTAACCGTAGGGCTGGTCTGGGAAAATGGCTTCTAACTTGGTGGGAAGAAATAGACAAAGGAGGGGGAAAAATAGAAATTAATGTTATTTATCACTTTATTAGAATGTATTAGAGGTGGGCATGAAACAGAAAACCAACGGTTCAGTTCATTCTGCTTTGGGCCCACCCTTGATTCAGTTCGGTTCGGTTCGGGTTTGTACGAATGTTTTTTAAAAAAAATGTGTATGAACCTGAACCGAACCAATCTGGTTCAAGTCCGATTTACAGGCAGTGGCGGCGGCGGCGGCAGGGGCTTTTTGAGGTGCTGGCTTGGGGCCAGGGCCTTTTTTTTTAAAAAAAAAAGAGCAATTGTCTTGTAGCCTAAAAGTTAAACGAGGAGAAATGAAAAAAGACTTTTTTTATGACATTTGGGGAAAATTTATAGACTTTGTATTAGTTGAAGGGAAGGGGAAAGAGTTGATTAATACTTCAAGACAGTTCTGGAGAAGAGGACTTGAAGAAGAATACTAGAACAATAGAAGACGGAGTAACAAGAAGAACTCATGGATGGTCCCGGGGGGTGGGGGTACACTTGTATTGTTAATTGTTATCTGTTATTTTGTTTGTATATAGTATAAAATAAAATTAAAAAAATAAAAATAAAATAAAATAAAAGAGCACTGGTCACGTGGATTCTGGGGCTGGGTCGGTGCTCTTTTTTATTTTTATTTGTTTGTTTTTTATTGTTGTTGTTTAAAAGTGCCGACTGCACGGCTCCTGGGGTCAGGTTGGTGCTTGTTAAATTTTTTAAAATTTGTATTTATTTATTTATTTATTTATTTATTTATTTATAGTGCCAACTGCGCAGCCCCTGGGGCCGGGTCAGTGCTCGTTTTTTTAAAAAAAATATTTTAAAAAGCCTGAACCTGGGGGCATTTTAAGGCCCTAGCTTGGGGCCAGCACCTCTACAGGCGGCCTCTTCCCTAAAGTTCCAGGACCAGGAGGACTTTCAGCGGCACAGCAACAAGGTAGGGGGGGGGGAGTAACGAAAAATGAAGTTTTTCATTTCGTTTTTCTTTGGTAACGAATAACAAAATGTATTCAAAGTTCATTTCGTGCCCATCTCTAGAATGTATCTAAAGACAGACCTCTCCACTACAGTTGTTTCTGCTGTGTCTTAGAGGAACAGTCTTCAGACACCTTCCAACCCTATTCCAGATTTCCCTCTTTTCTTTGTATGTATGCATGTGTGTATTGATATATAGCAGGCCTGCCTGATAGGTAGACCAGGGGCTACCGGTAGCCCACGAAGGGTTCAAAAGTAGCCCGCCAGCCATCAATTAAAAAAAAGTGAGGGGATAAGTTCTCCACCCACCCCTCCCCCATCCCAAGGACCACCACTGCCCCAGCAAAGTTCTGGGTCTGCCAGCCCACTGTCTCAGCCGAGCGGGGCAGTTCAAGGGCCATGGTGCATGGAAATCTGTTCCCGCCAGAACGAATTAATTGATTTTCAATGCATTCCTATGGGAAACCGCTGCTCTGCTTACAATTTTTTAAAAAACGTATGAGTATGTGCTCGGAACAGATAAAAATCATAAGTAGAGGTTTTAGTGTAGTAGCCCTCAGGCACTTTGGGCCAGAAAAAAGTAGACCTCGGCCTGTTCAAAGCTGAACAGCCCTGATATATAGGCATGAATAAATCCCACTTGCCTTCTCACCTCCCTCCCTTCAGCCTCATTTGTATTGCAGTCATTACAGCGATCCACCGTATTCCACATCTCAAGGGTATAAGGGACACCAAAGAACGTAGATGCAAAAGAAGGATTGATTACCCCCCGACACAGCCATCTATGCCAAGAAAGGGGGGGGGCTACGAAACACAGCTGGCAGTGTAAATAAATAAATAAATAAATGAAGGGGATAAATCAACCTGGAACTGATAAGAGCCTGCTGAGTTTTCGGTGGCTTAAATCAAATACAGAGGGGCAGGCAAGTTTTGTCATAATCAGAAAGTTGCCGTGAAACAGTCTACTCCCGAATCCTGGTTCTTGGACAATTTCCTTTTGTTGTCCTTGTGTAACCTTGGATCTGCTAATTGTTCTGCACTTCAGCTTCCTCTTGTTAAAGGACAAATGGAGGATATTTGTCACTTTAATGCACTTCAATGGCATTGTCTCCTTTTTTATTTGTCATCCAGGACAAAGAATTCTCATGGTGGGTCCTCCGAAGAGTATTTGCAGCAGAAGGTCCCAATGTCCATTCCAAAATAAGACCCTAAATAGAGTTGGAATGTTTTCTATTGTCCTGATCTGGTCTCTTTCTTTGGTTTTAAGAACATAAGAACATAAGAAGAGCCCTGCTGGATCAGGCCAAAGGCCCATCTAGTCCAGCTTCCTGGATCTCACAGTGGCCCCACCAAATGTGTCCGGGAGCGCACGAGACTAGATCTCTGTCTCCTGATACCCCTCCCCTGCATCTGGTCCTTGAAGTACCCTGGTTTTAAGCCCTGGAGATGACACATCTCCATGATTGGTTTCTAACCTGTGATGGACTTTTCCTCCAAGAATCTGTCCAATCCTCTTTTGAAGGCATCCAGGCCAGATGCCATCACCACATCCTGTGGCAGGGAGTTCCACAGACTAGCAACACACTGGGTTAAAAATATTTTCTTTTGTCTGCTCCTACTCCCCCAGCCCTTAATTTGAGTGGATGTCCCCTAGTTCTGGTATTTTGTGAGAGGGAGAAGAGTGTCACTCTATTCACTCGACTCATGCCCTGCATTATTTTGTATGTCTCAATCATATTCCCCCCCCCTTAGGCGACTTTTTTTCCAGACTAAAGAGCCCCAAATGTTTTAGCCTTTCCTCATAAGGGGGGGGAGTCCCAGCCCAGTCATCATTTCAGTCGCTCTCTTCTGCACCTTTCTGCTTTTAGTAAGGAAAATCTTTGGTGGCCTCTAAGGAAAATGGTAATGTGTGTCTGTTTCAACACACTCTTAACACACCAGTGGTTGACGAATGCTACCATCTTTGTAGCTGGTGCATGGAGGTTATGAGTAAAGGGAAACCTAGTGCCAAGTTGATCTGAGTGGAGACTCCTAAGCTCAAACCAGGTTGCAATGGGCCTCGGCTTCAGGGATTCAGGACCAGGGACAGCTCCCACTGAACTTGACTAGTGATGTTGAAAAGTCACAACCATCTGGTCCTGTTGTTTGCACTGCGGAGAAGAATGTGTTCAATGTCTTGGATCTCAAAGCACAAGGGTTGGACAGCAAGTTTTTGTATACACACTAATTTATTCTTTATCCCCGGCATCTGATGAAGTGGGCCACAGTCCACGAAAGCTTATTTATTCGAAAATAAAACTTGATCCTCTTTAAATTGCCGCAAGGGTGCTTTGCTTTCTTTGATTAACCTTTTTAGTCATGGTTCTACACCGTTTTGTAGCCAATGTTTCCAACACAGTTTACATTAAAGCTTAATTGGAAACAGTAACAAAACAAGTATACAACATTGTTAAACAAGCAAAAAAAAAAAAAAAAAAAGAGAGCCTGCAGTCAAATCCAAGGGAGGTACGAAAGAAGAGATAGTAAGGGCAGCCGCACTGCAGGAATAAATAAATACATAAACACACGCTCTAGTTTTTTAGGGGTGGTCACCATGGATGGGGTCGTGTGTCATGGGACTTGTTGTCAAGTTGGAATTGAGTTTCAGCAATCACTTTACTTGGCCTTGACTCAGCTTTTTCACCCCCAATTGACTTGGACTCAACTTGGTACCCTTCCACTATCTCTTTTTTTCTTGGGGGATGTTTTTAATAGAGACTTGGACATGGGACTTAGCACTTGGCTCCATTGACTTGGACTTGGGACTTGGGACCCGGTACCAAGGACTATGACTTGGGACTTGGGACTTGGTTCCAAAGACTTGGACTTGGGACTTGGGACTTGATACCAAGGACTATGACTTGGGACTTGGGACTTGGTTCCAAAGACTTGGACTTGGGACTTGGGACCCGGTACCAAGGACTATGACTTGGGACTTGGGACTTGGTTCCAAAGACTTGGACTTGGGACTTGGGACTTGATACCAAGGACTATGACTTGGGACTTGGGACTTGGTTCCAAAGACTTGGACTTGGGACTTGGGACTTGATACCAAGGACTATGACTTGGGACTTGGGACTTGGTTCCAAAGACTTGGACTTGGGACTTGGGACTTGATACCAAGGACTATGACTTGGGACTTGGGACTTGGTTCCAAAGACTTGGACTTGGGACTTGGGACTTGATACCAAGGACTATGACTTGGGACTTGGGACTTGGTTCCAAAGACTTGGACTTTGGACTTGGGACCCGGTACCAAGGACTATGACTTGGGACTTGGGACTTGGTTCCAAAGACTTGGACTTGGGACTTGGGACTTGATACCAAGGACTATGACTTGGGACTTGGGACTTGGTTCCAAAGACTTGGACTTGGGACTTGGGACTTGATACCAAGGACTATGACTTGGGACTTGGGACTTGGTTCCAAAGACTTAGACTTGGGACTCGGGACTCAAGACTCAGACTTGGAACGTGGACTCAAAGGATTGTTAACATCTACAGCAGTTGCAGAGTTTCTGGCTTGGTCAGCTGCTCAGAACACAGCAAAAGGAAGGGAAGGTTGGGCAGAAGAATCCTGAACTGTTAGGAAGGACTGCGTGATTTCACTGTAGAGGTCAGGACAATCTGTCTATCACTGATGCAGAATGGAAAACTTAACCTTATATGGTATGCCTAACCGTTAACTTCTCCCCCCCCCATACAAACAATGTAACCAATCTCTGTTTTAGCATATTATGTCCTATTCAGCATAAGTAACTCACCATATAAAAACACATGAATTTTAAAACATATTTTCTATTCCCTTATCATTGTTGATGGTGGTGGTGGTGGTGGTGCTGATGGTGTCAGTGGTGTTCTTCTGGCCCTGTGAATGAGTGATCTCCGAAACGTCCTCAGCTGCTCGGCTCAGCTCTTGCAAACTCAAGCCTGTGGCTTCCTTTAGAGAGTTAGTGCATCTCCTGTTTGGCCTTCCTCCTTCCCTGCTGCCTTCCACCTTTCCCAGCATGATTGCCTTTTCCAGAGAACCCGCCTTCTCCTGATGTGCTCAAAGGTGGACTGCCTCCGCATTTTTGCCTCCAGTTCAAAACCATCGGCCAACCTCTGAAAACATTAATCTACCATCACTAGGGATACCGGATCAAAGAGTTGGCCAATAAAGGGTGTGCCGGAGATGGGTTTTCGTGCATGAGACCCTGCTGGGAACGCTGACAGAATCGACTCTCCCCTATGAGATAAACAGGGAAGCTGTGCATGCTGATACTTTAATGAGAGATGCTTCTTAATGACCTTTATAAAAAAAACAATATTTTCCACCCATCTGCCCTGGATATTTGGGACGATCAGGGGCTCAATATGTCCTGATGGTAATCCTAGGGAAGATCAAATAAAGTTCTTCTGCGTGGTCCCTGAATGCCTTCTTCCACTGAATTTGGACTTACATAGAGCTGAAATGGTGGCTTAACCCCCACCCCCACCCCCACTTGGGGTCTCATTGTTTTTTTGCTATGCGGGAAGAGACCTATTCCATGGAGACATTTCTGTAAGGGGGGGAAAATGGTGCCACTGCCATCTGTCCTTATAATAGACACATATATTTAAAGTTATTTTTGCTAGACACTGAAATAAATGGAGCGCAGCGCTGAACCCGCAAAGAGGGTAGAAGAGGCTCCTCATTTTCTCCCCTATTTTGTTTGGAATATGAGAAAAAACCTTTTAAAATGGGAACGGGTGGAAATCAGAAGAAATGATGTCAAGGAGCTTTAAAAAAATCCTCATCTCAGATGATAACAAAAAGGGGGACCCTTCATCATGGTGAAGAGGAGCCAAAGCAATGTTCCCAGTCCTGAATTCAAATGCAAACCATTTCTATTTTATGGGGCATCATTAAGCCTAAACCAAACAGGGACCGTTTGTACTTAATTGAGTTTCTGCTTGGCTGAAGGAGGTAGAAACCAGCCCAGGTTTGTATTCTCTATAAGTGTTGGCGAACCTATGACACGGGTGCCAAAGGTGGCACTCGGAGCCCTTCCTGTGGGCCCCTGATGGGTGCCAAAAATTCAGAGCTGCCTTCGGTCTGTGTTGTGCTCCATGTGTCAGATTTCAAGATAGCTATTTCATAGCAAAATTATGCAGGGAATGAGTAAAGTAGATAGAGGGAAACTCTTCTCCCTCTCACAAAATACCAGAACTAGGGAACATCCACTGAAATTGAGGTTTGGGGGAGAGAGAGCAGACAAAAGACTTTTTTTTAAAACCCAGGGTGCTGTTAGTCTGTGGAACTCCCTGCCACAGGATGGGTTGATGGCATCTGGCCTGAATTCCTGGAGGAGAAGTCCATCCCAGGTGACAAACCATGATGGAGAGGTGTCATCTCCAGGCTTAAAACCAGGGTTCTTCAAGGGCCAGATGCAGGGGAGTGGTATCAGGAGACAGAGGTCTAGTCTCGTATGCTCCTGGACACATCTGGTGGGGCCACTGTGAGATACAGGAAGCTGGACGAGATGGTCCATTGGCCTGATCCAGCAGGGCTCTTCTTATGTTCTTAAGTTGTTATGTAGTTGTGTGTCTGGTTGAGGCGATGGCAGAGGCAACGAAGGCAGGGGAAGGATCTCACTGCCTGGGATCCGTAACAGGAGCTTCCTTCCGCTTGCCAGCAGCCTCCTTTAATACTCTTGGCGGACATGCTTGGAGGTGAAAACGATCCTCCAGGGAAGGACAAACAATATTTGTGCTGGAGTTTTTTACGGGGAGAGAAAAGAAGGCTGTGCTGGCGGGGGGGGGGGGGATAAAAAAATTAAAAGTGGGCAGATGCTTGATGCCAGCTCTACGTTGAAGACTGGTTCTCATTCCAGCCATGCAGAAGTTGCCCGATTTAGAGGAGTGGCAAAGATAATGCAGCTTAAACTTGTGACGGCTCAGATGCTTTTCGAAGGAGACAGCCAAGCACATGGTTGCTGTTCCCCCCTTGGCAAACGTGTAACATCATGATGCCGTTGGAGGCATCCGTTGCCGACAAATCCCTCCATATACAAGACTCAGGGAGGTGTCTGGACTAGACTGGCCATCGCTGTTTCGTGCCAGTGGGGGCGCAGAGCTGCTGCATCATAGCTCTGGTAGTCCAAAGGAATACCAACAGGGAGGACGAAGAGGTGGGTCCTCTCCCACCCGTCTGTGCTTGACAATAAAAGCCCTTTAAAAGCAAAGGCCATATGTTTCCAATTTAAGGCTTCCTAGGAAATGAGAGGTTTCACCGATCCACAGCCTTATAACGCCCAGCATGATTTTCTTTTACCGAACACTTGGGAAAGAAGGTTCCATGTGATTTGATTTCCTGATGCTTCCTACACTTCGTGATGACGCGGTTGTTCGTCTTATCTCATCGTCTTCAGCAACTTTAATCATGCACTTAGCATTTCCATTGGTTCCTTCTCAGGAGTATGAATGCGGGCCCATCTCATTTCGCCTTCCACTGACTCAGATCAACTCTCTGCAGATCTGAGGTTGAGGTTTCAGTCATTATCTTCCTTGAATCTGCAGGGAGTTGAGCAGACAATCTGGAGTCTTTCGGCATTGCCAATGCAACTCTCGAAACGTCCGGGAATTATTCAACCTCCGTGGTTCCTTCAGTCACCAGGGGGTAAGAGTGTATCAGCAACCTTGAAGCTAGGCATAGGCGTGGAGATTCCAACACCCACAGGAAAATCTGGAACAGAATGACCGGGTACCCCTGTGGCAGAACAATATGGAAAGAGTTGGTGCTTTTACAACCTCGTATGCAGTCTGTACTTTGATTGACTGGGAGGGAGCTTTACAGGCTGGGCTGAGAGTCAACCTATCCGCCACAATCACCTCTGAATTCTTAAAGAGCCCTGCCTCTTTGCTGAGTCTTCTTTGCCTTCTCCTAGCCTGTTAGAAGCAATCAGTCTGTTTGTTAGTTTACTGTTGATCTGTTCACGACCGTAAGTAATGAAAACAATGGGGGGGGGGAATTCTCCTACACATGTCTCAGAGAGAGTTACTGAGACTTGAAGTGCAGGTTAATGAGAAGGGGGTGGACTCTTTGGGGGAACTTGAAGCTTTTCTTTGCTGCAAACCTCTGGACTTCTGCTGTGCAGCAAAAGGCATTCAAGCAGAACTGTGGTCCAAAACATCAGGAGGGCTGAAGTTTGGACATGCCTGGGTTATGGAGTTTAGCTGCATAGTCTCAGGGCACCCCCGGAAGTAGGGAATGAATGAGTTCTGAAGATTCTCTACTTGGAAAACCCCGGAAAAGACCACCATAAGTCCTCCTCCTCCACCACCACCACCACCTCCTCCTACTCATCTTGCCTTCCATCCCTCCACCGTTCTTCATTTGATACGCAGCAGTAAGCTAATAGCCAGCAGACAAGTGCCACCGAGGAGACAATTTTTGGAGATCATAAATGGCATTAAAGGCTGTAAAACCCAAAAGGCGCAGATTAAAGATGCCATACAATTTTATGGAAAGAGGCGAGAGCAGCCGCTTTTACAATACCCTTTGTTTATAGAATTTCATTGCTTGCTAACCCAGACTTTCCCCCATGCTCACCCTAGGAGTTCTTGGCCCAAAGTCATCCTGCTGATAAAGTGGGAACATCGCAGCCTGACATGCTGCGGTGAACTCCATTGCAACAGCGTCTTGGGTTTTAATGTACGTCTCCAGCATGCCGACTCTTGGCAGATTGCTTTTCAGGGGAAAGTTGTCTAGCACTCCAAACACTTTGTGTTGTGGGGTGCCTTCAGCATCCTAACAGTGACACCTGGGGCTTTGTTCGTCACATTTAGAGAGGGCCCCCCTCACTCAACCACCTGCATAGAAGGTACCTCCCCCCCCAACCAGACTTCTGAGATTGGCCCTGGGGGGGGGCAATGCCAAGCTTTGATGATGCAGTTGTCTGACAGATCAACCTCAGCTTTATGGACCAGACCAGTGCAGAAAACCAGCTCATGAATAAGAAGTTACTGCTACTAACTTGCCCAAGGACACTCAGGCTGACTCTTCTCCCAGGAGACACAGCGGAGAATCAAACTCTCAAGCTCTGGAAGCCACAGCCAGAGACCTAAACCCCTGAACTATCCAGTTGTCTTAGTAGCCATGTGCCGTCAAATCGATGACCAATGTTTTCATAGAATCATAGAGTTGGAAGAGACCTCAAGGGCCATCCAGTCAAACTCTATGGATGCAGAATGGGACACAGTGGATTTATGGTGGGGGTGCTCCTCTGTAGCTCCTTAATCCAGGCATGTCCAAACTTCAGCTCTCCTGATGTTTTGGACCACAACTCCCAGAATTCTAAGCTTAGACGGCCAATGGCAAAGGACTGCGGGAGTTGTGGCCCAAAACATCTGGAGGGCCAAAGTTTGAACATGCCTGCCTTAATCCCCTTTTTTACTGGAATCAACACTCCCCAATTCAGGCTCGGTGGGGCTGCCTTTTCCTCCGAAGGCCACACACATACCAAAGACTCCTGGGAATGAAAACGACTTTCCTCCCATGGAGCTTCTGCCAGCTTTCCTGCATGGAGACAAATAACGGTCATGCTTTCAAGGTTTCTAAATAGCTGGCCATAGACAGGCAGTGCTAGAGAGTATGGATAAGTGTTTGCCATTTCGAGCTCTCCCCGATAAATCTCCCCCGACTTGCCAGGAAAGTGGCTTTTGCCGCTGGACGTTTGTCCTTATTACCGAAAGCATACTGAAGGATTAGAGAAGGTGCACCAAAGGGTCACTGGCACCATGAAAGGCCTCGAGGGTCTCGCTGGGAGGAGAGGTTTGGAGAAGGAGCCCAGAATTCATTAGAAAGCCGGAGATTAAGCACAGGCGTGATGGGGATTTACTATCTGGAGGGTCTCAGCCATCGACGAGGGCCTGAAATGCGTCTGCAAGACCAGGTTCCAGCAAGGAACAGTTTGGGGGAAACCAAGGGGTTTGGGGGTATGGAATCCGGTGAAGCAGCTGGGTGATCTTGCTCGCATTCATTAGCTCAGGTGAGATACTTGCCCACATTGGGAGCAGAGATCACTGTGTGTGTGTGTGTGTCATGTGGTGTGTGTGTGAAGCATCAGTGTGTGTGTGTGTGTGTGTGTGTGTGTGTGTGTGTGTGTGTGTGTGTGTGTGTGTGAGAGAGAGAGAGAGAGAGAGAGAGAGAGAGAGAGAGAGAGAGAGAGAGAGAGAGAGAGCACCTCTGAGTTGGGGAATGTGAATCCATGATATGATATGTACGGCTTCAGCTTCCCTGATCTCTTACCATCCTGGGGTTAATGGAAAGTCCAGGCCAACAGTATCTAGCAGTCCTGTGTAGTCAAGTCAATTCTGGATTATAGCAACCCTTTCCAGGGTTTTCTCGGTGAAGAACACTCTGAAGTGGCTTTACTAGAAGCATCCAGAAGACAACATGGTCTCCATGAAACATCCTATTAGAGGTCCACCAAGAGCTCAATCGAGGATCAACAAAACATCACATGGGCAAATTGTGATGTCTTCTTCCTATGATGGTATATGCCTGCTGATAGCCTACTGCCTTGATACAGAAGAGAGATGGGGGGGGGGGACTTTGTCCTTCAGATTCCATGGAGGTTGCCCAGTGGATCCCACAAGTACAGTAAATCCGCTGTGGGTTTTCAGTCTGAATGGAGCTAGCCAAGGCACTGAACATTGTTCTCCAAACATGGTTCAGCACCTGGACAGTTCCTTTAAATCAAGGGTGTCCAAACTTTTTGCAAGGAGGGCGAGATTTGGTGATGGGAAAATGTGGAAGGGGGGTGCAACCATTCAGCCTGAGGGGGGAAGAGAAAGGGCATGGTCCGTGCATCTCTGCAACAGCTGCAAATGCTCCAGTTTCAAGGTGCCCAAGGGCCCAGCGGCTGTTGCAAAGCCCAGGAATTGGCCCACGCACACCCAAGATGCACCACTGCTTGCATATGCTGCCCTCCCTTGCAAGGAGGTGGGGAAGACGCTGCAGCAACAAAGCCAGGAGGCGATGGACACTTGGCTGAGGGGAGGGCGGAGGCAGGGAGGGCAGGCAAAACATAAAACTGCAAGCTGACGTCTCTAGCCAGCACAGGGAAGGACCAGCCTGTGTGGATGAGTGACAGGCTGAGATAGCAGGGAGAAGAGCCTGAGGGCCACTCAGAATTTTAAATCTGGCCACATTTGGCCCCCGGGCCAGACCTTGGACATGCCTGCTTTAAATAAAACTAAACCCCAGAGCAGATTCACAGCTCTCATGGTGTAGAATCGTTTGCCTCTACTTGGACCCCATTTCCCCTCATTGTTAGTCATCCTGGTAAGTAGTCAGAAACAGGGAGTGCAGCAAGATCTCAAAGTTCCTACACTCTGCCTAGTAGAGTTTGCCTGTTTCCTCAAGCTCTGGTTCAAAATATCAGCCATCAGGAACAGTGTCTTTCAACCTCTGGTATTTCAGATATTCTACTTCTCAGCCCAGTTGTCTGGAAGTTCAACCCATTCCAGAGGGCTAACGAATCTTGAGATTCACTTGCGTGGAGGAGTCACCATGGCTAGCTGGGCAGCTCAATGAGATGAGATCTCTAGCTACGGAGCCAGAGGTTGGGAGTTCAGTTCCCGGTTGTGCCTCCTGTGAGTAGCGCCAGCCTGTGTAGCCTTGGGGCAGCTGCACAGTCTCGGGGTACCTCTGTAGAAGAAGGGAAGGCTAAACCATTTCTGAGTGCTCTCTCCCTGGAAAAGCATAAGTCAGGGTGGAGGTGAGCGCACCTGGAAGAGTCTCAACAAGGCATGACAAACTGCATCAGGAAGGCAGTCCAGAATGGAATTGTTGGGCTGGTTTTGTGCTCATAGAGCTGGCTGGCAGTTCTGTTCAGAAGAAACCAACGGAACGGCAACACACGCCACAAACCCTGATGCCCTGGCGAGATGAAACAGCCTTTGGAAAGATCATCAGCTCTCCTTCGTACTGCCAACGTCGTGTCACTCCGAGGCATGCTGGCATGCTTGGCGAATGGATGCACCGCTGGCAAACGAGCCCTTGGCTGCCAGCTTCCGATCAGCATAAAAACCTGGTACAACCCGGACTGGCCCTGGAAGAGACATGCATTGCCCGTTGCCCCTGGGGTTTGATCCATTCCTGCCACAGAGCATTTTGCACTGCCTGGATGGTGAGGTGAGGAAACCCTTCATGACATTGTAAACACATGGAAGAAACAGACACAAAACCCTATCCATGATTACAAAATGGGAATCCTCAAGGGCTGGATGCAGACAAATGCCACACAGGGCCGGCCCTGCCATTAGCCCAAGGTGGCAAGTTCTTCACTTCCAAAAAATCTACTTACAGTGGACCCTTATTTATTTATTTATTTATTTACTTACTTACTTACTTACTTACTTACTTACTTACTTACTTACTTACTTACTTACTTACTTACTTATTGACTGCCCAATTTTCCCGTAGGGAAATTTGTACAGCACATCACCAAAAGTGACTTCCCAACAATAAACCCCAATACATAAACAAACACAAAACATCATGAAAAATACACAACATAGTAAAATACACCCTAAAATATGAGTACCGTGTGTCAATACCAAAGTGGCCAAGGAAAAAGACATAACACCACCCACCAATGGGTAAGATCCAGCAACAGGAAGGGGGGGAGCTTATAACAATGCACTCAGAGGTACCCAAATGGTTTGTATAGCATAAAATATGTACAACATAAAAAATTCCAGAGATAGGGGAAATTTGCTTATCTGAATCGCTTATGGGGCGAATCCGTACAACATAAAAATGGTCATGCTTAGGGATTACTCTGCTTACAATACATCTCTATGGGAAATTTGTAGAAAGGAAAATTTGCTTAACAGAATTTCATTTGGAACGAATTGATTCCTTTATACAAGGTACCACTGTATTTTGTCACCCCTGAGTACCAGAGCTTCTGAGAACCAGTTCTCCAGAGAGCAAGAAGAAATTCAAGTGACCAGGGAAGGGATGACATGATGGGACAGTCAGGAGGTGATGAAAGGAGCCAGGATCAGAGGTGATGCAAGCTAGAGATAAGAACATAAGAACATAAGAACATAAGAAGAGCCCTGCTGGATCAGGCCAAAGGCCCATCTAGTCCAGCTTCCTGTATCTCGCAGTGGCCCCATCAAATGTGTCTGGGAGGGCACAAGACTAGATCTCTGTCTCCTGATACCACTCCCCTGCATCTGGCCCTTGATGTACCCTGGTTTTAAGCTTGGAGATAGCACATCTCATGAGAACATAAGAACATAAGAACATAAGAAGAGCCATGCTGGATCAGCTAAAGGCCCATCTAATCCAGCTTCCTGTATCTCACAGGAAGCCATAGTGGGCTGGAGGAGACAGGGAAGGGCTAGGGGACAAAGAAGACGAGGAGAACAGTCAGCAGAGCAGAAATGGATGACAGCAAGGGAGGAAAAGAAGGAGAGGAGCAGAAGTAGACATGGGCAAAGGGGAGGATGATGGCAACATGGCGGCGGCGGCGGCTCCAGTGTCAGAGCAGGGGCTTCTCTTCCATCTCCCAGCATGCAAATTAGTCCTCTTGTTTAGCAAGGGCTCATCCGGATGATAGCACGGGGTTCCTTTGAAGTCGGATTGCTCAAACATGAAAGCCTGCCTCCGCCGTGTGCATCAACAGCTGGCCTGCTTGCATCTCCGAGGACAAGCTGTTGGCAGGGTCTGTGTTTGGCCCACTGATCGCAACCGTCTGACATACCTGTCAGAGCCATCCATGCACTCACAGATTGATGCTCAATGTTAGGTAAACATCCCTCCTCCGCTGCACTTAAGTAAATTTTTGAAGGGCAGGTTCTTCCCTGTGACAGTTGCCAGAGGGCTAGTCCTCAATCAAAAGGCCACAATTGTCTGATAATATAGAACCTCTATTGACAAACCATTTCCAATAGCTCAACTCTACCAGGAACAGGTCTTCCAAGATGTGCAGAGTTTGAAATGACCTCCACTGGTCAGGATGGAAGTTTATAGTTCCTGGTTGTAGATACACACCAATGCACGCTGGTTTTGTCTGCCTCCTGGTTCTGTTCCTCTTTGCACAACAGGCTTTTTAGAGCTTTGTTGGGACTTCAGAAAGCGTCAGAATTACTTGGACATGGTCGGTTAATGGGAGAGAAATAGTGAGCTTACCTACCATCAGCAGTAACAGCTTTATTGTGCTCTTCCGCTGCCTTTTTTTAAACAAAAAGTCTATCCCTCTCTGGCCCATTGTTGTTATTTTTCATTTTCCAGGTATTACTCCTAAAGCAACAAGATTGTTCCATTACGCTGGCTTTTTCCTTTTGTGAAGAAATGGTCAGAGATGACTGTCTGTCAGGAATTTAAAAGCCGACACAGACCGAGATGATGTTTGCAAAACAGCGCCAAACCCACGCCGGTCATGGAGCCCTTCCATTCACGGCTGAAAAAGAGGCTTCGGGGGCTTAGAAATTCACCCTTCTCACCACCATCTTGGCATTTTTAATTGGGGTGGAGAGAAGGAAGATTACTAGAAGCTCCTTTAGGGTACTCTATTTGTCCATCTGCCCTACAAACACCTGCTCAGATTGTGAGTGGCTCTCCATGATCTGAGGCACCAAAGAACCTTTCCCGGCATTGGCCACCTCATCCTTTAAATTAAAGATTATATGCAGAAACATTGGCATGCCAATCAGATTTTCTGCCCCATTGCTGAACGGTTCAGCTGGAAGCACCCTTGTCCCTTTTGACAACCCTCATACCCTTCAAAGGAGAGTCCAGAAACACAAGCAGCTGGATCACCCATGATCAAGCAACGTGGAGCAGGTCTTCTGTACATTTAATGGCTCCTTAGGTGAACCCCTTTTTACCATTTGTACTGGAACCTTCAGGAATGATGAAGGAATGATGGAGGAGGAGGAGGAGGAGGAGGAGGAGGAGGAGGCAGAGAAGAAGAAGAAGAAGAAGAAGAAGAAGAAGAAGAAGAAGAAGAAGAAGAAGAAGAAGAGGAGGAGGAGGAGGAGGAGGAGGAGGAGGAGGAGGAGGAGGAGGAGGAGGAGGAGGAGGAGAGGAGAAGAAGAAGAAGAAGAAGAAGAAGAAGAAGAAGAAGAAGAAGAAGAAGAAGAAGAAGAAGAAGAAAGGAGCAGGAGCAGGAGCAGGAGCAGGAGCAGGAGGAGCAGGAGGAGCAGGAGGAGAATTTCTTTGCTGGAGATGCCAGTGATGCCAAAGTGAACAATTGAAGATCGAAGGCTGCCTTTCTGTGTTTTCAAACATTGGCAATAAGTCCGTAAAGCAGCCTATCCTTGGTTGCTCCAAGGAGAGGGAGAAGAATCTGAGTTTCTTGAAGCAGCAAATTGAGATTTCCTTCATAGGAAATCTATTTCCTTGCTCTGGTCCTTTTTTCCTGCCATTGTAGGAGTGATTGATTCTCTCCCCAGCTGTCTCGCAAGCAGCCAGCTGTGTCACAAGAGCATGTGGCGATATCTGGCTTTGTCCTCATTTCACCAGTGGCGGGTGGAGTTGGCATTTGCAGGGATTCCTTGCTGCCAGCCAGCCACCGACCTCACTTCAGCCCCCGCATGACGAGATCAAGCTCGTGCTTGTAACATACGTATTTCCTGGTGCACTGATAAGACGTCCGCGGCAGCTCATCAGTAAGCATAGGTTATCCTTCTGCAAGGGGGCTGTGCTGGCAGAGTGTTGCTAAGACGGGGACCCACTTTATTCGCTTGTAATGCCTTGCAATATTTCTGGAACGGCCAGGTGGGAAGGGACCCTATATAGACAACCCAGCCCAGTTTATGTCAATAAGGGGCAGTGGGGAGTCGAACTCTCAATTTCTGGCTCAGCAACCAGACAGCTCAACCACTGAGCAATTTAGCTGTTCCTTGGTAGCCTCGTGGTGCAGTGGTTAAATGCCTGTACTGCAGGGTAAAACTGTGCTCACGACCTGGGGTTCAATCCCAGGTAGCAGGCTCAGGGTTGACTCAACCTTCCATCCTTCCGAGGTCAGTAAAATGAGTACCCAACTTGCTGGGGGAGCAATGTGTCACCTGCATAGAGTAATTAAATCTGTAAACTGCCCAGAGGCTACTTGAAGTGGTATGGGGAGGTATAGAAGCAGAACACTTTTAGTTATTCAGATGTTCTTGCACTCTCACTTGCAATGCACTGAAGAGCTTTCATTAAGGGGTGGGAAAACTTTGGCTCTTCTAGATGTTTATGATTACAAACCCCATGATCCCTTATGAGTGGAGCGTCATTGTTATTGTTGGGATGTGCCACCTAGCCAGCTCTGATCGATCAATAAACTGTCTCCAAAATCCCCTGACCCTTGACCGCCTTGTTCCATTCTTGTAACCTCAAGCCTGTGTCTTCCGTAAGGGACTTTTATCTATCTCATATTTAGTCTTCCTCTTTCCCCACAGCTGTCAACCTTTCTTGTCATTACCCTGGACGGCCAGAGAGAAGAACAAGTGGGTCCGAGATCCAATCACTCCCAAAGTGCCTTTGGAGGCAAAAATGTGGAAGCCAAAGCTGTCCTCCTCTGAGCGCACCATGAGAAGGCAGGATCTGACTTTTCTTTATGGGCACACACTGATAGCAAATCAGAAGTGTGGGATCTTTGCTCCGTTGTGGGCTTTATCTCCAAGATGGCATGTCCGGTGTTTAGTGGATTATGGGAACTGTGGCATAAAATACCTAGATGGTGAGAAGATCCCTAACATTGAGAGAAGCATTTGCAGCGGACCATAGATAACTTCACTCAAGGGCAGGAAATGTGTATCTTCTTTGGACATCTGCACCCATGAGTCCAAACAAGGGCCAATAATGGTGAGGGATGATGGGAGGTGTAGTTCAATGAAACCCAGATCGGTTGTCTGATCTAGGAGAAATGAACTCTCCTTGCTTGTAAAGTGGGCTAATTTTGTTTTACCGAGCCATCCAGAAGGCAGTTCTGTGCATCCAGAGCATCCAGCATGAGGTGTTTTTCTCGGGGCAACACAGAGCGGCAGGTCACCCAAGGCGAGGTTTATGTTTTAATCACTGGAGGAACAAAATAATAAAGGCCCTTTGTACACGACCCCTAAACTCCACCGCAAATGGCTCCCAGCTCCGGAGCTTAAAATTGTTTCCCCACCAGCTCCGGAGTTTACAGATAATTAAGTGCGACCACGCCCACCTAAGCGCGTCCCAGCGCACTTTTCAGGTACCTGCTCTCTGGAGGTGAAAATTCCTGATGCGGATATAATGTAGTGATTGCCTGGCTCTCCTTGCTTCTGTTTGTTCTGTTTTTGCCCCCCCCCCGCCTCTTTAAGAGATCTGAATGCAGTGCCGAGATGGCAGAACGGAGGTGAGCGGCATTATTTTCTTCCTTTTTTTCTCCCTCCCCTCATGCAGCCAGCAGCCAGGAGTGCAGAGGGGGTGGGAACGCAGGAACAGCGACAAACCCCTAAGATCTCTGGTCCAAATTTAAGTGGCCAGCGGATCTTAGGGGTCGTGTGAAAAGGCCCAAAGAGGCACCTCCATCAGCACAAGGCTAGCATTTAAAGGGTGTTCTTTGCAAACATCCACAGCCCAGGTTGGCAGGATGTGCTGCTTGTTTGAGTTTGAATAATTTACTCCTGGTGCACCACACACACACACACACACACACACACACACACACACACACACACACACACACACACACACCACAAAATGCCCACAGTCATGCACATACACGCTCCTCCGGCTCCTCCTAAATAAAACATTTGCTATTTTAGAACTCCTGCGAAGCTACAAAGGAGGAGAGAAGAAAGCGTCTCAGCCTTGACTGGGAGATAATTTAAGGCCGACATTAACATTTTCTGAGGCGGGTCCTCCCCCTTTCCCTTGCTTCTGCGGAGATTCATGTTTATTCATCATTTGCCAATAAATAAACCCATTGCAAAGGGTAACACGAGACATCTTCTGTTTGGGTGTCATGCGCGCGGCTCAAGCTGCATACACTTAGAGCCGCTTAGAGTTCGTCTGAAGATAAGCGGGGTATAAATGCAAAAATAAATAAATAAATAAATAAATAAATACACGCCATGCTTCGCTCTTCGTTTAAAGGCTCCAGGGCAAGCTTTAGAAAGTGCTCAAGAGTCGGGATGAGATGGCCACCAAGGTCGAGGATAGGGAAGCGGAGCTATCTAGGAAGAAGCGGGGCCCCGCAGAGTTCACCAATATCAGTATTTATTTATTTATTTATTTATTTATTTATTTATTTATTTATTTATTGGATTTTTATACTGCCCATCTGGCAGTGAAGTCACTCCGGGCGGTTAGTGAAAAGGATCAGCTTGGAAGGCATGTGTGTGTTGTGTTTTTACAGTCATGACCGACTCTTCGTGACTCCATGTCCATTGAGTTTTGTTGGCAGGAGTACTGGAGTTGCTTGCCAGTTCCTACTCCAGGCGCCTACAGCACCTGGTATTCCCTGGTGGTCTCCCATCCAAGTACTAAGCAGGGCCGACCCTGCTTAGCTTCCGAAATCAAGTGAGATCGGATGTGCTTAGGGCATCTAGGCATGGAAGGCTCATAAACACATTCTTTCTTGTGTCATATAAGGCAGTGCTCTTGGAAGCAACAGGGTGCAACCCAACTTAGTCTCAAGAAGAAGCAGACCTTTGGATGGGGGGAGAGTTAAAGGAGAATGAGACCAGTTGACTGGACCAGTTGACAGGGTCTAAGTTGACTCCTTGACCAGTTGACTGTGTCTAAGTTGACCCAGTTGACCCAACGTTGGGTCTCCAGACATTCAGAGACTCCAACTCCCAGAAGTCCTCATCAGCACAGCCAGCGGTGAAGGCTTCTGGGAACTGCAGTCCAAGAACATCAGGGGACTCAACATTGAGAACCATTGTCCTGGACTGTCCTTGATCTCCTCCGACCTGTGTGTCCCTTCCTTCTAGATCAGATTGATATTTGAGCATTGCTGATGTCACTTCCTCCCCTCTCACATCTCTGTCTCGACCCTTGAAGGAGGAGTCTTGCCCTCTAGAGGTGATGGGGCAACCATGGCTCCTTACATCTCCAACTTGGACGGCTGGAGGTAGGACTTCTACAACCTTTCCCATCCCAAGAGAACATCTCTATTTAACAGAATCTTTCCTATTTTCTTAGAAAGAAAAGAGAAAATCTCTTTGTAAAGGGGGATGTTGGCTCTGCTTACCAATCAGAACTTCCAAGCCTAGAGCCCACCTATTAATATGATTTTCTGCCAGCCATAACTTGGCACCATTATTATTGCAAATTGGCAAAGGCTAATCCACCTGCCAGTAATCCTGGAGCAATCAAGATCTCTACCTCAGGATCATTCATGGTCCCATAAATATCACCTACCACATTCAACCTATGACATTTCCATTTCATTCCACATTAGAAGATGGCATTTGCCTTGCCAATCAACCAGAGGGGCCTGCTCCTGCCGTACAACCCATTATAAAGAAGAATCTCAGTTTGGCTCCTCCACATTTGTATCACAGTCCATCAGGTGTTCAAAGGATCCTGTGGACAGATATCAACTGAACGTGTTCCACCCCTGCAGTAAAGCAAGACTTTCTGCAGTCTATGAGAGGTGAATTGTCCCTCTTGAAGGCTTTTGAAGTAGTATTGCTCCTTTAGAATGCTATCGTTTTCAAAAGGCTCTGCAAACGGCAAAGATGGTTGGGGCCTTAGGTGATGAAGAATGTACTTTGGGTTTTAGTCCAAACTTCTCAGAGGCACCCAAGGTGAAGATTACCCCCAAGCTCTTTCAGCACCTTGGACAGCAGCCTCATCGCTTAGCCGGAACCCCAGGGCGGCTATGCTGCTCCAGTGAAATTGGAGCCACCCTCTTGGGAGAAATCATACGCCTTGGTCCCAAACACTTTGGGATGGGCCAACCGGGTGGATGATAAAGAGAGGCACTGCTGAATCCATCCGTCATGCTGCATTACACAAGGACCGGAACGGTTCACCTCCATTTAATTGGCCATTTTTTCCACGGCAGCACTTCATTGATCCCGTTATATTTTATTACTCTGGGAGAAGGAACTGTGGAAATCGGGTGTCACAAAATATTGGACAGTTTTCTTTAGCCTCGCTACAGTTCGGTGGAAAAAAATCTTTACTGATCCCCCCCTGGGGAGGGAGTGCAGGGCATGTTAGCTCAAGGTGATGAAGAGGATGGCATCCTAGTGAAGGTTTTTCTTGAAAGAGCTGTGATGTCTGATAGGAGGATTGAGCTTCTAAGAGCAGCACGGGGCTTTCAGCAATTGCTCGGCCAACCCACGGTGGAGAGAACCAGCCTCCATGGATTTAAATATTGGGGCCAAACATTAAAACATGCCATGTGAGGATTAAAGAGCGATTACAACCACATCTAAGCAAGAAAACAGGAGAGACAGGCAGAGGTATCCAGTTCAGTGTCTCATTGTCACTGCCTTTCCCCCTTTCCCACTCTCGGGCTGCACCAGTAGGGGTGTTAAAATCAGAAGGTTAATCCATTTTGGTCTAAAAATTCTCCATTCTCTACCCCAACACTGCTTTGTAATAAATATAGGATATTAGACATTTTGGTCTAAAATTCACTAATCCATTTCCTATGCGGAAAAGAAAAATCAAAGACAATCCAAGACAATCCTTCCTTCCTTCCTTCCTTCCTTCCTTCCTTCCTTCCTTCCTTCCTTCCTTCCTTCCTTCCTTCTTTCTTTCTTTCTTTCTTTTTTTTTCTTTCCTTCCTTCCTTCCTTCCTTCCTTCCTTCCTTCCTTCCTTTTATTGTTTGCTTGTTTGCTCAAAATACTTTTTGCTCTGCCTTTCTCCCCAGAAAGGTGGCTCACACCATTTAAACAGAACCTTGGAATGAAAAACAGTGAATTATTCAAACATTAAACAAAGTAATAACATGTTGTCAAGAATGTTAGGTAAAGCATGACTAAAATGGGATTTAGAACTGACAAAATGCAACCCGTCTCATTTAAAAACCTCTCCTAGTCAGTCTGTCACCAAGTCAAAGCCTGCCTGAAGAGAAAAATCTTAGCCTGCCTGGGGTAGGACAGCAACACTAGGACCAGCTTGGTCTCCTATGGGAGGGAGTTCCAGAGGTTTAGTTATTATTTAAATTAGATTTATTTGCCCTAAGCACATCCGATCCCTCCTGATTTTGGAAGCTAAGCAGGGTTGGCCTTGATTAGTACTTGGATGGGAGACCACCAGGGAATACCAGGTGCTGTAGGCTCCTGGAGTAGGAAGTGGCAAGCCACTCCAGTATTCCTGCCAAGAAAAATTCCATGGACATGGGGTCACAAAGAGTCCATCATGACTGTAACAACACAACACACACACACACACACCACCCCACTAGTCAAAAGAACTATTCTGGATGGTTGACAGACAACTAAAATCACAACCTTAAGGAGACCTTTGAAAACCTGGCTCTTAGGGAATACTTTGGTGATCACTGAGTCCATGCTGGTATGTTTCTTTTCTTAGTTAGCTCACTTCTTTTTATCCTCTTGCTGGATTCCTTGTCATACATCGGTTGTTGTTGTTTTCAACCTATTTTTCCCTTCTAATTTTCATATTAGGAAATTTGGGCAGTTGATAAATAAATAAATAATTAAATGAAGATAGATAGATAGATAGATTCATACCCTTAAAATAGATAGATAGATAGATAGATAGATAGATAGATAGATAGATAGATAGATAGATAGATAGATAGATAGATAGATAGATAGATAGATAGATAGATAGATAGATAGGTCAAATAAAGCAGCATAAACAACACTCAAGATGACCATCCTAGAGGCAGTTTTACAAGAATCGTCATTTTTGGCAAGTTTCCATGGCCCAGGAGGGATTTGAACCCACATCTTCTGACTTCATGACCCCATTTACTACCCTCTTATTTAGGGTGCAGGGTACGTGTTTGTGGGTATTGGCGAGGCAAGCATGTGGATATGGCACCTTCAAATAAGAACAGACTTACAGTGACTTTAAGCAGGCTTTCAATGTAAGTCAGAGATGTCCTGGGTGGTTTTACCAGTTGTATCTCACCAGGAAAGTTGTGGTGGTGGAGCAGAGAATTTGAACGCCGGCTTCTTGAGTCCTAGTTCATCATTCCATCTACTAGTGCAACGGTGGCGAACATTTGGCACTCCAGAAGTCTTGGACCACAACTCCCACAGTCCTTTGTCATTAGCCATCTAGGCTTGGAATTCTGGGAGTTGTGGTCCAAAACATCTGGAGTGCCAAAGGTTCACCACCAATGGGAGGGGGCTGTTAATTCAATCAGCTGTGGCTCCAAGTACATTAACCTCCCCATTTTACTTTACTATGTTCTCTTTTTTTTAACGCATCATGGGCCACCACTGGGCTGAGCTTCTGCTTTCCTTAATAAGCCGCACAGCAATAAGAAAGAAAAGGGCCCAGGGCACTGATCACTGCATTTATCTCCCTGAAAAATCAGATAAATGTAGGTTATCCCGAGAGTCTGCCGAGTTGCTAATACTCTTACGCTAATCTCCTCTGCAATGGATTTTCTGATTACTGCGGTTTCCCAGAGATCTGTGCAGGTGTAGGAAATCGGTATAAAAGAGTCCATTGGTTCATGAATTCATGGACCAGAGATGAGATGTTTTCCTTAATGATGTACCAGATCTGGGAGGTTAAACTGCTCTGGAATGATTTCTCTTATGGCACAATTTTGCAATAATTTCCCCAGTCTTGAAGACTGCATTAGTTTCCACTCAGAACAGTCATTTCTGGTGTTTTATATTTTACTCCGCAGTGCCAAGAAGTATGACATAACCTGGGTTTCAGCATGGTAGCAAGTAGAAGCCCGTTTTGGGGGGGATAGAGAAGGTAGATGTTTACAGACATCCTGCTATAATTAACTAAAAACTACTAAAAGTACTGATATGCAGGGAGGTGAACTGGGTGGGGGGTGGAGAAAAAGGACGGGAAGGGGGTGATGGGAGACAAGTTGGGTGTTCAGTTTTCCAACCTCAGAAGAATGGAAGGCTGAGCAAGGGAAGCTTGAGCCAAGCCTCATAGCTAAGCCTCAGAGAGGCTTCTAATCAAGGTTTGTGATCCAGGATATGTGGACCATCCCATCCCTGCAGTAAAGGTAAAGGATCCCCCCGCACATGCGTGCTAGTCATGTCCGACTCTAGGGGCGGTGCTCATCTCCGTATTCTAGCCGAAGAGCCAGTGTTGTGCAAGTCTGTGGCCACATGGCCGGCATGGCCGACATGGCTGCAAGGAAACACTGTTTTACCTTCCCACTTTTTACAGCGGGTACAGAGGAGGGCGACCAGGATGGTTGAAGGTCTGGAAGAAATGTCTTATGAGGAACGGCTTAGGGATCTGGGAATGTTTAGCCTTTCAAAAAGAAGACTGAGAGGAGATATGATAGCTATGTTTAAATATT
>CM074752.1:13536221-13801221 GCA_037367245.1 Phrynocephalus guinanensis
CCACTCATGAGAATTCTCATGCTTGTGACAGCATTTTCTGCACAAATGGCACAAAACTCCTATAGCTTCTGCCATCTTGCATGGGCTTCTAAAAAAAATATCAGAAGCATTGGATGGGTTGTGTGTATCCTTCTGGAGAATCTTTATTTGTATGTGCTTTTCTTGACCCAAGGGAAAATGTACTAGTTTTCCCACTGAGATTTGGCACAAACTGCAGAGATCTGAATGGAAAAATTAATACATTCTTAATATTCTCCTACTGGAGTGAGAAAACTAATGCAGGTCAGTGATATTCCAATCAGCTGTCTGAACACATCAAGACAGGCTGTGCCATTAAGAATAATTAGTTTTCCTTGAATTCTTTATATCTCTAAGCCAGGCATGTCCAAACTTCGGCCCTCCAGATGTTTTGGACTGCAACTCCCACAGTCCTTTGCCATTGGAAATACAGGCTTGGAATTCTGGGAGCTGTGGTCCAAAACATCAGGAGGGCTGAAGTTTGGACATGCCTGCTTTAACCAGAATTAACCTACAGATGTTGCCTTGGTTCAGCAGTTCAGCGGTCGCCACACTGTGCATTGTGCTTGTGTTCTGAACATCACAGGAAGGTACCAAATGATGAGTAAAACTGTTCACCCATCTAATCCATTACTGTTAATTCTTTTTGGCAACTCTGGGGTTTCTCATAAGAACCTTTCTTACCCATGTCTGGAGATGCCTGGTGTTCACAACTAAGACTTACTTTGGAGTAAGTCTATCTATCTATCTATCTATCTATCTATCTATCTATCTATCTATCTATCTATCTATCTATCTATCTATCTATCTATCTATCTTTTAGGAATGGCATGGCTGGTGACTATATTGGCTTCTTTCTTTCTTTCTTTCTTTCTTTCTTTCTTTCTTTCTTTCTTTCTTTCTTTCTTTCTTTCTTTCTTTCTTGGCATTGCTGGTGACTATATTGGCTCCTTCCTTCCTTCCTTCCTTCCTTCCTTCCTTCCTTCCTTCCTTCCTTCCTTCCTTCCTTCCTTCCTTCTTTCCTTCCCTAATGGCAGGTTGCCAGCAGGTCCTGCCTAAAGCTGTGTTTGTTCCACGGCACCCCCCTTCTTCTGTGCTAATCAGAAAACCTCTAAGCATGGAACGAGATAAAATATAGATATATGCTTTGAGGGAGCAGCAAGCCAGAATCACATTGATGCACAGAAAGAGATCAAACGCAATCAAAATTGCCTTTTGTAGCCACTGAAGTTCTGTATTCCTCTGGCAGTGAAATGCAAAGGACCACAGAACAAGCAAACCAGAAGGCAGATGAAGTGAAATTCTGTCAGGGAAGGCCGGCATATTGGGAAAACAGAGCACATTTAGATGTGCATGTCTACAACCTTCACACAACGTGTTCTAGCAGACAAAAGGGTGCCATAAGGAGTCAGGAGACCTGGGTTCGAATCCCCGCTTAGTCCCAGTGGGAAGGAGACACCACAGATGCTCTTGGCGGTGCTTCTGCAAAACAGACGCCAGCCTGTCCCCCTCCAATTGCTCCTCGTGCCTCCCTCCATCGTCCTGTCCCGCTCCATCACTGCCTCCACCATTAGAGACAGTGGACCAAATTCCCTTCCAGTGGATTGGGGGGGGGGTTGGGGGACAGGCACGTACACTGAGGTGCACTGACGTGACAGGATGAGGTATCCTTGCCCACCGGTCACAAACGAGTTATGTTTTCCGATTGGTTTGTGGAGTGGTCGGTGGTTCAAAAGAGGTATATGGTAACCTTTTTACTTAATTTTCTTTCTTTCTTTCTTTCTTTCTTTCTTTCTTTCTTTCTTTCTTTCTTTCTTTCTTTCTTTCTTTCTTTCTTTTAAAAAAATCCTCTTTTTGCTGCCTGCTTCATCTTTCGTGGAGGGTATTGTCCCTCCTTATTTTATTGGTATTCTTGCCTTATTTCTTTTCTTTTCTGTTGTTTTATTTTAACTGTAAACTGCCCAGAGTTCCATCTGGAAGATGGGCGGTATATAAATATAACAAATAAATAATAATAAGTCTTTAATGGGTCCACAACCCCCAACCACCCAGTGATATCAGAAGTGCTAATCTTCACGGCTGTTTCATAGACAGACCATGTTTTCTAGACTAATCCTATTCCTACACAGTGGGAGGTCCCATTCCATTCAAAGGGAGTGGATTCACCAAGAAGCACCTGCAATGCTGGCCTGTTTCTAGAGAGATTTGTGCTGTGCAGTGCTGTGCTGTGCTGTGCTGTGCTGTGCTCTCTCTCTCTCTCTCTCTCTCTCTCTCTCTCTCTCTCTCTCTCTCTCTCTCTCTCTCTCTCTCTCTCTCTCTCTCTCTCTCTCTCTGTGTGTGTGTGTGTGTGTGTGTGTGTGTGTGTGTGTGTGTGTGTTCTCCCCCCCCCCACTGCCTAGAGGGGTAATGGTTTCCAATTGGCAGCGGGAAGGCGGGAGGGGAACATTTAAAGTTTTTTCCTTTGTTGGTGAGTGGGAGCGTTCAAAGAAAAACGGAGCCGCGTTTGCTCTTTTGAATGCTTCGCTGTGCGTTCCCAGATAAGAGACTTCATTTGTTGGAATGAACACCAAAGCACAGGCCTACAGCAGAGCAGCTGTGAGGAGGAGGAGGAGGAGGAGGAGGAGAAAGAGTGCCATTTATTCTTAGTTGTTCGCACTGCCCCCCATCTTTTAATGGGCATTATTTGCTCTCATTTTGTTTGTGGCTCTTCACGCACTGCCGTTTGATTGGAAATTCGATAAGCTCGCCTCAGTGAAGGGAGACGGGTGCTGAGATCTAAGAGGAGAATGAAGGGAGTCAGGTGGACCACCGGATCACCAGATGTTTCCTATGGAAGGGAGAATCATGTGACCGTCTACCTCAGTGGTTCTCAACCTGTGGGTTCCCAGATGTTCCTGGGCTGCAACTCCCAGAAATACCTTCCAGCACAGTGACGGGTGGAGGCTTCTGGGAGTTGCAGTCCATGAACATCTGGGGACCCACACTTGAGAACCACTGGTCTACCTCAATGATGGCCCTCCAGATGTTTTGGACCACAACTCCCACAGGCCTTTGTCATTGGCAACACAGGCTTGGAATTCTGGGAGCTGTGGTCCAAAACCTCTAGAGGGCAGAAGTTTGGACACCCCTGGTCTACCTGCTCACCCAACAACCTTGGCAAAGCTTATCCCCAGGGATGTGGACTCAAGACTCAATGCCAAGTCAGACTTCGAGGCATTGAGTCAAGTAACTACTAGGCAAGGTTCGTTCCCTCTTCTGATGCACAGCAATTCTCTCAATACTGATATTTCAAAATGCCTATTAAGACACCGGCTCGATAGCCAGCATTGATTTGCCATTTATTCCTTTACTGAGCTTTCCGCTACGATCGGGCTTGTGAGTTAACACTGACTAGAGATGCGAACAGCGCTCGGCCTGGATTTCATTACACGACTTCAAATCCCACCTGCATTATCGTCACGTCTTTTGCATCAATTTTGCACGACCCTGCTTTTCCTTCCTGCGCGGATGCATGTACATTTTTCATGCACGCGTCTTCTAGTCAGTGCATTGGCCGCGGTAAGGTTCCCACCGACTAAAGGAGTTTCTGTGTGTCTTTCAAGGTTATACAAGTTTAGCCACTCAGGTCTTCAAAAGGTTACACTCAATGTGTTCATATACCCTGAAATGCATAACCCGTTTCATGGATCTTTTTTTAAGACAAGGGACATGGTCCTTCTGTGATAACGGAGGATGAGTTAGGGAGCAGATACACTCTTTCACTAAGAATCTCCTAATCTCTCTTCTAGGCATCTAAAAAGATGTCTAGTATTCTGAGCATGCCGTCTGACTTGACTGCCTTCCGAAAGAGTTATGGGGACACCCTTCCTCTAGAGATAAAAATTACGCAACTGTTCTTGACAGAGAGGACACCTTTAAGCATTTTACTTTGGCTTTAACTATAAAGGGACCTTCTTACAGAGATCCAGCAAGTCTTCTAGAAGAAATCATATGCAGAAAGCACAGTAAGCGGATCTGTTGGAAAGACCGTCCCTGGATGGGTACATTCTTTGATTTTGAAGGCTGTTTAGAAGGTATTCTGATTCATTCCAGAGGGACATTAATAATCATCATGTGCCATTGAGTCAATTCTGACTTATGGCGACCCTTTCCAGGGTTTTCCAGGGAGAGAATACTCAGTTGTGGTTTCTACACCATTCTTCTGGGTGCATCCTGGGACCATACAGCTGGCCCAACGCTAACTAGGCTGGCTTTTTAGGGGTACGCAGTGGGGGACTTCTTAATTCCTACAGGGAGAGTTTTGTAGGTGGAGGTGAGAGGTGGAATTTGTGATACTTGGCCAGATTTTTCTTTGCTTTAATGTACAGTAATCCCCCACTATCACAGGAGTTAAGGACCTGACCTGACCTGTGATAATGGAAAATCGGCAATATGCAGATGCTGGGTCGGATCAGGACTGGGGGGGGGCTGTCTGGGGCCTCCTACACTTACCTGAGGCCTGGCGCTGCCCCAAATGGGCCTCCAACGGGCTTCCTGGGCCAGTTGGAGGAAACAGAAGTAGTTTTGGGCAATCTAGAAGGCACTTTTTGTTTTCCGGAAGTCACTTCTGGTTTGCCAGGAACCCCTTCTGGTCCCGCAATATACCAGGACCGCAGTATATGAAAACGCGAAATGGCGGGGGACGACTGTATTGCTTCTCTTTCTTGTTTGAATAAACATTGGCCTGTTTAGGTCAGTTTGACAAAGCTGCACAAATACATCATGACTTCAGTCTGGAGCGTTGTTCTGAATAAATAGCACAGATTAATGTCGCTCGATGCTGAAGAGATGGGATGTGAATCCCAAACTGGTACTAGCCCCCCTGCACCTTTGTATCCGGAGCTTCTTAAAACCTCTTTAATCTGTTCCACTGGAAAATAAAACAGATAATCACAAATCTGACTTCTCCACCCAAGGAAATCCCATCGCTCAAGTGAAGGGGGAGATTCGAACTTGCCAGAGAAATGATCCTACAAAGTTAGAACCCAAGAAGCTCAGGTATTGGGTCATCACTGGGACCCACTAAGGTGTTTTGCACTAATTTTGCAGGTGTTTTAATGGCATCCTAGCAAACAGTGGCTGTTTGCTTAACATTGGCTCTGTGACATTGTTCCAACTCCAGCAAGCAGCTGGCAAAGGCTTTGTTGCTTTAATTGTGACGTGGATGAGGCTGGTGGCAGAGAGTGGGATATTCCCCCAGTTTGGAAGAGAGAATGTGGAGTCCCCCTTCACACAATGGACCAGGGAGGCCAGAAGCCAATTTCCCCATCCTTGTGGAAGAGAGGTTGGGAAAAATGAGCTGGGAACCTATCTGCCCCTAGGAAAGGGAGAACATCTGTTTTGCGTGCCATGCTGGAATGTCACTCTCATAGAATAAACACTGTTGACATCAGTCCAGCTGAACGCTTCAGCTCCAAGGTCTGAGGAGGCCAGGAGGTGCTTAGTTCTCTCTCCAACCATCTGTCAAGGCTTCTTCCCCCACCTGGCTGTGTCTTCCTCAATTAGGCCGCTTGCCGCCTGCAAACCTTTGCCTTAAAAATGACCCTGAAGATCCTCCTCAAACCAGGGCTGCTGCTTCTTCTTCTTCTTCTTCTTCTCTTCTTCTTCTTCTTCTTCTTCTTCTTCTTCTTCTTCTTCTTCTTCTTCTTCTTCTTCTTCTTCTTCTCCTCCCTCCTCCTCCTCCTTTTCCTCCTCCTCCTCCTTTTTTCCCAAAGGGTTGGAGGCTAGGGTTAGGGTTAGGGTTTTGGCTACATAAGGAACATATTCACTGCAGTCCAAACCTACCAGATCTCCCTTGAAATGATGGAATAAATCACTCGCTTAGGAGATCTTTGTACTGTCTCAGCAAAGGAGATAGATTGTGCCCTGAGATTTTATTCCTGCTTTCACTACAACCAAGAAACAAACAGAACTCTACTGGCGGTTGTCATTCCATCTAGTGCATGGTGTACCTACATTTCTTTTTCCCTCTTGCTCTCTAGTGACCCCCATTTGGGGGGCCGTGTGACTGAAGCCGATGCTGGAAGATGGATGCCTACCTTGAATGAATGTGTGCTTGGACCAGAAAAGATGGGATGATTGGCATTAATTGTGCTCTAATTAGATGTCCTTGTTGACACTGTGATGTGCCTTTGGGTGTCAGGTTTACTTGGCTACCAGTCGCTTGTCAAATTTGCCTGGTTCCTTATTTTCTTTGATTTGAGAGTGGGGGTGTGAAACTGGGGAGGCATACAGGCTTAGGTAATTTCAGAAAGTTGTGCAACTGAAAATAATTACTAAAAAAATTAAAACACGCTAGAACCTGTTCTCGTGGAAGCTGAACTGTTCTCAGCCTCGCATTCTTATCTTTCTTTTTCATCTTAGGGCATAGATAATGTCTCCTTATGATGCATAACCGGCTCTAAAAATAAAACAAAGCATGGTTGTTTTATTTTATTTTATTTTGCAAAAAAAAAGAGATTTTGAAAGACATTCTGTTTATTTATTTTTTTACCTCCCCACAGTCGTCAATCAGGATTCAGATATTGTCTTGGCAACAAAGAAGTCATGTGTCAGGGTGACATTTGAGCCTTCAACAAAAGGAGATGAGAGTTCCGTGAAAACAGAGGTGATGCCAACAAAGATGAAGATTTCTGGCAGGGATCAGCAGACATCCCACAAAACAGCTCGCTGTTATTCTGCCCTATATTCCTTCCCACCTGTAATGTAATATCTCTGTAATTTTGGAGTTGGTTTTTGTGAAGAGGGCTTGACCGTGGCAACATCTGAGTTGCTTAAGTATGGTGACCAAGGGGTTAAGCCAAAGAAGGCTGGTAGCTCTAATTTCATGGGAATGGAATCTACTCATTGATTTAGTCAATTTAGTCAAACTTTGCAAGAGCTATCCATGGTGCTGAATTCTATCCCAGCCAGTTCAGCACTTTGGAGAGTGACTTGATCATTCCAAGCACATTCACCCACCCCATAAAATCGATGGCGCCAGCTTTCGCAGGGCATCAGCTATAATTCAGGAAGTCTTTGATATGAACATTCTCTTTGTGATGCACATCATAGGTGGTCATAGACAACGTCTCACTCTTATCTTCTTCATGGCCAGCATCAGAACTCCTGGCCATGTGATGATCCAGAAATGGGGTCACCATGCTGGGATGGCAGTATAGGAATGGTTTCAGGAGAGGAGGTGCATCCAAGAGGACCCAAACTGGCATCCAAGAAGAGCTTCTCCATAAAAGACCTTGGAAAGGATTGACTTGATGGTGTATTATGGTTATTATTGAGCTGGCTGGATCATAGAATCATAGAATCATAGAGTTGGAAGAGACCTCAAGGGCCATCCAGTCCAACCCCCTGCCATGCAGTATTTCCGACAGATGGCCATGCAGCCTCTGCTTAAAAACCTCCAAAGAAGGAGACTCCACCACCCTCCGTGGCAGCATATTCCACTGCTGAACAGCTCTACCCATCATGAAGTTCTTCCTAATGTTCAAATGAAATCTCTTTTCCTGTAGTTTCAAACCATTGCCCCGAGTCCTAGTCTCTGAAGTTCGCTCAGTGTTTTAGCTATCTGGGTTCAGAGCCAGAAGCAGGGGGTTCTCCACTGTACCTCCTGAGACGCATAGCCTAGCCTGTGTAGCCCTGGGCATTCTGCACACTCCCAAGGCCCCCAGCCCCCAGAAGAAGAAGAACAATGAGTGGGTGTATATCAGCTTCTGCCTCAACTGGCATAGAAACTGAGTATCCAGTGACCGGAAATTCATGGAAGGGGATGGGGAGGGAAGAAATCATCTCCTTGTTGTTATTTCTCTCCTTCAAAAGGTTGGGCATCAGTCAAATGCTATCTTTGAGTTTGCTTTAAAAATGTTGTTGGAGGGCATCCAGGCGAAACTCCCAGCTCGTTCAGCCAACATGGCCTTCTCTTTCCCACACAGATTTCCCCTCTTATTTATTTATCTCTACAGCAAAAGAAGGTGACTTCACGTTCCCAGAGCCTTGCATGGAAGGAGCATGGCTTTATCATGTGTAGCCTGCAGCAGGTCATCATCCCCCTTCCTTTCTCCTTCTTCCTGCTTTCTCTTCTCTGTCTATTCCTCCAGATGTGCAACTTGGGTGGATCAGAACTCAACCCATTTTTCTCTGACACGATCTCACAATGCAAAAGGCTAGTTGGGTGTAGCCTTCTTTCATTCACTCCGGTCTTGATCGTTAGGAATCGAGCGAGCTCTTCTTGGCAGCTTCGTGATCATTTCTGCTCGAAGGAAGGATCAATAATGCAAGTAATAAAATCACAAGGATCACTGCAGCTTTTTAAAAAAATTGATACAGTCCATAAACTTCTACAGATGCTTCATAATCTTCCTGTTTATGCAAACAGGCATCCCTGGATTGTGAGACAGAAGGCGAGGGGTGGAGAGAATTTCACAACCAATAAAGATGAGCAAAGGGATCAAAGCCAGCTTGAAAAATAGCAGCCAGTGATGCTCAGGATGATGGGATAGTTTGTTGTTGATTTGTTCATAACAGTCAGAAAGCATGTTATTCTTTTTTCGCCCCATGTCTTAGTGTGTGGTGTTGAGACTTTAAGCGCTAGTTAATGAGAAGGGGTGGACTCTGGGGTACTTGTAATTATTCTCCTCTGTGGAGATCCTTCTGCTTCTACTGAGTGGCAAACAGAGAATTTTACCAGAAATTTAGAACTCTGCAAAAACCTAAGAGAAGATCGGTGAATGATGTGACAGCAGTCATCAAACATCTGGAGGGGCATCATTCAAAAGACGAAGCTGGCCAATATGGTGTTTCTCTACAGTTCATGGCTCAAAGTCATGGAAGCTGCAGAGTCCCCCTCCAATCATCATCCCGACAAAGCAGGTTGACTGCACGCTTCCCAGCTTGCTTCACACCCGTAGCCATGTTGTGCCTTGTCAGTTGCCATATGCAATTAATCAAAAAAGTCAACACCGTGGCATTCCACTTGTGAAATACTGTCAAGTCCTGAAATAGCTGCTTCTGCCAACTCCACGACAAGCAGTTGCATCCCTTGGAGAATCATTCATTCAGAGCATGCCGTGCAAGAAATGGAAATAGGACCCACCCCCACCCACCCCAACATCAACCTAGAAGACACACACAACCAAGGGAGAGGGGAAAGTACACCCAGTGAGGACTTGGGAGTTTGCTTCACCCTAAAAGATGCAAGCCCAGATTTTTGGTTTGGGATTGCACCTTGGATGTAACAGTTCCCGGGTTATTCTCTTCGTCTTCGGAACTGGACAACCCTAAACATGCATGGTAGCATAGGGAGACTTTCTATTCTTGAAAACTCAGACTTCTCGTCACTCTTTCTCAGCCTTGTCTGGAGATTGTAATGGACAAGGGGATGCGGGTGTCTTTGGGCATGGACTCCACAATGGTCAGATTCCCTCCCCCAGGGAGTGTCTTACAGCGTCTCCATCGTGTACACTTTTACCATCTCAAATTATGGCCCCAAACACTGAACCAAGAATCTTCTGTACAAAGACAGTTAAAACAACCACATAAAAATAACATTTACATATATTAAGTAAACATAATAAAGATATAAACATATATGTCTGCTGTCTGCTCTTAAGGGACAGAAGCTGCCTTATTTATATTTTGATATGAACTCAAGATAACCTGGGCATCTTGAACTAATACACAAGGTCAGGCATAATTGCCTTTCAGCCTTCACATTTCTCTGAATGACGGAGATGGGTTCTTCAGGTCTTCGTTCTAAAAACACGTGCCTGTGGACAGCCGGGTTCAAAACAGATCAACCCAAGGAAACATGGCTTGATGTGGGAGCACTTCCAAGCAGGTGCTCATTGGAGGAGAAAGCATCCAGAAATCCAAAAATAGATATGGATTTTCACTGAAACACTCCCCCCCCTCTACACACGGAGAACTGTTATGCAAATAGGACAGAAGGGACTTGGGCTTGAAATACTGCCAAGGTTACAGAAAGCCAAACAGGCCGATTTGCTCATTCAAGGACCTGAGAACTCATTATCACCCTGTATCGATTACCAATCTGCACAAATGAGCAACAAGGAGCCAAGGCTGGGTTGGAAGTGAGTGAGGTTCATCAAGAAGCAGCGGGGGGCGGGGGGGGGCGAGGGCATGCTAGAAAAGCTACTCTGAGGATGGGTGAACTTTCCCCTGTTTAAAGGAAACGATGAGCATCGAGCGGTGAAGATGAAGATGCAATGCCCTCCTGCAGCCGTGAATGCGGTCCTGGAGTCTTTTTGCCCACCTGTCTGGGATGGGAGCGAGCGCAAAGAGGCCTTGGAGCTTACCTATTTAAGGTGGCTCCATCCATTGAGGGGCCTCTTGGTCTGAGTGTCGCCCCGCCCGCCTGCCCACCCTGCATTAAGACTGAGTCTAACTGGTCGCTTCCACTGCCCTTGAGGGGCTGTTTTAGGACAGGTGTGTTTTCACCCATCCCTTTTTAAAACCTTTTTTTTTTTTGCTAGATTTGGTGTGGTTGTTCTATTTGGTCACACTGGTGGTTAGTGTCGGAAGGCAGGCATTTGAAAAGGTGAGTTGATGGACACCTGTCAAGGGTGCAAGGCAGTGGTGTCCAAACTTTGGCCCTCCAGAGGTTTTGGACCACAGCTCTCACCGTCCTTTGTCATTGGCAATACAGGCTTGGAATTCTGGGTGTTGCAGTCTAAAACATCTGGAGGGCCAAAGTTTGGACACCCCTGGTATAAGGTGACCCCCTCCTCACTGGGCTGAAGGCCTGGAGGCCTCTGCTCTGGAAGGGTGTGTGTGAAAAAGGCAGTCTCCCTCTGATTACAATCACCTAGAGCTGGTAGCCTTGGGTGGTTGTGGCCTGGAGGGGGATACCAGGATGTTAATCCATCTCATTCGGTGTCCATTTGAAGCTAGGCCAGCCCTAGCAATTCGTGAATGCAATGTTGTTGCATTTGCTGTTTAATAAAGTGTGGCCCATTTTGTAACCAAGGACAAGTGTTTTGTGTCTTGTTTCCTTGCTCCAGGCTGGATGGGCAATGGTAATGAATGACATCACTCTTAGCTTGTGGGGGGGGGGGGAGAACCTCTTAGCATAATTAATAATAATCATGAGACGTCAAGTCAATTCTAACATATGGCAACTTTTCTTAGGGTTTTCTAGGCAGAGAGTACTTCAAAATGGTTTACCCTTCCCTTCTTCTGCCCTAGGACTGCAGAGTTTGCCAAAAGTCACACAGGCTGGCTCTTCTCCTAGAAGTCACAGTGGGGAATTGAACTCCCAAACTCTGGAGCTATCCAGACAGCTCAACAATAATGCATGCCAGCAATTCCGTGATGCTGAGTTATCACAACCCTTTCAGCTTTTTTAAAGGAAGATACTATGCAGAAGTGGTTTGCCTACTAAAACCACATCTTTCCCTAAAGAAAAGATGCCTTCTAGTCTCTATAGCTGCTGTTGTTGTAGTTGTTGTTCAGTCGTTCAGTCGTGTCCGACTCTTCATGACCCCATGGACCAGAGCTCGCCAGGCCTTCCTATCTTCTACTGCCTCCCAGAGTTTGGTCAAATCCATATTGGTTGCATCGATGACACCGTCCAACCATCTCATTCTCTGCTGTCCTCTTTTCCTTTTGCCTTCAATCTTTCCCAACATCAGGGACTTTCCCAAGGACTCCTCTCTCCTCATGAGGTGGCCAAAGTACTGGAGCCTCAGCTTCAAAATCTGTCCTTCCAGTGAACATTCGGGGTTGATTTCTTTCAGGATGGCTAGGTTTGATCTCCTTGTAGTCCAGGGGACTCTCAAGGCCTCCAGCACCACAGCTCAAAAGCATCGATTCTGTGGCGATCAGCCTTCTTTATAGTCCAGCTCTCACTTCCATACATCACTACTGTAAAAACCATAGCTTTGATTATCCGGACCTTAGTTGGCAAAGTGATGTCTCTGCTCTTTAGGATGCTATCTAGGTTTGCCTTTGCTCTCCTCCCAAGAAGCAGGTGTCTTTTAATTTCATTGCTGCGGTCGCCATCTGCAATGATCAAGGAGTCCAAGAAAATAAACTCTGTCATTGTCTCCATTTCTTCCCCTTCTATTAGTCGTGCATAAATGCCTTCCACCCTCACTCCAGGTCTCTCTTTGACGTGGATTCAAAGACCAGGAACAATGCAATCATATATTAAAGGACTGGTTCTTTCCAAACAAAAAACGGCCCATCTATTATCACTTCCTCGACAAACCTCTCATTCAGAAGTGGTTGCTAAGCTTAGCTGGAAAGTAATTTCCGAGTCTCAACTGCTTTTTGATTGCAATTCGGGATTATTGTTTTAATCATGGCTTATCAACAAACCCCAGTGTATCTTCCTCATGGGAAGTCAGATTTAAAAGCAATTTTTAAAAAAATCTTCTAGCAATCCACCCACTTTTCGCTGCTTCTCCAACCACTCAAATATTTATCTTTATAAATATGAAGGGATAAGCGTCGGTGAGGCAGGGCAAGGTTTGAAAACAAGGTCTAGAATCAAACCCCACCAGGGATTCCTTGACATTGAATCTTGGCTGGTGGCAAGATCAACTCCAACGCAAGAGTTAAAAAAAATGAAGAGTGATATATATTTCCTTCATTAGTGGTTCTTCAGGTACCCCATCAGGCAAGTTGCTAAAAATCTGTCCTTGGATTTTTGTCCTACTTAATATGGGAAGTGCAGATGCTGATGACCGAATAAATATCTCAGTGGGGTTCTGTAGGACGTTGTCACGTGCCACCAAGATGCCTCTGGTTTAGGGTGAACATAATTCCTCAAAGGGATCTGCCTGTTTTAGAGCAGAAGTAGGCATGGATGCCACAGGTTGTCCAACACCATTTCCATCAGTCCGTGAGAGCATAAGGCTGTTGCGAATGTGATAAACAAGAAAATCTGGCGCGCTGGCCATCCCTCATCCTAAGTGTTGGCTTTTATGGCCATCTATACTAACAGCCATCAGAACAGCCTTCAGCAAAGCTTCCTAAAAGGATGTTAGTGTTTTACGAAGTGCTTCTGATTGCCTCTTCTAAGCTGCCTACCAATCAATTTTATTGGGTGACCCCTCTTTTCTAGCATGTTGAAAGAGCTATTTTTCATCCCACTCCCTCTCTGTCTTCACGCCTGTTCATAATTTGGAACTGTTTCCACCACCTCCTTGCCATCTTTCCGCCCACAAGATCAATCACATCCATGCCCTCCCTGCCTCAAACAAAGGAAATGGTGGGCTTAAGGAATAAAGGGAGATCCATCAATGCCAGCCGTGGGGTACCCCTGAGAAACTCCGAGAAACATAGTGTACTGCAGAGGTGACAGAGGGGGAAGGCAGACGTGCGAAGAAAGATATTTCCATGTCAGACACTGGAGACCTGAACTGAAAAAAGTGCTGGTGATGACCTACCAAGCCCTAAACAGCTGAGGTTCAAGCTCTCTGAAGGACCGTAAATCTCTTTATGAAAGTGAAAAATACCAGAACTAGGGGACATCCATTCAAATGCAGGGTTGGGAGAGCACGAACAGACAAAAGAAAATATTTTTTTACCCAGCGTGCTGTTAGTCTGTGGAACTCCCTGCCACAGGATGTGATGATGGCATCTGGCCTGGTTGCCTTCAAAAGGAGATTGGACAGATTCCTGGAGGAAAAGTCCATCGCAGGTTACAAACCATGGTGGAGATGTGTCATCTCCAGGCTTAAAACTGGGGTACTTCAAGGGCCAGATGCAGGAGAGTGGTGTCAGGAGACAGAGATCTAGTCTCGAGCACTCCCGGAGACATTTGGTGGGGGAACTGGGAGATACAGGAAACTGGACTAGATGGGCCTTTGGCCTGATCCAGCATGGCTCTTCTTATGTTCTTATGATCTTATGTTCTTATGGTCTTATGTACAATGCTTTCTAGCCCTGCGGTTCTGTGATGACAATGAAAAGTGGGTGAAAATATTTTAAAGAAATACCTTATATAACTTTCTAAGTGGTTGAAACCAAGACCGAAAAGGCTTTTGGGGGAAAAAATATAGGAAACTTCCTTTTTTCCTCAAAGTATGGCCTGATGGATAGTAGCATATGGGCTTTTTACCATGACAGGATTCCCGTTTCTATTCGCTCCTTCCAAGACCATAGAGAATGCAACAAAGAGAAATGTGCAAAACCACACAAAATATCTGAGAAAAATCAAGTTTGCATGTTATGAAAAACTGGTGCGTCATAACGACATTGTCGAATCGCACCACCAATGCACTTGACATTTGAATGAATCGGAAGGGAGCGTCCCCCCTCCCGTCTTTTTGTCCTCCCAGTTGTTCCATGCCTGCTGCGTAAAGTGTTTCCTGTTCAAATTGCGCCTTCTTTAGAACAATTCAGCTATGGAGTTGGCTGTCTAATTGGAGCCCATGGGACTCTCCACAGCCTGCTCAGTTTAATCCACTTACGGGCAACTAATGAAAATCCACTTTTCCTCCCAACCCTCCAGTTCCCCCACTTGTCATTTTCAATTCCTCTGTTGTTTTTCCTCTCTCTCTCTCTCTCTCTCTCTTTTTTTTAAATGAGTTGAGCCAGCCGCAAAGTGATTATTTGAGGCTGGTGTCTCAGAGTCTGTGTTAGGAGGATACAAAATGGCCACCATATCGGCTTGTGATGAATGCTTGATCAGAGCATTCATAGAAACATAGAGTTGGAAAAGACTTCAAGGGCCATCCAGTCCAAACCCCTGCCATGAAGGAACCCCCATCATAGGACCACCGACAGATGGCCATCCAGCCTCTGCTTAAAAACCTCCAAAGAAGGAGACTCCGTCACCCTCCTTTGTGGCAACATATTCCACTGGCCAGCATATGCTATAGGCTAGATGGAGTGATAGATGATTAAAATTATAAAATTTTAAATTTTAAATTATAAAATTTGTTTTTAGTCGACCATAGATAGATAGACAGATAGACAGACAGACAAACAATCTCTCTCTCTCTCTCTCTCTCTCTCTCTCTCTCTCTCTCTCTCTCTCTCTCTCTCTCTCTCTCTCTCTCTCTCACTCTCTCTCGCTCTCTCTCTGAGTCTGTGTGTCTATGTGTGTGTCTGTGTGTTAGTTTTTAAAGCAGTCCTGTGGCCTATAGAAAATGATGCCCAAGCTGTGTAGAGTTTTCTAGGAAAAGGTGAAATCTGTATGTTGGCTTTCTTAAATCCAACTCATCTACAAGAGAGTATAACCAACTGAACCATGTATCCCTACACTTGTCCTCCTCTGAGCTCCAAGAAACAACATTCACAGGACAGGTTACGTTTTGCCATTTTAGTCATCCGGCAGCATGGCCAAAGGGTATTTGGGTATTCAGAGACATCGGGAGGACCAAGATTCCCCAATATATACAAAGCCGTGCCAAACACAGTCATTTTTGTCCACCCTCTGTTCCTTCCTATTTTCTCATTTTGACTATCTCTTTTCCACTGTGAAAGGAGAAGAAAATTAAGGAGCAGCCACTCTTATTCCCAGTGGGATGATTTCTCCTTCGCTACACAGAGCCACAAAGAGCTCAGAGTCCTCTCCTTGGTTTATGGTGTGCCCGAATTTTAAAAAAATAGCCTGGTATCTATTTCCAATGTTACTTTCCATGGCGGGTAGTAAAATCGCAAGAGGACATGATTGATACAGACAATAGAAAAAGCCATTGCCTCCATCAATGAAGGTATCAAGAGAGGGCGGAAGGCTCTGCTTTTTTCAAATAATAATAATAATAATAATAATAATAATAATAATAATAATAATAATAATAAGAAGAAGAAGAAGAAGAAGAAGAAGAAGAAGAAGAAGAAGAAGAAGAAGAAGAAGAAGAAGAAGAAGAAGAAGAAGAAGAAATAATTGAACTTCAGAGACTCTGGCATAAACCGGTACAGGTGGTCCCAGACATAATCGGCACACTGGGTGCAGTGCCTAAAGAGCTAAGCAAGTATTTAGAAGAAATTGGAGTTGACAAAGTCACCATCATCCAGCTGCAGAAAGCCACTTTACTGGGATCTGCTCGCATAATTCGCCAATACATCACGTAGTCCTAAACGCTTGGGAAGTGTTCGACTAGTGATTTGTATTACAAAATCCAGCGTAGTTAGCTGTGTGGTTAACAACAACAATAACAACAGCAGCAGCAGAAGCAGAAGCAACAACAACATTTGTATTTTCCCCCACACACATTCGAGGATATGTTGGCATATAAGTGGAGGATGGAGGAATCTGTAGATGTTCTCTGTGTTTATTTCTTATTCATGTTTTTAGGGAGACTATAGTAAAGGCAGAGACTCGCACATGATTTACCGTAAGTGGCACAAAATGATATATTACTTCTGTTTCCTTCTGGGAATTGAACCCCATTGGTCTATTTCTCTCTTAGTTTATCACACACCCCTTAAAGAGGAGAGGGAGAAAATGCAGGAAGCTCAGCTCCGTGGATGAGGCTTTTTCATCCAATCAAAGGCAGGAGAAACCTTCTGAGGATCCATTTGGCCCACCATTTTCTAAGGCAGAGACAACCCCCTCCTCCCCTGAGTGTGGTTTTGAAAGAGAGAGAAAGATGAAAAGTTGTTAAGGAAAATTATAGGTCTCGCTGAAATTATACAACTCTGATGATTGCTCGTTCAAAGGATTATTTTTATTTAATTGCTCAATTATACTAAATTATATTCTAGACGAACCCTGCCATGGACTCGGGATGGAGAAATCTAATTTTACTAATGTCCACCACATCCGTCTCAGTTCCTTTCGAAACGATGGAGCCGCTGTGAAAGAAGTGTTTTTAATTAGAATATTGCATGTTTTCTCTTGGACTGATTATTTCAGCCAGCCGTTAAAATGCCGGGCAGGTAACATTGCCTTAGCAAAATCACCCAGGGTCTTTTATGTGCTCTGGATGCACGAACAAACACAATTTGATTATGCGGACAGAGGAACATTCAGAATGCTGAGAAATGAAGTCACCTCTGGAGATTTAGTTTTTGAGTTGTTTTGCTTTTATGCAAACATTGCATTTTCTGTAAGCTTCCCGGCACCACTCTTTATCAAGAGTCTAGAAGCATTAAACTAGAAAATGAGCGTTGGTTAAACACTGCAGGTAAAACTGTGCTCACGACCTGGGTTCAATCCCCGAAAAGGTTCACTCAGTAATCGGTATGAGTAAGCTGTTTGTAGGCTGTAATCAAAATTGTAAACCGCCCAGAGTGTAGTGGTATGGGGCGGTATATAAGCAGAACACTTTTAATATATAAGCTGTTTAGGCTGTTCTCAAGTGACTCGACATGGTTTTGCCATGTGCCAGTTGCACCAACAGAATTAGTCACTAGAGGGAAGGAGTGAGTCTTTTCTTGCATGTTGACCTCCGGATTAATGCAACAGGCACAGCTTCCAAGTGGCAAAAGCTTTGAGGGCAAGGCTGTTGAACTATTGGGACTCCAGAGGTTTCAGGGAACAACTTCCACAGTCCTTTAGCATCAACTGGCAAGAAATTCTGGGAGTTGAAATCCCAAACATCTGGAGTGTTCATGTTCCTATTGGAATGCCCCTTGGTTCCATCTTACTATTAGGACAACAGCAACAGGCCTTGCACATTCTTAGTCAGCGACTTCATGACATAGAAAGACAAGATCTGTCCTCGATGGTGAATATAACTTGTTCACCACAGGCATATGGCATTATCCCAGTGTATCGAACATCTGCATCGTAGTTATCCACACTCAGAACTCCCCAAACTTGCAGAGCATTCAACCTCGCAAGATTTAATGTTCTCCCCTCTGCCTTACTTCAGGGCAGCTTCCAGGGAATTCCCCGACAAGAATGACTTTGTCCGTGTGGAGCTGGGGTCCCAGAGTTCCTGTCACATGTCCTCCTACATTGCAACTTCTATGAGAAAATCAGGAGGGATCCGATTTATCCCTTGATCCATAGACTTCAAGGGAACACAGATAAGTGGTTGGTTGCGTATTGTGTAGCGGACCAGAACTCTCATATCACAACTCAGGTTGCTAAAGTTTTCTTAGCTGCAATCCAGAGAAGGGCCGTGTTGATGGCAGAAGGCTGACCTATAATGTACCTTTTGGGAGGTTGTAGTTTCTGTGCCGATGTTTATGTTTATGTTTTGTACTACCGCTGTTCCTGTTCTTTGTCCTGTTGTTTTATTGAATCATATGACCGTAATAAACGAGTGTTCACACCCTAGGAGAGAGGCTCCTAATCTTGTGGCCACAGATATTCATGGCGTACAACTCCCAAGAATACCTGGCCAGCCAGCTAGTGATGAGGGGGAGTTTTAGTCCAAGAACAACTCGGAACCCAAATTTGGCAACCATTGTCCTACTTTGTATTAACTCTACACCATTTACACAAAGCTCCCCTCTAAACCTTTCAGCTTTTCCATTCACCCTCAATAGTCTCTAATAGCTTCTAGGAAAACAAAAAGAAAACATGATCATCCTGTTTCCAGATGTTTCCTTATATAAGATGTGAGATGTTATATTTTCATATCCCTTCCTTGCGTCATAGGGAGTCTGGTTTCCAGGTGATGGCAAGCGCAAAATAGTCTATGACTATGAATAAGTGCACAGTCAGTATAGAACACATAGAAAAGGATGGCCAGAGTTCCACAATAACTAGTTCCATGTAGCTTAGTTACACATGGCTACTTACTTTTCATGTGACAGAGGATGTAACTAGTTGTTGCAAGGTTCCTCTTTACATGTGATGGGTTTCCTACATGGCAGGGGGTTGGGCTAGATGGCCCTTGAGGTCTTTTCCAACTCTATGATTCTATGATTCCATTATTCTATTTTAACATACCGAGTAACATCAAGTGATTTTCCAAAATTATGTTGTTTCAAAGGTGTTGTTAGAGACAGACATTTTCACCTTCAGTGACATTCTCATTTTATTCTAAATGGTAAAGGAATCAGTCTTATTAACAAATAAATAAATATCAGAACTGCTCACTAGAGGGAAACAGAGAGCCTTTCCTGGTGTTTTTGTGGCCTGTTGATATTGACAAAGGAATAACATGATTGATCAGAACAAAGGCCCTTTGTACACGACCCCTAAACTCCGCCACAAATGGCTCCCAGCTCCGGAGCTTAAAATTGTTTCCCTACCAGCTCCGGAGTTTACAGATAATTAAGTGCGACCACACCCACCTAAGCGCGTCCCAGCACACTTTTCATGTACCTGCTCTCTGGAGGTGAAAATTCCTGATGCAGGTATAACTTAGTAACTGCCTGGCTCTCCTTGCTTCTGTTTGTTCTTTTTTTGCCCCCCGCCCCTTTAAGAGATCTGAATGCAGTGCAGGGACAGCAGAACGGAGGTGAGCGGCATTCTTTTCTTCCTTTTTTTCTCCCTCCCCTCACGCAGCCAGCAGCCAGGAGTGTGGAGGGGGTGGGAACGCAGGAACAGCGACATACCCCTAAGATCTCTGGTCCGAATTTAAGTGGCCAGCGGATCTTACGGGTCGTGTGAAAAGGCTCATAGATAGCAAAGCAGTAGTTAGCAACCTTGTTTCTGAAAAGTGAGACGAGTGCCTTTTAAAATGCCATTTTCCAAGCTCTCTGCATGTCTTGTATATTCAGGATATTTGAAACATCCAAGTACTACTTTACACACACTTCACTGTTCATAGATTTCTTTCCTTTTGCTCTACTGTTGACCACGACTGTAGCCTTCTTTTCCCTTAAAATTCAAATTTTACACAACGCAACACAAGGAAAGGTAACCTTAACCTCCAACCCAATCCCCTTTGTGTAAGAATCCCAGAATATGTCTGTCTCTTAATGATGATATCAGTGGCATCTGATTTATGAAAAATGTATCAGTGTGACTCGGGTACAGCTTGTGCCTTCACACTAAATAAAATGAAAAGACAGAGGAGGGATCTCAAAGTGTCTATGAATATATTTGTGTAAACAGAGGACTGTCATAAATCTTTTTCCTTGATTGCTTTGCTCTGTGGCAGGTCCCAGGGGACGGCACGTTGGGCGGAAGACAAAGGGAAAGTAGCTCTCAGCCTCTTCTTGCAAATGGGCAAAATTCAAAGAAAGGAGGAAAGGAGGGAGGGACAGAGGAAGGAAGGAAGGAAGGAAAGAAAGAAAGAAAGAAAAAAGAAAGAAAAAGAAAGAAAGAAAGAAAGAAAGAAAGAAAGAAAGAAAGAAAGAAAGAAAGAAAGAAAGAAAGAAAGCTCTGCTATACTCTCTGGCCATGAAGCGACAAGAGGCCAAGTCGCTAAATCCATAAATTCCACTTTTCTAAGGAACTAAGGAATTTCCTAATCAGCATCAAATCAGGTCATGGTGTTCAGAGCGGAAGCACTTAACCAGCAGGTGTCCCCGTTTCTTGGTGAAGATTGAAGGGTTTTTTTTTCTTTTAAAACCCTTATGTAGGTCAGTTGTTTTGTCTTATAATATAATCTTAGAACTGATAAGTTGGGATGGACCTTACAGGTCATCAAGTCCCTAACCCTAACTAATCCTAGCCCTAGCCCTAGCCCTAGCCCTAACCCTAACCCTAACTAATCCTATCCCTATCCCTATCCCTAACCCTAACCCTAACCCTAACCCTATCCAGTCCTGGTGGGGGATGAAAAACTTCCAACTTCCGGCCCTCTGCCCAGTGCCCTAAACCACTGAGCAGTTTCTTCTATGTCTGGTAATAACATGAAAGCAAATCTATTTGCCAGACTCCTGTTGGCAAATAGTTTATTTATTTATTTATTTATTTATTTATTTATTATTTATTTATTTATTTATTTATTTTTATATTCCCATACTGCAACCGATTTTTCCAATGGGAAATTAAGACTAGTTGATGAGATACCAAGTTGCATTTCACTTGACATGGCTGACCGTGTATCTGATTTTACTATCAGAGTGTAAACCAGCACCTCATCAATTAGCTGCATTAGCTGGGTCATGTTATACGGATCCTACCAGCAAGAAGAAGAAGAAGAAGAAGAAGAAGAAGAAGAAGAAGAAGAAGAAGAAGAAGAAGAAGAAGAAGAAGAAGAAGAAGAAGAAGAAGAAGAAGAAGAAGAAGAAGAAGAAGAAGAAATTGTTGATGAGCCTTGTATTGTTTCATTGCCCAAAGGGTTAACAATACTTATCTACCACAGTTGCCTTAAAATGATTTGTTCCATTGCTTCAGAAAATGGGAAGGTGTGTTACAAGTTGCATCACTGGTTCATTCTCTTCAACAGTGACTGAGTTGGTGTGGTTCCAGATAAGAGGTTCCCCCATGTTTAATGACAGAATCGATAATGCAAGTCCCAGCACAGTTGGTGGTGAAGGCATCTGGGCACTTTTGTCTAGGAACATCTGGGGTCCAAAGGTTAACAACCATTGCTGTGATGGGAATAAAGGTCTTCTGCATGTATATGCATCTAAACATTGCGCTATTGGCCATCTTGCCTGGGGTGCTCCAAATAGGATAAATAGAATATCATCAGTATTTCATGATTTCATTGAAAAGGAGAGTGAATTATCCTGATAAACAACAAGAGCGGTTCCTTTCATTATTCATCCTGTTGGGAGGGAAAGAGCCCCCGCGCATGATGGCTGGTGTATCCAAGCAAGCCTCAAGAGATCCATTATGAAGTCACTATGTGTGTCACTGCCATTGTTGTCATCATTGTTTTTGAAGCTGAGCCTCACAGGGAAGAGAGGAAGTCAACCTTTTTTTCTTGAGAACCAGATTTTCAGAAGATTTCCTAATGTTCATCCCTCTTTGCAACCTCAAACAGTCTCCATTTTATTCAGTGGGATAAGAAGTTGCTTCTGCAAGGAACCCAACAAGAAGCTTGTGAATTCTGCCAGAGTTCTCGAGTTGCCGTGTTGACACAGGGGTTCATCCACAAACAGAGGACATTTTCAAGCCCTCTCTTAAGTGACAACTCAGTCAGGCTGGATATCTTAGACACAGACCATCAGGACCCTCCCTTCCCTCCAAGCTCAGGAAAAACAACAAAGACACAAGAGAAGTAGTTTAAACCACCAAAGCTTTATTTAAAAACTATGGTGAAGGAATAGTAATATGCCTTAGAACTGCAGAGCTGGAAGGGACCCAATAGATCACTAAGTTCAGCCCCTCTCAAGTGAGGAATCGAATGCAAAAAACATCTGTCTCTGCACCCAGAGATCTAAACTACATCATCTTAAAACTGCAGAGCTAGACAGGGCCAAATGTCTCATGGAGTCCTGGCCCAATTAAGGAGACCCAGTGGGGAATCGAACTCCCCACCTCTGGCAAAGCACCCAGAGATCTGAATCCCCAGAGCTTATCCAGCAATGTAGCTTTCCAAGCCCTGATATTTAGGGGCTTAGCCTCTTCCAAAGGGTAGTTTCTAAAACACCCACCGTTTAGCTCCTCTTGAGTTCCAAGCCAAGGTGCAGCAACTCAAGGGGAAGGCAGTGCAGAGAAGGCAAAAAACCTGCTTCCCTCCAAGGCCAATTTGGGTTCCACAGGGGAAAATTCCTTCTCGGCTCCAACAGAGGCAACCAGCTGTGCGTGCCTGCACTGCCAGGGTAAAAGGTGGGGGTGTTTCTCCAATCTCTGAATGATACAACTTCTTTTTGGGGGGCATTTGTTGGATCATCCAACTGTCTGACCCTCCCCCAATCTCTGGTGCAGCCCAGAGATCAAGGAACCTATTGTTGAGCCTCGTGGCGCAGTGGTTAAATGCCTGTACTGCAGGTAAAACTGTGCTCACGACCTGGGTTCAATCCCCGGTAGCAGGCTCAAGGTTCACTCAGCCTTCCATCCTTCCGAGGTCGGTAAAATGAGTACCCAGCTTGCTGGGGGGGCAATGTGTAGCCTGCACACTGTAATCAAAATTGTAAACCGCCCAGAGACTACTTGTAGTGGTATGGGGCGGTATATAAGCAGAACACTTTTTTTTGTTGTGCATTGGGATGTATCTCACCACCATGTGTCCCTCGTTGTCCTGGACACCAATCTGCAAGAGAAGAGATCAACAGAGAAGCCATGGAATCTTATGAATGTAGAAGATGCCATACTTTCAGAGAGAACTCTGTCACAGCCTCCATCCCAATGACTGCCCAAGTGGGGTCAGACGCCATTTTAAGACACAACTTTCTGACTTGATAGGATTTACAGGAGAAACACTGGATCATTGGTTGAAGACATTGTTATTGTCATAATTATTACCTACCCTGTCAATAGAGGTTGTGATTCAAGGTCCTCTTTGACATTGGCTTGGCCTCTCAGCTCAGAACAGGGCCTTAAAAGAGCAAGATATAATTATGTCCCATGGATAGACTGTAGATAAGGAACACCTTTAATTTCCTGAATCATACACAACACAAAGGGTACCTCTACTTGATGCATAGATCCTATCTAGAGATGGGCACGACTTAGCGGTATTCCCGTTTCCGTTTCCGTTACTCGTATCCGTTACTCTACGGAAACGGTAACGGGAATTACTCCGCCAGAATTCGAGCTCGAACCGACGAAGGAACAATTTGGTCTGATTTGTCGTGCTCGTTACTTGCATCGTGGCGATCGCGCAATGCCAAGCGGCACAGAAAAAAAGTTTTTAAAAGTTAAAAAAAAAACAATTCCCGGCCCTAAAAGTAGGCGAAAACTGTCTGAGGGCACCTACCAGGCCAGAAGGGTGTTTTATTTGGGGGGGGGTCCTCGCCCCCCCCCCTCTCCTTGGCTATTGCTACTGCTGCGCTGCTGGTACCAGGCTGGGAGGGCGCATCCATTTGCCATGCAGTGCGGGGGAACCAAAATGGCGACCGCAATATTTTTTTTGAAATCGTTGCCCAAAACCCCACCAAAGCACCACAGAAGCATGCGAAAATTAGCTATTTTAAATGCTTGAATTTTTACAGTAGCAGCAGTGGGTTTTTCTTGCAAAAAAAAGTCTCCGTTGATTTTATTTTATTTTATTTTATTTTTTTAAACCTGCACATTCGCAATGATGGGAGTGGACCATGGGAGTGGACCATGCAAATTTTCCACCAATCGCATGGCCACTTGGCCAGATTGACCACAGAGACTTCTGGGATGTGCCAATCGGGCACAAACAGCCCACTAATCGTAGCCCAAACCCAAACCCTAAGCCTAAGCCTAACCCATACGCCAGTACACTGTCCTTCTAAGTGGGTCAGAGAGGCACCCAGAGGTGCACCCCAATACTCACCCTAACCTCACCCGTAACTAGCCTAACCCTAGCCCTTGCGCTAACCCGTCTTAACCCTAAGCCAGATATACTTGCATTGCACTACATGCAAGTACGTGAGACAGCGGGTGCAAAGAGTCTGCCAGTCCGTCACTTGTGGCTCTGGCTGACTCCTGCAGCTCCCTCCAGGAGCCCGCTACCCCCCCAAACCAGTACTAACAACAACGAAAAAACGAAAAAACGAACCGACTAATTTTTGCAAAATTTCGCGAAAAACGGAAACGAGCCGAAACGGACTGCCTCCGACACACGACAACTCGAAAACGTCATTTTCCCTAGTCGTGCCCATCTCTAATCCTATCCAAACATGGTCTTCAACGTGTCCTCTTCCCACAAGAAACATGGACCCTGAATTAAGCAGAAGACAGCTTGGTCCAATGGCTAGATAGTAAGGACATCTCCAACATCCTTACCTGGTACAACTCAAAGAATAGGGAGGTGGTAAACCCCTGTTAGATACCCACCCATCAAGTTCTTGTTTTCTTGATGCATGGGGTCCTCCCCTTTTGACAGAAGAAACACCTGAATTTGTGAAGAGACAGACAATAAGAGGTCTGCGACATCGGATGACAATGCCTTTCCCTCAGAAAGAACCAGGGAGCCAAAGATTTTCCTCACAAGGTGATACTCACAGAAGCTGCCTGGCCCAAGACTAAGGGCCTGGCGGCAGTCCAGAGCTGTGACCATGTTCCTCTGCTTCTCCGTGACCTGGAGCTTGGACCTGAAAAGCACAGACATCCTCTGTGACATCTTCCAATTGATGGTGCCTTTTCTGAGGCGCAGTCACAAAGGAAAGAAGGTTGAGCTCCTCCAGTCTCACTCACCAGCTGGTTCTGGTTTCTATTTGAGTCACTGCAGTTCTCTGCCTCTGTGGGCCATGCCACCTTGATGGACGGAAGTTGGGTTCCCAGCCAAGGACAGAGTCCCGGCAGAAACCCAACATATACTTACCTTGCATCAAGGCCCATTGAACTCATTGGGTGTTACCTACATGGGACTGGGCAAACCTCAGAGAGGTTGTGATCCCTGGGGAGCCTAGGGGCCAATGAGCCAGGAGCTTAGGTGGTGGGCCTTTTTGTAATGGATGTGGACCATTGTGAGGTTGGGAAGTGAGGGTGAGGTCATTGGCTTGCCTCCATTGTGACTGAACAAAGGGGATGAGAAGTAGCAGGACTGAGCCATTTGGGGAGACCATATATGGTCAAAGGATGGGAAAGCCAAGCAGTAGTTCAAAGTGGATTAAACTGGGATCAAAACTTTTCAAGCCACATCCACTTTTGAATCCCTCTTTTTAATAACTCCAGGAAGACTGAAAGAGAGACAAGGGGAGTGGTCCCCGTTTAAGTGGAATTCCATTTTAAATTTTAAATTGCCAAATAGACTTGATAATTTAAAGCAGTGGTTCGCAACTTTGGGTCCCCAGATGTTCTTGGATTACAATGCCCAGCACAGCTGGTGATGAAGGCTTCCTGAAGTTTTAGTTGAAGTGTATATAGGGCTATACAATGATACAAAAGGGTCACTATAACGCAGAGATAACTTGATAACACATGACAAGTTCAGCTTACAGCACTATGAGATAGGATTCCAGCCACTGTTTAGCAGAAAACCCAGATGCTTTCTTCTCTGGAGAGGGGCTAGACACACCTCTAAAATCTATTTCTACAGACAAGCTCTTTTTCCTACCTGTTCCATACAGATGTGTCTTAAGGGGGAGAAATTATACATATCTCTGCACACCTCTTTCCAGGGGACACATTAATTGATGCATTATGCCCTGCAGTATGAAGAGTAACCCTCCCTTGAAAACGAACATGAAATAAACTGGTTGATAGTGGTTTAGGTCTCTGGCTGCACAGACAGATGTTTTACAGTTCGATTCCCCACTGAGACTTCTTGACCTGGAGCTGAACTTTATGATCCATGGAGTCCCATCCAGCTCTGCGGTTCTAAGACTCTAAGTAAGTGAAAGAAAAGAGAGACACATCTTTAGCAGCTGTTACACAGGGTGTGTCTGGCTCAGTGAACTAGATCGCTGAAACTGTTGGCTGCAAAGTTGGCAGCTCAGCAGTTCGAATCCCGGGTGCCACCCGGTGGAGTGAGCTCCCACTGTTCAACCCATCTCCTGCCAACCTAGCAGTTCTAAAGCATATCAAAGCAAGTCGATAAACAGGTACCACCATAAAAAGCAGGAAGGTAAAAACAGTGTTTCCTTGCAGCCATGCTGGCCACATGGCCATGGACTTGCACAACACTGGCTCTTTGGCTTGAATACAGAGATGAGCATGGCCCCTAGAGTCAGACATGGCTAGCACGCATGTGCAGGGTGAACCTTTACCGTTTTAGTGCTCTGTAACAGTGTTCACTCATCAAGGCACAGGTTGCTGTAATGTTTTGAGTCCATCTTGGCTTCCAGTTGATTCTGGCCCCTTCAACGATGAGCAACCATCCAGTGCTGTCAGAGGCATCATTTGATCTTTCTAAAGGAACTCCATCAAACACCTACTTGTCAAGGTTGGAGCTAATAAATTCCTTCAGAGATGGAGATTCCCCCGCCCACCTTGTCACTCTGAAGCTACGATGTGGGTTAACCATCAAATGACTCCACTACGGACAGCCGAGAAGATGGAGTAGAACCAGAAGTGGTCATAGCAGAAAATCCATTCGAGGATGGAATGACAGGGAGATCTGTTTTGAATCATGGGAATGGGGTGGGGTGGAGAAGAGCCAGGAGGAGGTTATTGCCTCATTTTCAAAAGCACCGATCCTTAATTAAGCTAATTTGTTTGGGTTTGGATTAGGAAGTGCCTCCGGGGAAATCTCACTGGTTAAAGCAGCAATGCTGAGAGGGGCTGATGGGAGTGCAAGCTTGTGTTCCGCGTGACATGGGTCCCAAGTTTAGCATGTCGGGAAGATGATAATGAGGAACAATGGGGCCACCTGAACCGAGAGTCACATAGAACTAGAAGCTCTTCTCTCTGGATTGATTCTGATTGCATGCTCTTGGGTGGAAGACATGGGGCCTTTTCACACAACCCCTAAAATCCGCAGCAAATGGCTCCCAGATCCGGAGCTTAAAATTGTTTCCCCACCAGCTCCGGAGTTTACAAGAAATTAAGTGTGACCACACTCACCTAAGCGCGTCCCAGCGCACTTTTCAAGTACCTGCTCTCCTGGGGTGAAAAATTCCTGATGTGGATGTAACGTAGTGAGTGCCGGACTCTCCTTGCTTCTGTTTGTTGTTGTTTTGCCCCCCCGCCCCTTTAAGAGATACTGAGAGACTGGAATGCTGCTGGGAACAGAGCGAGACAGCAGAAGGGAGGTGAGCCTGCATTCTTTTCTCCCTTTTTTTCTCCCTCCCCTCATGCAGACAGCAGCCAGGAGTGCGGAGGGGGTGGGAACACAGGAACAGCGACAAACCCCCAAGATCTCTGGTCTGAATTTAAGTGGCCAGCGGATCTCAGGGGTCATGTGAAAAGGCCCATTGTTTGCTTTTCCAACAAAGTTCAGCTTCACAGAAAGATCATCCCCACACAAGAATGTTCTTTGGGACCCAAGGCAATGACGTGCCAGAGAAGAAGAAGAAGAAGAAGAAGAAGAAGAAGAAGAAGAAGAAGAAGAAGAAGAAGAAGAAGAAGAAGAAGAAGAAGAAGAAGAAGAAGAAGAAGAAGAAGAGATCTACACAGTTTTATTTAAAGAAAAGGGGAAAGGGCAAAGCATAGTAAAAAATAAGTGTAAAACAGAACACAAAGAGTATAAAGAGTGATATGTCTGTGAAGATTCTCAGTCACCCAGGTGAGTCTATCTGGCAGCTGAGTCGTGGCAACTGGACTTGTTTTTCTTGAGAGATCTCTCAAGAAATCTCTCAAGAAAAAGAAGTCCAGTTGCCAAGACTCAAATTCCAGATATAAAGAAAGATAAATGACTGGCTCTAGATCAGTAGCTCTCAACCGGTGGGTCCCCAGATGTTCCTGGACTGCAGTTCCCAGAAATCCCTTCCAGCACAGCAAGTGGTGGAGGTTTCTGGGAGTTGCAGTCCAGGAACATCTGGGGACCCACAGGTGGAGAACCACTGCTCTAGATCAAAAAGCCAGAGCAAAGCAAAGATACAATTTGAAGTCCCTTCTGCTGCTAGGAGCCCTTGGAAAGAGTACGGTGTTGTCCCTTCCTATGTCCCCACATCCCTTGTGGGGTCCATAGACTAAACCACACCTTCCACTCTGGTCTGTAATGAAGATGAACAATGACCCAATAATCTAGCCTTATTTAACAATTCAAACATTCTCTTTCACTATGATCACAACCTTTTTCACTGGAAAACTCATTGAAGGGCAACTGTGTAACTGGAATACTGGAAACCCTTCCACACCCCTAATTGGCCCAATGGTAAAGTGTGTCATCAGAGCTACTGTTTAGAGAACACCTTGAGTTCCCAGCCCAGGTGTTTGGTCAGGATTCTCCAAAAATGGAAATCTAGGCATATAACAACTCTAAATGCAAGCATGTTTGGGCAGAGAGGAAAACTACCACACACCACTGTACCTCTTTACAATATTCTTCCGGCTGCAGCATTACAGGGGTTCCAAGGCCCTCCCTAAAAGCTTGGGGGGGGTGTCAGATGCCCAGAAATTGGAGGATTAAAAACAACTCAGATGCACTACAAATTCCTGTGTTTGGGATTCGTTGGTGCATGTCAAGTGTAAGCAGCATAGAAATGAAATGATTAATGGCCGGCGACAGACAGAGTGATAACAGTAGAAAATTGCAGCTATTAACCAAGCTGAAGAAAATGAGCAGCTTGGTCGCCAAGACCTTTTGCCTTGCTGAAATGCTGCGTTTCCTGCTACCGTATGAACGTGCCACGGGAGGAAACAGGAGTGAATAATACTTTCTATTAAAATACGGCGGTGTAACATGATAAAACACACACCGCCATTCTTCAAGGCAGAATCCTCAGGAAAATAGCTCTCTCCATCTGTTTTCAACACGAGACAATTGAATCCATCCCGAATCAGGTACTTAAAGTCAAAGCCGCCATAAATCAAAGAAGAGGGGAATTAAGTTTCCATTGACTTTGCTGACCTTGAGAATCAAGCAGGAGCTGTTTGAGAAATGGAGGCGTTGGGCAATCTAAAATTCAAATGCGCTGCAATCAATAGATTTTTTTTTAATCCCCAGGCAAAACGGGTGTTTGGATCTCTTAGGTTGCTGTAATTTATGACTGGACAAAATTTTAATTTATTTTTATGTGAGCTTCCCCACCTCCCCTAAAGGTAGTCAGACCACCTGTTCAAAAACATCTCTGTTAGTATCTAGGGAAAAGATTGGCCTGATAATGAGCAACGCACACACACACGCGCGCGCGCACACACACACACACACACACACACACACACACACACACACACACACACACACACACCTCTGTTGCTATTTTGGGGCATGCTTGTTTCTGGGGGGGGGAGAGAGCCAACCATTGAATTTTTTTCCAACAATCAGAAGTAGAGGCAATGGCGTTGGTTAGAATGGATGGAAGAAACAGTTCACAATGCCGTTGGCAAAATGATTCATGGTGAACCTGGAGGGATGCTTCCATTTGTGTCCAGAAATCTCCCTGACCTCTTTTACAGGCCTATTGAATAATGGAGCTGGCTGGCTGGCTGGATAGCTCAGTCGCTTCGGTAGCTCTGGTTGCTGGGCCTGAAGTTGAGAGTTTGATTCCCAATTGGGCCTCCTGCGAGAAGAGCCAGCCTGGGTGGCCTTGGGCAAGTTGCACGTCGTCCCAGGGCCCCACTCAGAATGAGGGAATGTTAAATCATCATTCCTGAGGATTCTCTGCCTGGAAAACCTTGGAAAAAGGGCGGACCAGACATCAGAACTGAAATCGCAGCACTTGATTTATTATTATTATGAGGAGAAACATAGAAGGCATCGCCACTGTGTATATGCGTGTTTGTGATGGAGGAGAGAGCAAATGACAAAATTTGCAGGCCTGAGGGTTTACATCATAAAGGAGCTAGTGGCAACAGCTTCTCCTGCCTACGTGCTGTTTTGAATGCCGTGGGGGGTTCCCCTGCCTGTGGTGGATCTTTCAACCAAGACAGAAGGAGTAGGAATGGACACTATTTTGTACCATCACAGAAATGCTTAGTTTCGGTTGCTCCTTTCCCCACATACTGATCTTTAGGGTAAACCTTCCTTTCAGGTGAGCAATGCCCTCCTGGTCACTCAAATCATTCTGTCAACAGGAGAATTAAGTAAGGTTGCGATCCAATGCCGAGGATGGATCCCTTCTGGTCACACCAGGACAGGTTACTTTGCCGGCCACGATCTCTCTTCCAGTGAGCTTGGGAATTGTTCCAGCCAAGCCCCTTGAAAAAGAGAAGTCTATCTGGAGTGCCTTATAAGACCTGAGCCACTTCCGACTTTTCAAACAGAGATGGGGATTTTGTATGGCCCTTGGGCAGCGTTTTGACCGTGTGCAGAGTTTTCAGTGGCATAGCGCTAGATCAATGTTACAGATTGTAAACTGACAGAATTAGCAGGGCAGAAGAAGCTAAACCAGCAGTGAGGCAGCAGCCTCCACGGCTTAAGTGAGATCTCTATGCTATTTCTTTTGCCACACTTCTTTTTTCTTATTTTACTGATCTATTTTTACTTGTTGTTTTACTGTACACCCTTTGAAGTCCTGAATTTCCTGGCTCCTTTGACATTGAAATCCGACAGAGCTGTAAGCTCCCGAAAACAATACCATATCGTGTTCCATGAAGAGCTGACCCTTTCTCATCTCTCGTAGGAGCATCAGCAGACAAATTAAGAATTCTTACACAATGCAAGATCACATTCTATTCTGTTTGTTCAGCGCTCATGTATCAATTTACGGTAGTGCTGCATGCAGTTAACAGCAATTAAAAATGAATCTACACTTTCCCCGAACCGGCCTGAAGAACCGGCCAAGGTGGTACTTAAACCTATTTCCTTCCAATTATTTGAGTGTTATGGACTTGAAGGATGGGGTTTTGATCCGTTCTCCTGACCACTGCACACAAGCGTAAGGAATTTGATGCAATTAGCAGAATGTTGAGTTATTCCCAGGGCAATTGGTAGATTCTGAGTTTCTTGAGTGGCAGAGAAGTCCAGGGGCTGTCACGGCAGGTTTAGACTTGTTACAGGCCTCCCTGCCAGCTCAGGCAAGTTAAAGAAGGCAGTCGGGGAGTGGCCTTATCTTTTCTCCTTCATCAGGACCGGCCCTACCATTGGGCAATGTGATGCAACTGCCTTGGTTGGGTGCATCAATGGCCTTCCTCCCAGCAAAAAGGCATCTTGGCCCTTTCTTCTTGTTGTTGTAGAGCAGAGCTATCCTCTGCTAAACTACAGTACTGCCTTTGAGCATGGTGGGAGATGTTACTCCATTATCAAAATCAGTTCTAAGGAGTTGCCATCTTTAAGCCAAATTTATTTCATTATTTATTAAATTTATATACCGCACCATCTAGGAACACGTCTACTCTGGGCGGTTGAATGGTTTGCAGTAGCAAAGCATGGGGGGTTGTTGTTTCCAGAAGGGCAGTCCACATAGGGTGCAATATTTTTAGAGGGTGCAATGCACTCTTCCTCAGATCCACCGACCTGCCTTGCTGGGACAAGAATTAGCTTTAGCGTCATGCTTCTTTCCCCTCCCCCCTTGCTATCCCTTGGCCTGCTCTTCACCCACCCACCTTCAGAGCCTCCAGCACAAGGGATGGTTGGTCAGGGGATGGTCATTGCTGGCAAGGCAGCCTGGGGGAACCCTTGGATGGCAGTAGATTGGTGGGTTGACTGAGAGGCCAACTGGGTTGGTGGCTATTGCAAAACAGAAGGAATCCATCTCTGTTAGGTTGTAGTACACCACATCTGGAGACCATCACATGCAGAAAGACTGGTTTAGTGCATCAAATCCTTCCTTCCTTCCTTCCTTCCTTCCTTCCTTCCTTCCTTCCTTCCTTCCTTCCTTCCTTCCTTCCTTCCTTCCTTCCTTCCTCTTTCTTTGGTTGGTTGAATGGTTTCTATCTATCTTCTCTTCCTTAGCTGTTTAGTTAGATGAATCAATGGTTCCTTCCTTCCTTCCTTTGTTCCTTTGTTCCTTCATTCCTTTGATCTTTTGTTCCTTCATTCCTTCGTTCCTTTCTTCCTTTCTTCCTCCGACTCTTAAGACTTAATTATTTTCCTTTTTAAAAAACATGGTTGGTTTCAGAGTTCAGCCACTTCCACTGAGTGCAAGCCCAGTTCTCCTGGCTTGGACTCCTTGCCGTCTTCCAGCTCCGAAAAGACTTTCTTTTGCTTAGCTATCTGCTGCCTGACAAGATGTGAACAATTTCACTGGAGAGACAATTATTTCTGCAACTGGAAAGCTCTCCCTGCTCCTTCCTTTAAAACTGGAAGAACCTCAGCCTATCACCCACGGCTGCTGTTCGCGTTTGTTCAGGCAGGGGACCTCATTAATCGTATCGAACAATGCATGCTAAGAGGCAGCAAAGCTTTACCCTTTCTTCCAGGAATTTGTTTGCTAAATAGCCATTGAAACGTCTCTTTAAAGTGTATTTAGTGTCTATCAAAAGAGCAATGGGGATAGTCTTAAGTGCTGTTAATCCATTCGGGGCATGATTGCATTATTTCCTAGGCCAGCATAAATATTATAAGGTGATGTGAATTGCTGGTGATCAAATGGGAGGGGTGGATCCTGCTGCAGAATCTTCTACTTGCTTGCGAATATCTTGGTTGCTGCAAGGGACATAAGAACATGAGTGAACCACAGATTTCCAGCAGCTGGTCCAAGTTTCAGGGAAGATTCTCTCCTAGCCCTGTGTGCAAATCTCTAATTACCTCCCCCCCAAAATATTCACTTCTTGCTGATTTCAAGGACATGGGGAGCCACCCTGAACAGATTGCCTGTTAAAGTTGTCTCTTAAGCCCACCAAAGTTCAGCTGTGAAAACTGAACCTCTTCTCCACTTAGATCTAATTTCATCCCCTTTAAAGTGAGGTCTTCTCTTTTGCTTAAAACTGGGAGTCACACCGGGTGTCAGCGTGTGCTTACAAGGCATTTTGTGCTGAGCAAACATCTGAAGCAGCGTGTGACTCTGAGATTGTGGGGTGTGTGTGTGGGGGGGTGAAAGTTTGGATTGAGAATACCGCTTTCGAGCTGAACGCTACAGGAGCTATCCAAAGTACTGAATCATACTGCTCCAAAGAGGCCAGCACCTTGGATAGCTCTGTGGAAGTTCAGAGTAAAAAAAGTGGAGCACTTCCATTGCTGTTCCATATCCAGAGTCACCAGCTACCCAGTCAGTGTCACTGGTTCATTAAGTTCACTATTGTCCACAGTGAGTGGGAGTAACTCAAATGCAAGTGTCATTCTCTGCCTTACTTAACTTTTGAGAGGGTGGGTTGTCAATGATCAAGGGTGATGGGAACTGTATTGCAAGAGTGCCTGGAGGGTTGCAGGTTCCCACACACTGGAACCTCCAAGGACACCCCCACCAGCCCCAAGGGTCGAATGAGGTCAGATCATAGTTACTAAGAAGCTGACACTGCCTCATATATATATAAGCCTTCAAATAGTTTGTATGTGTGTCTCTGTTTTAATGGAATCACAAAATCTCATTATTGGTGTTTAAAAGCAGCAGGGGATACCATTCTGTGCGTCGGAAGGTAATAACCCTGCATTCCCGATGTTGTGCTTACAGAATACAGAAGCAAAAAAGCAGGGGATATACCGCCCCATACCATTCTGTGCGTGTGCGGAACATTGGCGAGCTAATACCCCCTGCATTGAGTGAACCTTGAGCCTGTTGTGAACTCAGAATACAGAACAGGCACAGAAGCAGGGCTCATTTTTGTCCAGTGGTTTCTGGGACATTTTTGTTGGTGAGGTGATGTAGCAGTTTAGCCTTGCATCCTCATCAGGTGTTTTGCCTTGAAACACAGGCTTCCAAGGAATGTTATTTGACAATGAGGCCATGTCGCCCCCCCCCCCAGCTAGGTGCATTTGCAAACACAATGGCGGATGACCTGGCTTTAAGGTGGAGCATGAGACCAGACAAACAGCTCTGAGCAAGAAACAAACATAAATCAGCTAAGGTGAGTTCCTCTGTGGATAGGGTGAATCCTCTCTGGGTTTTATTTTGAACTTTTAAACAGATACACAAGGGGCCAAACCATTTTGAGAGGCGGAGGTCAAAACTTTTGAGAACATTTCACAGATGAAATCTATTGCACATGGACACACAAACACAAACACACACACACACAAACACACACACACACACACACACACACAACAACAACAACAACAACAAAACCCTGCCACCTTTTCTGAGCCCATTTTACAGTGGAAAGAATTGGAGGTCATTTGCATACCCACAGTAAAGTTTGGACTACAATTTTGCCAGAAAAAAGTTAATCTACTTCAACCCCCAGAAAGCAAGTCAATTAACTAGTGTTAGTTAGTTAGTTAGTTAGTTAGTTAGTTAGTTAGTTAGTTAGTTAGTTAGTTAGTTAGTTAATTAATTAATTAATTAATTAATTAATTAATTAATTAATTAATTAATGATTGGCTATTCTGCAAGCAAGTAAGGATGGCAAGGGAAAGGGTGGGGACAGATCATTTGCCAACTTCTCTCTTGCCTTCAAATGCTTGATCTGACCTACGGCAAAATTACCTCTTCTGGATAGCTCAGCTGTTTAGATCTCTGGCTGCAGAGCCGGAGGTTGGGAGTTCGACTCCACACTGGGACTCCTGAGAGCTGAGCCAGCCTAGGTGGCCTTGGCCAAGCTGCCCAGGTCTATAGCATTCCCCAAAAGAAGGAAATGGGAAACCACTTCTGAGTATTCCAGGAAAACTGGAATTGCCCACAGATCAGAATCCACTTGACAACACACCATGATGAACTAGATAACTGTTGCACTCAACTAAGCAAAGCTGAAAGAGGTGAAAATGAGGAAGGAAAGCTGGAACAAATTGCTTTATTTGCATGTGTGGATGAGTGAGATGTATGTGGGAAGGACTAATTGTGTCCAGCTTACATCCAGAAGCTCTTTGCTACAAAGGGACTTAAGAACTGAAGTCATGTCATGGTAAGACCTCCGCATGCCCAATTTGAATACTGCACCATTTCATGTATCAAACATGGCAGTTTTTCTTATAAAATTGAGAGGGTGGGATTTCTGGTTGGTGGAGTTGGGTGCCAGAGGAGGGTGAGTGAACAAAGGAAATTTGATCAGTAGAACAGAGGGAGATAGGTGCTACCAATCATTCCCAGCTGACAGAGACCACAATCAGGGATGATGGGTTTGAGATGCTAAACATCTGGATGATACCTGGGGGGCTCATCTTGAGACTTTGGGTTTGAGATGCTAGACATCTGGATGGTACCTGAGGGGTTGTCTTCAGACTGTCAGGGTGGCAGAGGGGGCTGGGACTCTGCTTTGCCCTACGGAAGCAGCCCCTCCTAGGTCTGGTTCTTATCTCTACTCAAATCACGAGGTTCCCCTCCCTCACCCTAATTTCAATCCCCCTTCATACTACTTGCTGACCTCCTAACCCTGTGAATGACTGACCTCCTGCCAGGGGCAGCCCAGGTCTCTGCACACTGGAGGCTGGGATGATCTCCTTGGGGTAGTCAAATAAAGCAAAGCAAAACAAAGCAACATTCAATGAATTAAGGTGCATTATCACTTTCTGAAAAACTGCTTTAGTGGAAATCAAACATTCCAGTTCCACCCATTCCCGGAAGAAGGCATTGCTCATCATCATCATCATCATCATCATCATCATCATCATCATCATCATCATCATCATCATCATCATCATCATCATCATCATCATCCACCTCCGCTGCCTCTTTGCTCGACCCCTTCCCCAAGAGTCTGCCTAGGCGGGTCTCTCCTGGTGAGGACTCGCCCAAGCTCAACCCTCTCCCTTGGCCCAAGAGGGAGACGTGGCCATCACTCGTGTTGCGCCAGGTCGTGTGAATGCAGCCGCCTCCTCGCTTCCCTCCCTCTCTCTTTCTCTTTCTCTTTCCACCCCCCCCTCCACACACACACCCTCCCTGATGCCAGCCCGTACACCCAAGCAGGCACGTGACTTCGCACCGGCGCTCTGCGAGAGGGAGAAACGGAGGCGATTGCGAAAACCTGGACACACACACACACAGAGAGAGAGAGAGAGAGAGAGAGACAAAGGAACAGAGACAGACACGCCATCGTCCAGGCGGGGAGGGAGGCAGGCGGCGGGCGATCCTAGCGCCAGCACAGCCTCGCTCTGGTCGGCCTCTCTCTCTCTCTCTCTCTCTCTCTCTCTCTCTCTCTCTCTCTCTCTCTCTATCTATCTATCTATCTATCTATCTATCTATCTATCTATCTATCTATCTATCTATCTATCTATCTATCTATCTCTGGATCGCTCTTTGCCTTCCTCCCTTTGCAATCTCCGTCCCGTTTCCCCGCCTCCGCCTTGCTGCTCCCAAGCCGGGTTCTCGGCCTGGTGCGCCGCCCAGCAAGGACGCCACGACCCGCCTGCATCCGATCCTGCAAACCGGCGTCCTTGCCTTGCCTCCGGGTCCCCTCCCTGCAGCTTTTCCTCAACAGCCGGGAAGAAGAGAAGAGAGAAGAGAAGAGAAGAGAAGAGAAGAGAAGAGAAGAGAAGAGAAGGAAGGAAAGAAGGAAGGAAGGAAGGAAGGAAGGAAGGAAGGAAGGTCTTCCTTTTCCCCCTTCAACGAACCAGGAAAAGAGAGCGAGAAAGAAAGGGGGGGAGGAGAGAGAGAGAGAGAGAGAGAGAGAGAGAGAGAGAGAGAAACGGAGGAGAAGGAGGAGGAGAGAAAGGTGACCCGGTCCTACCAGGAAGCGGCGGGGAAAGAGTGCCGTGGTGCTGAAACGGACAGCTCCCTCCGCCTGCCTACGCTTTGGCTTTCCCCGCTCCCTCCTCTGCCGATCTCTTTCTACCCAAGGAGACAAGAGGTGCGGGGTTGAGAAGCTGCCGAGACCTCCTTCTATCCCCTCCCCACACCACCACCCGCCCGCCTGCCTGCCTGCCTCCCTCTCCCCCCACCGAAGCCCCCACCTTCTGCAGGCAGGTGCTGCTGCCTTAGATGCTGCGGCGGTTCCCGTGGCTCGGGCGGCCATGCCTTGATGCCCCGCGGAGGCAACGGCTCCCATGGCGGTGGCAAGGAAGATCAAAACTTTGTTGACCGTCAACATTTTGGTCTTTGTGGGCATCATCCTCTTCTCGGTCTACTGCCGGATCCAGGACCGTTCCCAGGAGCTGGTGCAGATCGTCCGGAGCGCCGACCGACGCATCCGGAGCCGGAACCCCAAAGCGGGGGCTCTGTTGGATAGGGAATCCATTCTTCAACGGCTGGACCATCTGGAGGAAGTGGTGTATAACCAACTCAATGGTAAGGAAGGGGAGAGGGGCGTGGAAGACTCGGGGAGGGGTAGGAGGATGTATTACAATGTGGGTTGGGGACGTTGGGTAGCATCTCATCTAAGGCAAGGTGTAATTGAGATTGTTGGGATCATGCAACAGTTTGACCCCACAGAGTTTTCCATGGTTTGGGTGAAATATATAACACTCTTTTTGGAGAGGTGAGAGACATCTTCAAGAACCTCACTGCTCCAGGCCATACCTTTAATCGGAAGGAAACATTGATGATGAATAAAAAGAAAATATAGGAGCTTTGGGCTCCTGCGCCTTCTGGAAAGTGGTGCCTGTTGAATGGAAAGGGAGGGAGATGCCTCCCCTTTAGGAGATGCCAAACTTTAACCCAAAATGTAGTGGGAGAGGTCATATATTTAGTCTGTTGCTAGCTTTGGAAGAATACCTAAACTGGTTTGAGAAGAGACAGGCACACAGCCTTTGACTGTAGAGAAAGAATGAAGAACAATGGAAGCATCCCAACGACCAGGTGTCTTAGGATCACTCTGTTTGCTGGTGTGCCTGTAGACAGCGTGGGATGGAAGCCACAGAGTTGGGTTTACCTCTCAAAGACTTGCATTTGACTCCTGCTTGGACCGTAGGACGACAGTTTGCTGAGTGGTACATGATGTCGGGCCTTTCCTTCCTTCAATTTTAACAGGGGATTCTGAGTTTCCTGCATGCACAGGTGTCACGTGGTGTTTTATCACCTTGAAGCTCACCACTGAAGACCAGCTCAGGCATGCAAATATTTCATTCCATCAATATACCTTAGATGATTGGCACTCAAGTAGGTGGACTGACAGAGTGTCGTATGTTGTTTCATCTATGTACCTTTGATGACTGACAGCTGAATAGATGGAATAACTGTGCACAGATGCTTCATTTTATCCATACACCTTTCATGACTGACACCAACCTAGAAGGAATGACTGTGGAGATTTGACAGCTCCTTGGTACCAGTACTCATGCAGCATGATGATATTGGCAGGCAGATAACTGTGTGATGGTCTATTAATCCATCAGTAAGATTGCCTTCTTCTAGACCAGTGGTTCCCAACCTTGGGTCCCCAGAGGTTCTTGGACTACAACTCCCAGAAATCCTGAGCAGCACACAAGTAGTGAAGGCTTCTGGGAGTTTTAGTCCAACGATATCTGGGTACCCAAGATTGCTGTAGAGCAGTGGTTCTCGACCTGTGGGTCTCCAGATGTTCCCAGACCGCAACTCCCAGAAATCCTGGCCAGCTTGGCTAGTGATGAAGACTTCTGGGAGTTGCAGTCAGGGAACATCTGGGGACCCACAGGTTGAGAACCACTGCTCTAGAGATTACTGAAAGCTGAGGTATGATGCCATGGCGTAGTTGCCATCATAATATGGGTGCAGTCTTGCACCAGTCAGTGTGCCATAGGGAGCAGGGCACCAGAAAAAGTCTCAGAAGGTTTGGGTTCGGATCCCTGCTCAGCCATGGAGTTCACTGGATATGGCGATGGCAAACCGCTCTGTTAATATCACACATACCTTGAAAACCCAGTGAAGGTGGCCCCACAACTGGATTGACTTGATGGCACTTAATGAGAGCCATATGAATAATCAAAAGGGATATGAACTCAACAACATCTTGGGGAGTAGGGAAACCAGTGCAGAAGATGTCCAGGAAAAGTATTTTTAGGTCACGGTGGAATGGACAAGCAAGGTGGGTGAGAGGAAGATTTTGGATAGGGTCTCACCTCCTTCCTTCTACCTGGAGCCAGGCTGGCAGCTGGTTGTTGATGGAGACTGGAGATCTTCCCATCCTTTAGCTAAGCCCACTGTCCCTCCTCGTGGCTTGAGCCACGTGATGTGAAGGTTCTATCCATAGTGGTTGATCCACGGGGACTCACTCACAAAAGTCAATGGCATCTTGAGGGAACAAATGGGTGTGGTGTAGAAGCAACCATCAGAGACTCACAGCTGGTGGTGAAGACCCACTGCCTGCTAGAGGCAGTGTGGAAGTTCAGTCTGTGTTTGATCCCCGAGATCCTGTGAATTAGACTAATCCTATCCCTCGATGCTTGAGTCAGTCATCAGTGAGATGGAGAGTGTTGCCGCGACCTCTCTCTTGTGATAGCAAATCAAGGAACTGAGCTGGCCTTATGACTAGGTGGAATATGAGGATGGCTTTAGGTGGCCGATGTGGAGGTAGAGAAGTGGCTGTTCTCATAATTTCTCCAGCCGCTCTGCTGGGGGAGGGGAGAGTGATGTAGAGCAAATGCCTGTCCCACATGATTGCTATTTGCTATGTCTACTGTGCTGCTTGAAGCTATCTGCAATGGTTTGAGTTCATAGTCAAGCCAACTGGACTGGAGAAGCAGTCCATTGACTTATTTGTCACGCCCATCATTCCTACTCTGCTCCCCCCTCTGCCCAGTAAATTGTGTGAAGCACTTTGGAAAATGTAAAATTGTAACAGAACATGGGAGGCAGTAGAAGGCTGTGTTGTTACGCTGCAGCAGATGTGTACCTTCTGTTGTTCTCCCAGGCATTGCTTCCTTAATGCTGCCTAAGCTTCAGCAGTTAAGTGACAAGCAGAGTGAGTCAGTTCCATGCTGTCAAGTTGGAACTGAGTTATAGTGACCTTCGCAAAGCTGTCAAGGTAAGAGATAGCGTTTAGGATTGGTTTTTCCCACCCCGCTGTGTTTCTATAGCTGAGCAGGGATTCGAACTCAGGTCTCCCAGGTCCTAGCCCAGTGATGGCAAACCATCGGCACTCCAGATGTTTTGGACCACAACCCCCACATCCTTTGTCATTGGCAATCTAGGCTCAGAATTCTAGGAGTTGTGGTCCAAAACATCTGGAGTGCCAAAGGTTCACCACCACTGTCCTAGCCCATCACGCTGTCCACTACACCAGTGTTTTCCAGCTTGGGTCTTCAGATGTTCTTGGGCTAAACCTCCCTGAAGCCTTCACCACTAGCTGTGCTGCCCATGATTGGTGGGTAGTGTAGTTGAAGAACATCTGGAGACCCAAGGCTCGGGCACCACTGCATCATACCATACTGGATACCATACAATTAAATTAGGCTCTGTGGATCAGTGGAGGTTATGGAGGAATTGATGCATCAGAGCCTCATTCAATGGAGCCACTCAAGTTGCTAGAGTTCAGTCACTGTAACTTTCACCATTGTTTCTAGTCCTCATGAAGAGCAGAGACTTTACAGACAACATTGCTGGCATCGGCCCGGCATTACCTGCCATTCTCCGAAGCTTTGGGGGGGCCTTATAAGCAATCTCATTAAAGGTACAAATAAGATCCCATTCATGGGTAGATTTAAATCAAACTAACTAATAAAACCTGATTGTGTGACTCCAAATCTTTCTGCCAGAAAGTTGCCAGTTCCTGCCAGGAACACTTCAATTTTACCGTTATTCATAAACAGATAAACATAAATCCCTAAGGGTTTCTTTCATCTGCGGTAATGAAAGCTCGCGGCAGTCTGAGAGGGAGAATTTATTGGAGGGAATGCTGTTTATAAAATCTCAATTTTGATAGCAGATCAAGTGACATAGATGGGATTCGTGGCATGGCATTAAATCAGGGACATTGCTTTAAATTTGAGTTTGTAGTCATCATAAATGTTGATTTCCAAAGGAAGGTATTTCATGCTTCAAATGAAAAGAGAAAGAGAAATGCTGTTTTAACCATGGGTGTTGGTTTTTTTAATCTATCATCCAATAGCTGAACTCCAGAAAGTCACCAGATGTCACTCAGCGAAGCCTAGAGCAGTGGTGGCGAATCTTCGGCACTCCAGATGTTTTGGACCACAACTCCCACAGTCCTTTGCCATTGGCAATCTAGGCTCGGAATTCTGGGAGTTGTGGTCCAAAACCATCTGGAGTGCTGAAGGTTTGCCACCACTGTTCTAGGTTGATTCGTTGATTAGTTCTTTAGAGAAGGATGTTCAAGGGAGAGTTGGCAATCATTTGGGGTGGGGTTTTGTGATTTGTAGAATGATAATTTCCCATAATTCAGCATCCTGGGAAGTTCTTTCTGACTTACAGATGCCTTGCAGATATCTAGGCATAGGAGAAAAAGCCTGTTCTGAATTCTGGGAATGCCACCTGACCTACACATGTCTTACAGACTTCAAAATGTGGGTCACCAGGGGGGGAGAAAAGGCCTAAACTGGAAAATTCAGAGGTTTGGCTAGGCCACCTAGTTTCCCCGTTTCTATCCCGGTACTAACACAGAGCTTTCTTTCTGAACTGGAGGCTAGGTGGAGCTAGGCCTAATTATAAGTCACTAAACCAGTGGTAGTGAACCTTCGAACCTTCGGCACTCTGGATGTTTTGGACCACAACTCCCACAGCCCTTTGCCATTGGCAATACAAGCTTGGAATCCTGGGAGTTGTGGTCCAAAACATCTGGAGTGCCAAAGGTTCACCACAACTGCTCTAAACCTTCCTGTTAAGATCTTTTCTCCCGTCTGAACCACATTTAGGTGTCTGTAAGGAATTGGAATTAATGGATTTATTCTCCCCAAAATCTGAACATCCCGTCCCTAACCTAAAGATTTCTGAATGCTATTACAACATAGGTTGAGGAGACTTTTTTTGTTTTTCCAGGGGGAATTTGAACCAGAACAATGAGTAGAAAAATCATAGGAAAATAGTTTTGCGGTTTTTTTTTTTGTTGTTGTTTTTTGCTAAGCATTAGGAAGTGGTTTTTCCCATTACTGGAGTTGTAATTTGGATCTCAAGAATATTCCTTCTGCCTCTCTGTATTTTGGACTTTGGCCCCCAGAAACCTCAGCAGATTGTCCTTGGTCCAGAATTCTGGGAACTGCAGAACAGAACCCATGTAGGGAATTGGATTGCTGCTGGATAGCTCAGTGGTTTAAGTCTCTGCCTGTGGAGCCAGAGGTCGGGAGTTCGATTCCCCACAGGGCCTCGATGAAACATTTGGTCCCTTCCAGCTCTGCCGTTCTAAGATTGGAGGCAGCTGGAAGAGGTTCTGTAGCTAGCGACTTCACCACTGCATGGTGGGGGTTGGAGGGCTTCCAATTGGTGAGTCAGGCCCTGGAATGAATCACCAGACACTCGCAAAGGAAGGAGCGCTCGCGAGGGATTTGAAGAGAGGAATGGTCTGTTACTGTGGAACAGAAGCGGCAGCTGATGTGTCCCCTTGTTCTAAGATGCTCCAGCAGACACCTTAGAAATAATTGCTGAAGGGAGACAGCCTTTGCTTCCTTCCCTGTATCTTTCCCTCTTAGACATCCTAGATCAGTGATGGTAAACCTTCGGCACGCTAGATGTTTTGGACCACAGCTCCCACAGTCCTTTGTCATTGGCAATCTAGGCTCGGAATTCTAGGAGTTCTGGTCCAAAACATCTGGAGTGCCAAAGGTTTTCCACCACTGTCTTAGATCGAGGCTGCCTTAAATAACCCAGGTGTTCCTGGACCCCAACTCCCAGAAACCCCTGCCAAGTGGCAAAGGTTTCTGGGAATCTTCTTCCGAGAACACCTAGAACAATTCATCTAGGCAACATTGTGCTAGATCAGTGGTTCTACACCTGTGGGTCCCCAGATGTTGCTGGACTGCAACTCCCAGAAATCCTGGCCAGCACTTTTAGTGGTGAAGGCTTCTGGGAGTTGCAGTCCAGGAACATCTGGGGACCCACAGGTTGAGAAACACTGTGCTAAATGAAAGCTTTGGTGGTGCCTAAGTGCTCTTTGGGGTAGGTATATTGTCATACTTTCTACTTCCTCTTCTTCCTCCTCCTTTTGCTGGTCATTCATCCCAGCTACTTATACATAGCTAAAGAACATTTAGATAGACTTCAGCTTTTCACATCTATGGGTGCCAGTGGTTTGATGCGGTTAGGCTGGAGTGTTGAATGAGCAAGCTAAGGCTGGCTGTGGATTCACGCCAAAGGAAGGTTCTGGAAGGGTGCTGGGGGGCATGTCCGATGCACAGCTTATTGTACAAGGCTATTGCAGAAATCGGATGATACCCAACTCTTGTAGCAATGGACTGGAAGTGGCAGCAGTAGATTGTCATAGGCATCACATGAAAGACTCGCCCTCCTCTGTTTAAGCTTCAGCTGGAGACCTGTGACCAGTTCTAGAGACCCCACTTTGAGACAGATGCCAACAAACCGGGGAAAGTTCAGAGGAGGGCAGCAAGGACGATGAGGGGACTGGAAACTATGAAGAAAGATTGAAAGTAACTGGGCTTGTTCAGCCTGGGGGAAAGATGAACGATGGGTGATAGGAGAGCACTTTTCAAATACTTGAAAGGTAGTCATACATGATCTCTTCTTGGACTTTTCCGGTTGCATAATAATGGGCTCAATCTACAGGAAGATTTAGGTTGGATACCAGGAAAAACTTCTTAACTGTTAGAGTGGTACAACAATGGAACCAATGACCTCAGGAACTGTTGAGCACTCCAACGCTGGAGGAAATGGGACAATCACCCGTCAGATCTGCTTGAACAGTGGCTTGGACTTGACAGCTTTATAGGCCCTAGCTAACTCAGTTCATCTGTGATTCCGTCCTATCATGTCTATGCATGAGCGTACATTCATTCATGTATGGATATGTTATTTACGCCTGCATATGTGTTTCTGCCTGTGTGACAGTTTTAAAACACTAGGATGGGTATAAATGTTATTCCATTAACAACATGTGGGCTTTATGGCATTTGGAATAAGGCGAAGTGTTTGGGACATCCTAAATACTTTGTTCAGGTCAAGTACTGGACACTTGGCCAGAACTTTTGCAAAAGCAAGATAAAGTCCTGGCGTATAAATTATGACCTAACACCAGCTGAAAAGCATGCCAACTTTGAAAACTCCAATTTAAGACCATATGGCTAGAGAAATTCAAGAGTGAATACATTTTTCAGCAGCAGCTCTAAAATCAGGAGTAGCGTATCTCCGAATATGAGATCTAGACAACATTTTGCATCCTTTATCTGAGCGAGTGTTCTCTCCCACCCCAAGAGTGAAAAAGTCATGTCCACTTTCAGAAGTTGTACTATTGGACATCATTCTGTGCCATCCCCTTGCATTCATTTGCTTACAGCCATTCATGGATGGGGAGGGTGCACTACTGGTTTTTAAGTGGAACTTCAGAGGACCTCTCCAAGGTCCTGAATATGGTCCTGAACCATATCCCCCCAAAAGTAGGTTCCATACCTGGGAAGCTGACTTCAACATTCCAGCTAAAACCCAGGGTGGATTCTCATGCATACCTCCTGCAGCATCAGACCCGTCGGTTTCTAAAGCCTCAGAATGCCAAATGCCTGTGGCAAACAAGAGGGCTTTACCTTTTATGTTCTGCCTGTGGGCTTCCCAGAGCAATTTTGGCCAGCCACTGTTAAAAGCGGACCCTTGATCTGAGATAACAGAGCTCTTTGTGAAGACTGTGAAACATTTCAGCTTTGGAATCCATTCAAATAAATTCCCATCTGAAAATGCTGGGTACCGTAAATCTGAGACTACGTACATGCTTGCTTGCTTGCTTGCTTGCTTCGTTCGTTCTTTCCTTCCTTCTATCCATCATCAGCTCCTTCCTTCCTTCTATCCACTATCAGCACCTTCCTTCCTTCTTTCCTTCCTTCCTTCCTTCCTTCCTTCCTTCCTTCCTTCCTTCCTTCCTTCCTTCCTTCTATCCACTATCAGCTCCTTCCTTCCTTCCTTCCTTCCTTCTATCCACTATCAGCTCCTTCCTTCCTTCCTTCTATCCATCAGCAGCTCCTTCCTTCCTTCCTTCCTTTCTTCCTTCCTTCTATCCACTATCAGCTTCTTCCTTCCTTCCTTCCTTCCTTCCTTCCTTCCTTCCTTCCTTCCTTCCTTCCTTCTATCCACTATCAGCTCCTTCCTTCTTTCCTGTGTGTGTGTTGTGTCATTACAGTCGTGACCGACTCTTCGTGACCCCATGTCCATGGAGTTTTCTTGGCAGGAATACTGGAGTGGTTTGCCAGTTCCTACTCCATCCTTCCTTCCTACCTCCCTTCTATCCACTATCAGCTCCTTCCTTCCTTCCTTCCTTCCTTCCTTCCTTCCTTCCTTCCTTCCTTCCTTCCTTCCTTCCTTCCTTCCTTCCTTCCTTCCTTCCACTCTCAGCTCCTTCCTCCCTTCCTCCCTTTCTTCCCTTCACTATCCATTCCTTTCTCCCTCCCTTCTTCCCTCCCTTCTTGTCTTTGGCCATGGCTGGAAAGCTTTCCGTCTGGGCTGCAGTGTCGTAAATGCCATCCTGAAATATGGATACTGCTGCTTCCCTCTCCGTTTATTCGAATGGACATGGAATGATAATTGAGCATGAGCTTGATCAACGTGTCAAATTGCACATTTCTGCATTGTTGTTGTTGTTGTTGTTGTTGTTGTTGTTGTTGTTGTTGTTGTTGTTGTTGTTGTTGTTGTTGTTGTTTGGCTTCCGCTCCTCAGTGATCTGGGTTCAAAGCCCATCTGATCCCTTTTTTCACTGAGTGACTTTCTGATAAGCATCATCACTCCCCTCATTTCGCACAACACAACACAATGGCCAGGCATTATGTTGCGTAAACAGCACTATCTGTACAATAGCATCATCTCAGGTTCAGCAGGGTTTGGAGAATGCCAAAGGTCCAGCATTTTTTTTTTTCCAAAAAAAAAAAAAAATGGTGAGGAGAAACTGCGCAACAGCTAAATGAAAACTGAACAGGCTCATAGATCATGGGAAGACAAATAACTGCATAGGAAATTGGAAATCAGAATTGGGTATGAAGGAAGGGGGGGTAATCATATATTTCTGCAGCTGCAGTGTTTTTACCTGCCATGTCCATTCCTGCTTTTGCGGCCTTACAAATCTCAGACAAAGCAAATACCTGTATTTATTGTAAATGTGCGACATAAATAAAGCACTCAGAATAAGGAATGTTTCGCTTACAGCTATACGCAGTTCACATCTGTTTTATAGCTGTGGCATTTAGACCTAGCTACATGCCTAGCTGATTCCGTATCTAGAAGCAGTGCTGCGTTAAGGGGGGGGGGAGGCCGTCTGTTCAGCCTAACAGAGGCGTCCCTTCATCTGCATTTAGTAAATTGGCTTGGTTTGATTTTGGAATTGCTCCGTGGGGAGAAAAGCGTGACTTTGATGTCCCTGGCTCCCATATGGTTTGCTTTGCCTGGAGGGATCAAGTTGTAAAAGGAGGAAATGCACCAATTTTTTTGTTAATGTGTAATTTGACCCCGAGGTGCCAGTCTTTCCTCTGGCAAAGAATCGTTGTTCTGCCTTAAGGAAAGCCACAGATTTTTAACGTCAGTTCTTTAGGAGGCAGAGCGAGGGAAATGCTAATAATCATCCTACAGGACTGAAAGAGCCTAAACAGAAAAGAGATGTGAATAAGGTCCCCCTCCTTGCTTTCTCCACTGAGAACGCTAGAAATGGAACCCCAAAATCTATTCTTTTCCTGGCGCGACATGCTCCTGTTGGGGCAGTAGGCACATCATCATCATCATCATCATCATCATCATACCTGGAAGGGACCCAATGGATCATTTAGTCCTGCCCCTGTCAAGGAGGCCCTGTGGGGAATTGAACTCCCCACCTCCTGCTCCCCAGCCAGACACCTAAGCCACGGAGCTACCCAGCAGTTCCACTTGGCCACACATGATGAACTATGACATCATCGGCCACCTCCTCGGGCAGTGCTGTTGCATCTCTCCCTGCAAAGTACTTGAGAGCAGTTTGTTCTGAAATGGGCAATCAAGAGCCATTATCTTTACAAAAGACCTGGCCCTCAGACCTTGCTAGCCATGGGGACTCTCACAAGGAGCACCCACACATCTCAATTTAAGGTCACACCATTGCCAACCACACAAAACTCACAGGAGGCGACAAAGAGCTGCATCTCGGCCTTGTGTGGGTAGGTTTTCTCAAGCGTGTTCTGTCACCCAAGTGTGTGTGTGTGTGTGTGTGTGTGTGTGTGTGTGTGTGTGTGTGTGTGTGTGTGTGTGTTGGGTGGATGGAGTTGCGCTTGTACAGAGCCAAGGCAGAATGAGCCCGAGGATGGAAAAAATAGGAACCACACAAGACTGCCTTGTAAACCCAGATCTATACATCCTTAGAGCTCTCAAATGAGAAATTATTTGCCTTTTTTCTCCCTTGTGGATGAAAAAAATATTTCAGATCAACAACGGTGTCTCTCCTGCATGCTCGGCAGGGAGATTTGGCAGGAACTGGAGTCAGCAAATGTACTTTACCGTTCGAATGTATTCTCTGGGGAAGCAAAGAAATCTAAGGACCCTAGCTGCAGCAGTGGTGAACCTTCAGCACTCCAGATGTTTTGGACCACAACTCCCACAGTCCTTTGTTACGGGCAATCTGGGCTTGGAATTCTGGGAGTTGTGGTCCAAAACCTCCTGGATTGCCAAAGGTTTGTCACCACTGTGGCCTCAGGCAGACCGTGATGAGGAGGACATGGAATAATGGAAAGCAATTTTATTGGATGCCAGCTAGATTTCATGTCGTGTGGTGTACCCTGTAACACCGTCAACCTGTCTGGGCCTTAAGAACATCAGAACATAAGAAGATAAGAAGAGCCATGCTGGATCAGGCCAAAGGCCCATCTAGTCCAGCTTCCTGTATCTCACAGTGGCCCCACTAGATGCGTCTGGGAGCGCACAAGACTAGATATCTGTCTCCTGATACCATTCCCCCTGCATCTGGCCCTTGAAGTACCCCAGTTTTAAGCCTGGAGATGATATACTCCCTCATGGTTTGTAACCTGTGATGGACTTCTATTCCAGGAATCTGTCCAATCCCCTTTTGAAGGCATCCAGGCCAGATGCCAACACCACATCTTGTGGCAGGGAGTTCCACAGACTAACAACGCGCTGGGTGAAAAAGTATTTTCTTTTGTCTGTTCTTACTCTCCCAGCCCTTCTATTTCTTTGCAAGGGAAGAGAGAGATGGAAAGCAGTTGGGCGTCTCCCTTGGTGATCATTGTTGCCGTTGTCAGATAAGCACTATGGTCTTGATCCAATCAGGGCCTCCACCTCTGATCTTTGGCTCTTCTGGACTGTGTCTCTAGACCTCTTGGTGGTTGTCATTCTTTGATGGCAGTCAGAGAAGGGGAAGGGGCAGGGTTGTCAACTCGCCTTGCCGTCTCTTATGAGGGATGGAAGAGAGTGATCCTTAAGGGAGTGGGCTCAGAGAAGGAGATGAGCATGCTCATTAGAGGTTATGGCATTTGAAGGACAAAGGGCACTCTTTCAAAGATGAGGATGTACACATATTGAGTCATGACTACTGGACTTTTTTTTTCTTGAGAGATAGAAACATTTCGCTGCTCATCCAAAGGATGAATTGTCCATCCAAAGGATCCGCTACCAAAACATATAATGAGCAATATAGTATATGCGGTCCAATGCAGTGAGGAGTGTTGAGACCTCTACACTGGAGAAACTAAACAGCCATTAAACAGAAGGATGGCCCAACATAGGAGGGGTAACAGCTCAGGACCAGAATCAGCAGTACACCTCCATTTGAAGGACAAAGGGCACTCTTTCAAAGATGAGGATGTACACATATTAGACAAAGAAGAGAGGTGGTTTGAGAGAGGAGTAAGGGAAGCCATTCATGTGAACATCGAAACCCCCTCCCTCAACAGAGGTGGTGGCCTCAGGCATAGTCTATCTGCTACTTATCAGGGTGTGCTTTCCAAAGTACCCAGACAAATCAAAAAGCCTTCACCACCAAGGCCATAGCTAACGACCCATTCTTGATAGGTTTTAGCACCTTAGGCCATTGTTCACCTTAAGGCTATGGATACTATTGTCTCCCTAACGAGCCTATTCAGGCCATTGTTCATCTTATGAGCCTAATTCAGATCAGGGGACAAGAGGTCAAAGCTGACTATAAAATGGAGGACTCGCACTAGCTGTATTCAGACTGATAAAGCTGTTTGGATGAGCAGCGAAACGTTTCTATCTCTCAAAAAAGAAGTCCAGTAGCCATGGCTCAACTTCCAGATAAACTCACCTGGATGACTGAGAATCTTCATAGACATTTATGGCAGGGGCTTCAGCAAGTCTTTGGTCCCAACTCCATCAGTGTCAGTGCCAGCAAAGTCTCATGGGGGGGGAGGAGCATTCCATAATCTAGGGGTAGCTGCCGAAAGCACCCTTTGTCTGCAAGCCCTCCCTTGAGAGATGGCTCTTTCAGGAGGAACCCTTTCTTTGGCCAAAGATATAGAGAGGGTCAGATGCCAATTTTACAGTCATTGCTTCTCTTCCCTCCACCCCGCAACACCCCCCCTCCGCTGCCGTTGCTTCTTCCAGGAAAATACAACAATCAATATGCCATGTAATTAGATTTCATTCAATCTGAAAAAAGATGAAGAGAGTTTTTATCTCCTTCTTCTGTGTATGCTGCTCACGCCGGCCTCCCTGTAGCTTTCTTATTAGACTTCATTGGCCTATTAGGAGTGGCAGCCATCAAGGGAGAGAGAGAGAGAGAGAGAGAGAGAGAGAGAAAATAACTTTTTGAAAATCCAGGCAGATTAGCCTTCTTCTACATCATAATAATTTGATTGTGTTCTCTTTAGGGAGATGTAATGCAGTGGCAGTTTGGGGCTTGACGTGACGAAGGTGCTGACTAGAGGGATGAAATGATTGGGGGGGGTGTTGCTTTCATATCAGTCCAGGAAAGAAAGAGAGGGAGGGAGAGAGAGAGAGAGAGAGAGAGAGAGAGAGAGAGAGAGAGAGAGAGAGAGAGAGAGAGAGAGAGAGTGAGTGTGTAAGTAGAGTAGAGATGGCCACCAACTGGCACAATGGTGGTTCGTGGTTTGGCCGTTCCATCATAGCATCATGGGATAATTTAGTTGGAGAAGAGGGCTACAAGGCTGTCAATTCCAACTCCTTGCTCAAGGCAGGAATATAAATCATAGGATCAGACACTGGACAGATTCCTGGAGGAGAAGTCCATCACAGGTTACGAGCCATGATGGAGATATGGAATCTCCAGGCTAAATACCAGGGCACTTCAAGGACCAGATGCAGGGGGAGTGGTATCAGGAGACAGAGATCTAGTCTCGTGCACTCCCGAATGCATCTGGTGGGGCCACTGTGAGATACGGGAAGCTGGACTAGATGGGCTGTTGACCTGATCCAGCAGGGCTCTTCTTATGTTCTTATGTTCTTATGATCTCTGCTGAGGGGCTGTCTAAATGTCTCGTGAAGGCCTCCAGTGTTGGAGCACTCGCCAACTCCAGGGGTCACTGGTTCCATTGTCGTACTTCTCTAACAGTTGAGAAGTCCCCCCACCCCGCCCTTAATACTCTGCCTAAATCTGCCTTCCTGTATCCCAAGCCCGTTACTACGTGTCTCTACCCCTGGATGTTCTTTTCATGGCGGGCTTTCTGAGTCTCAGTCTTTCTTGTGATTTCTTTGCCACCCGAGTGAGACCCGCCTGCCACCAACATTGATGACATAGTGTAATGATTTTAGTATAAGGCAGGCATGTCCAAGCTTCAGCCCACCAGATGTTTTGGACCACAACTCCCACAGTCCTTAGTCACTGGCAATCTAAGCTGGGAGTTGTGGTCCAAAACATCAGGAGGGCTGAAGTTTGGACATGCCTGGTGTAAGGTTTTTATTATTGTTTTAATTATTTATTGATATTCTATGTTTTAACTGTTTTAATTCTTTTGATTGTAAGCCGCCCAGAGACCCTTGGGTAGTGGGTGGCAGATAAGTTGTATAAATAAATAAATAAATAAATAAATAAATAAATAAATAAATAAATAAATAAATAAAAAAGTCAGACAGCGTACCTTTGCACGCTGTACTGCACAACGTTGTATTGTCTGTCATGTTCTTATCTGCCCCCCACCCCACCCCTCGCCATGGAAGTCCGAAACCTTATTCAGGAAATAAAATGTGGCAGCTTGTAGGACCGGTGCTTGTAATTCTCATAAGTATGTTTTCCCTTCTGCGATGAGAAACCACGCACAATGCCGTATCGAGCGTGGATTGCATGACAGCCACCCCAGAATGCTGAAGCTTCGTTCCTACACCCAGACAAAGCTAACAATGTTGCTTCCTTGCTTATACACTATTGGTGTTTACAACGAGGTGGCGGGGTTAATTGGCTGTTTTATTTGGCCTCCTCTAGCTGCATTGTGCAGTTTATTTGGGGAAACAGCTACGCTGCCCTTTTCAAAATTGAGTTTATTTTTCTGCCGCTCCCGGGCGCCTCTGGAATATAATGCTTTTATGAATAAAGATGTATGCTTTTATTATATTAACTCATTTTCCGGTTGGAGCTGGGTTGCGAATGGAGCAGTATATTCTTTCCCTGGTGTGCAAAGGCAATGGGGTGATAAGACTGGGAACAGGTCCAGTTGTGTTGATAGCATAACTCAACGCGTAGACTTCCTAAATGCTGTCAATTTTTTGAGAACTGTGGATGGAGACCCCTGTCAAACCACCTTGGAGAGCAAAACAGGTTTACGCTTCATCTAGGAAGTCGCTGGAATGGATGGAGCTAGTTGATTGTATTGAAACTGGTGGCTCTAATACATGTGGGGATTGCATTCTGTGTTTTAGTCCAAACTTTAGAGCAGCTCTCCAAACCGATTGCAAGGATTGTTTCCTATTCCTACCTCTTGGGTTGGTCTGGTAGTCTTTGGTAGAAAACCCAGAACGGATTCACCATTGCACTGGCATTGAATTCCTATTTCCCACTGACTGTCTAAAGTTTGGGTCAGTGGGCATCAGTGGTTTGTCCAAAAGCCAGTTGAAATTATGTGGCAGTAGACTGGGACTTGACCAGCAAGTATTGAAAAATATAGGGCCAAACTCACTGCCATTGTGATGTGCAGGTGTGGGAGTGACAGGTTCACCACAGTTCCAGTGATGAGCTGTCAATGGCAGGACCCCTTTAAACCCAGCCCAGTAGGTACCAGGGGATCCTCCTGGTGCTCACTGGGCCAGGTTTAAAGGGGTCCAGCTGATAATAGCTCAGCAGGAGCCCTTTAAAAAGGGCTCCCGGGCACCAAATATGTTGCCTCTAGGACCCAGGGGAGCTGTTTAATTTCGTTTCATATGATGGAACGAAACGGTTCGTTTCAATGCAAAAACCCTACCATTCCGCTTGTCTAAACCGAAGTGCTCCTTCCTCGTTTCATTTTGTTTGGTTTTGTTTCGTTACGTAGCGAAATGACAAAACAGCATTTCGTTTTTCGTTTCCTGACCATCCCTAGAGTGGTCTGCAGCTAGCAAGAATGGAGTTTTGTTTGAGTGCTTGCACAGGTTGGTTCTACTGATATTGTCGGAAGCACCGTGGGGTGGATTCGAACCCCCAACCTCTGGCTCTGCAGCCATGTACCTAACCACTGAGCTATCCAGCCAGCGAACCATATGATACCCCCTTAAAACAAAAACAAACAAACCAAGCAAACAAAATACCACTCCTTAATCAATTTCTTCCGTCAACCTCAAAATGAAGATGGCATTTGACCTTTTCCCTTTTAGAGTTGAGCTGGCCAACCCTTCCTCAAACGGAGATGTTTCTCCCACTTCCTTCTACCTCTGCGCCCCTCCGTTGTTGACCTTCGCGATCTTTGGATATTTGTTTATCAACTTCCAAATTATCTCTTGTAATTAGAATCCATCTCCTCCTCTCCTGGGGCAGCAGGCTTCAAACGAAGATTGCTTAAAAAGCAATTACATTTTGATATTGGAGATCTGTACACATAAATGTAGTATCGCTTCCAATTAAAACCAGTAATGAATTTTGGGTTCCACAGAGGCAGTGGGCTGATCGGGCCTTTTGTGTGGGCTGATGTGGTTGAGATATCACAAGTGCACACGCCGCAAATGTATGTATAAGTTTTAGAGCACGGAAACAACCAGTTTGAGTTGATTTTATGTGCTGCCAAGTTAGAACCAACTTATCACAACCCTTTCAGGCCTTTCAAGGTGAGGGAGATATTTAAGGGCTGTTTTTTTACCAGTTCCACACCTCACTCAACTTCTGAGGCTAAGCAGGGATTCGAACCCAAGCCCCCATGTCCTAGACCATTGGTGGAGAACCTTGGGCCCTCCAGATGTTTTGGACCACAACCCCCACAGTCCTTTGCCATTGGAAACCTAGGCTTGGAGTTCTGGGAGTTGTGGTCCAAAACATCTGGAGGGCCAAAGGTTCACCACCACTGTCCTAGACCATCACTCTGTTCACTACACCATACTGGGTGTCACACAGTGGACTAGTTACTTGTAACCAGTTCCTTCTTCTAATTCAGGCATGTCCACAACTTTGGCCCTCCTGATGTTTTGGATGACAATTCCCAGGATTCTAAGCTTAGATTACCAATGGCAAAGGACTGTGGGAGTTGCTGTCCAAAACATCTGGAGGGCTGAAGTTTGGACATGCCTGTTCTAGTTCCTTCTTCCCCTGTCCCAAGGACCCCAGGGCTAAAGGAGCCTTAGAACCTGACGAAAAGAAGATAGGCGGTTTTTAATTAAATTAAAAATAAAAACTAAATTCACTGGATGATATGGGTCATCCCCATTTATGCAGTGGAGCACCACCAACTGGATTTTGGCCCATCGAGAGAGGTCAGCCTCATTCCTTTTGAGTTGTAACTGTAATTGTGAAGTTATGTTTTACAGTTGCGGGAGCATGGTCTCCCTTCATGGTGGGGGAAGAAAACCACATGGTCTCAGTGCTGGCTTTTGTGTTGCCTGTGGTTTCCTTTAGAGACTTGGTCCATCTCATATTTGGGATTCCTCTTTTCCTGCTGGCTCTCCACCTCTTCAACACAGTCCTTTCCAGAGATGCTTGGCTTCTCACGAGGTGTCTGAAGTCAGACAGGCTCCCCAATGTTCACCTCCAGAGGCCATTCAGTCTTGATTGGCTGTAGGATTGATTTTCCTCTTTAGAAGGCCAGAAACAGAATCACTCCAGCTATAATAAGGGCACTCGAAGGATTGATTCCCGAGTGGCAGGGAATTGAATTCTGGCTGGAGAACTCTGACCGCCCCCCGTTTGACTTGTCAAAGAGCCCAGCTACCACAACCTGAAATGCACTCTCTGTAGGGTTTGTGACAACTAAGCCGGTTGTTGAACAGGGTCATACATAGGGGCTGAAATGCCCAAAGACTCCTGCAAATGATGTTCCTTTTGTGCCCACTCCAACACATACGCCGGTTGCAATTTCACCCCTCAGCAAATAAAACACGACCGCAGAAAATTCCTATGGCTTTGTCATATACCCTGGCTTCTTTTTATTCCATGCGGCCCGAGCAGAAGTCAATTCAATTCAATTCACCTTTACTGGCATAAATATTTTAAAACACAGATGCAGTTACATGAAATGTAAGCCAGTCTCAGGGTCTAAAAGGAATAAGTTAGTCGAAAGTTGAAGTAAATCTTTTTGGCTTGTAAAAGGAACGGGGTAATTTTTCTGATGGATCAATAAAAAATATTTGGCTACTGACTCTTGTCAGGCTGGGATTTTTATCAGCCAAAAGGCATGAAGTAATGATCTCCGGGATAGGTGGGAGTTTGGAAATGTAGGGGCCAAGTATTTGTTGATGAATGATAGGATGTGACGGACAACGTGTCAAAATATGGGAAACAGAGTCAGGATCTAGCCGACAAAACTTGCACAGTCTATTCTTATAAGTGTTTTTAGAAGATCTGCCAAGAGTGACCGCAGAGGGAAAGATATTCCATCTAGCCAGCATGAAGGCCCATCATTCCTGTGGGTTCAAAAGATTCCTAAACTAGTTTGATCCATGTTCATCTAGGAGATAAGCCATAATAGAAAGGGGAACTAAGTAGGGTTTGTTCCTTCGGTAATGGTCTCTCTCTCTATGCCCCAAATTCTTTGACAGATAAGATTGTATGGATACTTTTCATTGCAGTTCGATAGAGACTCCAAGGAGCAGAAGTCATGCTAAGCCTTTTTGGTTGGGAGCTGCTCTTCCGAGCGGCAGCTCAGCTGTCTTTTATCTTCGGAAGTGGCAGGAAAGAATAAAGAACATACCGCTCCCTGTCTTCCTGCCGGGCGGCACTTTCCAAGAATCATCTTTCTTGGGCTCATTTCTCAGCCGGGAAGGAGCAAAGGAGTAAATTCTCTGTGTCACCTCTCAGAGAAAGCTTTGGGGGGGGGTTGTTGCCGTCACTTCCCCCATTTTTTTTCTGTATCATCACAGAAGGCATCGGAGAAAGTGAATGGGATGAAAGTTGACTGCTTCTCTGTTGGAGTAGGGCAACACACACCTTGATGGACGTTTGCTCCTCTGAGGGAGGTGCCCTTGTGTAAACATAACATAAGAACATCAGAAGAGCCATGCTGGATCAGGACAAAGGCCCATCTAGTCCAGCTTCCTGGATCTCACAGTGGCCCCACCAGATGCATCTGGGAGCGCACAAGACTAGATCTCTGTCTCCTGATACCCACTCCCCTGCATCTGGCCCTTGAAGGACCCCGGTTTTAAGCCTGGAGATGACACATCTCCATCATGGTTTGTGTAACCTGTGATGGACTTTTCTTCCAGGAATCTGTCCAATCCTCTTTGGAAGGCATCCAGGCTAGATGCCATCACCACCTCTTCTGGCAGGGAGTTCCACAGACTAACAACATGCTGGGTGGAAAAAAAACTTGCTTTTGTCTGTTCTTACTCTCCCAGCCCTCAATTTGAGAGGATGTCCCCTAGTTCTGGTATTTTGTGAGAGGGAGAAGAGCGTCCCTCTATCCACTTTACTCATGCCCTGCATTATTTTGTATGTCTCAGTCATGGTGTGCACCACAGAAGGGCCCAGCCTCGGATGTATGATGCACAAGAGCTTACTTCTGCTAACCAGTGACATGCCAACCAATGGTGGTTCCATTTCCAGTGATGCACTCCCCATTCCCTGCTACCAACTTCCACCCCTTTTGCTCCGTGGTGGTTAAATAAAGTCAACACAGGTGCCAGGAGCTTTCTTTTATTCCAGCCCCCCTTATCGCTGTGCCCATCTGTGCCAATTCATTATATGACCCCCTTTTTAAGGCCAACGAAGGAGGCCATGTTTGGATGGTCTCCAAAGCAATAATTTCAGGAAGGGGGTTCTGTAGCGCTAGACCTATATTTTCAATAAGCAAAAAGTCTGGGCAGGACTTATGACTCCTCACAACAGAAGCATATTCTACTGCATGAATCAGTGAGCAAAGTTTTCTCAAATGTGTTGGTGTTGCAGAGTTGGAAACAGGCAGAAGCTTTGGCTGTTGGCTAAAGGACCAGTCTGGAGTCTCAGCCAGTGGAAAACTTGCACCATGGAACCTAGAGTTGATGCCTCAGGACTCTGGGATAATTGGACCTGCCCAACTGCTGGTTATTATTTTCTTACTGCAGAGGTAGCTTTAAATGGAAAAGCCTTGAGTCTCCAACCATTTAGGACTGCAAACCAACCCCGGGCATTTTTAGCTAAGCCTAGCAATGGATAAGAGCCAATGTTGTTATAAGATGGGAGAAATTGCACTTTATTCTCCGAGTTCTAATTATTTTGCCACCATTAACTTTTGTTTACCCAAGCTGTTTTGCAGTGCACAGCCTCCTCAGGGTTTTCTGCTTATGCATTTCCCTGCCGGTTCCTTTGAAATACGATATATTCAAAGTGAAGAGATTCGGAAGAGAACTTTCCACCGTGCCACACGGGGATCATCACACAGATGGCTGTTAATGTTTGTCAAGTTTGGGGCGGGGGGGGATCATGTGCTTGCTATTTTCTGGCTTAGGGATTTGGAAGGACAGGGGGCAGAGAGAGAGAGAGAGAGAGAGGATCTTGGAAAAATTAAGTCTTCTTCTTCTGTCTTCCAGGTCTAGCCAAACCAATGGGATTAGTCGAAGGTCCTGGAGGATTGGGCCAAGGCGGAATGGCAGCCACCCTGAGAGATGACAGCCATGAGTCTGAAACCAAATATGAAGAATATGGATATAACGCCCAGCTCAGTGACCGGATTTCGCTCGACAGGTCTATCCCTGATTACAGACCCAAAAAGTAAGTGCACCTCTCAGCCTGCCTGCTGGAATCTGAGGGGGCTGTCTTTCCCTCACTCTCTTCATGGTCACCCTAAAAGTGGGAGAGCAGCGCATTTGTGTTGGAGAGACACCGTTCGGGGAACTTTCAGTGCCCGAGAAATCAGTCTCTCAAAGAACCCCATGGAGGAGTTCTAAGGAGCGGTCACAGAACAAGGCAAACTGATTGGAAAATTATGGAGTGGGGGGAATGGTGCCCTCAGAAATTCCCAGAGGTCTCACCAACAGCAGTGAAAGAATTCCCTGTTAGGTAGTCCTGTAGCATTGCTTTCTACCCTCTGTGAAAGCTACGTTGCCAATGAATTGATAACCAAGCAACCAGAAATGTATCTGGAAAGCTGTACCACGTATTTAACTAGACAGCCAGTTACTCGCTGTTCAACACAGGAATGTAGTCAATGGCCATGGTGGTTCTCTGTTTTTTCCCCCAGGGTCAGAAGCAGCATGGTTTGAAATGCTAGATGCTTTCAAATATGTCTATGATGTTATTATCAGAATTGGCCATTAGAGGGAACCAGAGATCATGCTATGCATAGCATTCACTGGAGAAATATCTTTCTATGGCGGTGTTATCAGAACCGGCCACTAGAGGGAACCAGAGATCGTGCTATGCATAGCATTCACTGGAAAAATATATTGCCATGGCCTCGTTATCAGGACTGGCCACTAGAGGGAACCAGTTATTATGCTACTGTATGCATAGTATTTTCTATTTTAATCATGTTCACTATAATCCACATCTAATCCCTTGCTGTCTCTCCCAACACATGGGATTTAGAAGTTGGACGGCTCCCATGATTTGAAGCATGGAAAAGTTCCTTTTCAGTGCCCAGGAATCGTCTAGACAGCTTTGTGAGCTTCCCCATCTCTGCTCATCTGTAACTACAGAATAAATTTCTTTCTTTCTTTCTTTCTTTCTTTCTTTCTTTCTTTCTTTCTTTCTTTCTTTCTTTCTTTTAATGGAAGAACTAGACCACTGGGAGTATACGCAAAGCTGTTTGGGGAGGTTTTGATATACAAAGCAAAGAAAGAAGCTTGTTATTATGAGGAAGGAAAAGAGTTCAAGTTACACCACGTACAGATATGTAAATGAATACCCAGCACACGTAAACAAATACCTACCACAGCATCACATTCTCCCCCTATCTCTGTCTTAAGAATTAGTATGAACTAGCTATGTTTGACGCTGCCGCCATTTCGGGGCTTCCTTCATTAAAAAGGTTGGAAAATACGTCACGTTTCTATCTTTCTGCTGCCCTCTGAAAGAGATGTCCTCTCTTTAGTGCCATCAGAATAACAATGTACAATGTCTTCATGCAGCTGAAGGAACGCAGCGACGCTCAGCTGCTCTCTGTAGACGGGGCTGAAAAGAATACTTAATTAATTTCTAATAATAATCCTCTGTTTTAAAATCCCCAATGGGGATTCTCAGGCAAAGCTGAAAGTTTAAATAAAGTCCCTGATTAAGTAGGGAGAGAAGTCAAGTCAAGCATGACAGTTCTTGGTGGAGGGCTCGTTTCTGTTTAAATAAGATTTGAGGCAATTTTTGGGTGTGCTTGGAAGAAAATGACAAATTAGAAAGAGACGGAATGCTGAATATTTTCAGGGCAAGTGCAAGGTCACTGAAAGGGCAACGGTTAAGGTCCAAATACTGACAGAGAGCCAATTATGATGCTTGAAGGGCTATTTTTAATGGAGATAAGTGACTTCAATTTCTGGCCTTTTCGTTTCGGAAGTGGTCAGCTTCTGAAACAAACCGTGGGGGCCCAGCTGATGTTCGGAACTGGAGGAATGAAATCAACCAATCCCTTGCCTTGTGATGGGCTTACGTGGGGTTAAAACTGCAATGAAGAACAAGATTCTGATGCATCATTGTTCCTTCTCCCTGGTGCTGGCCAATCAGACAGGTGGGCGGGTTGATGCATTTCCCTGTACAGGTCCTGATTGGCCAGTGCCAGGGAGAAGGAATGATGATGTGTTATGTTGAATCCCTCTTAGGGTTGCTATTAAAGGAAAGCAAAGTGTTTTGCTTATATACTGCCTCACAGCATTTCAAGTAGTCTCTGGACAATTTACAGTTTTTAATTACAGTATGCAGGCTACACATTGCCCCCACCTCCCAGCAAGCTGGGTACTCATTTTACCAACCTCAGAAGGATGGAAGGCTGGGTCAACCTTGAGCCTGCTACCTGGGATTGAACCCCAGGTCATGAGCACAATTTTACCTGCAGTACAGGCATTGAACCACTGCGCCATGGGGCTCCTTAGTTGGTTCTGACTTGACGGCACCAAAAGTAACCCCCTTTTGCAAGTGCTAAAGGCAATTTTTTACCCTTGCCCCAAATGGTCCAAACAGCCATGGCTTGATATGGGATGTTGCACAGCATCATCCCCAAAGTTTTGTAGAAAGCTGCTCTCTGAAGGGTCTCTTTAGCAAGGGGTGAGGCCACATGTGTTCATACAAGACCTCTGAATCTGTGTTGTTATTCCCCACTGGGCTAAAAAGTAGTTAAATCTTGAGCCTCCTGACTGAGGTCCTTTTGAATCCACCCAACTTCCTCTCCCCCCCACCCCGGTTCCTTCTTTTGTGCATGCTTAACAATGGCAACAGAAATTGGATTTTCAAAGGCTGGGCCGAGAGAGAGAGAGAGAGAGAGAGAGAGAGAGAGAGAGCGTCGAAGAGAGAGAGAGAGAGAGAGAGAGAGAGAGAGAGAGAGCGTCGAAGATTCATTTCAGGTTCTGCAACAGGCAAAGGCTGTCCCTCGTCCTCCCTTCTCGCAAAAGTTAAACTAATCTATCAAAAAACTGATCACGGCTCAGATAAGGTCATGTCAAGTAGGCAGCCTCAAACCGCAGCCCACGATTTGTGCATTCGAGGGTTTAATTGGATCAGCTGGTGGTGACGGGCGTCGTCCACAGATCCTCATCATCATTTGTCTTCTCTCGATGGAGCACATCTCATCTTCCATAGGTGTTGAGATGCAAAAGTTTTGAGAGATGCAAGGCATTTGTTGTTGTTGTTCAGTCGTTCAGTCATGTCAGACTCTTCATGACCCCATGGACCAGAGCACGCCAGGACTTTCTATCTTCCACTGCCTCCCGGAGTTTGGTCAAATCCATATTGGTTGCATCGATGACACCGTCCAACCATCTCATTCTCTGCTGTCCTCTTTTCCTTTTGCCTTCCATCTTTCCCAACATCAGGGACTTTTCCAAGGGCTCCCCTCTCCTCATGAGGTGGCCAAAGTACTGGAGCCTCAGCTTCAAAATCTGTCCTTCCAGTGAATATTCAGGGTTGGTTTCTTTCAGGATGGATAGGTTTGATCTCCTTGCAGTCCAGGGGACTCTCAAGACTCTCCTCCAGCATCTCAGCTCAAAAGCATCATTTCTGCGGCGATCAGCCTTCTTTATAGTCCAGCTCTCACTTCCTTACATCACTCCTGGAAAAACCATAGCTTTGACTATCCTGACCTTAGTTGGCAAAGTGATGTCTCTGCTCTTTTGGAAGTATCAAGGTTTGCCATTGCTTTCCTCCCAAGAAGCAGGCATCTTTTAATTTCATTGCTGCAGTCGCCATCTGCAGTGATCAAGGAGCCCAAGAAAATAAACTCTGTCATTGCCTATGCAAGGCATACCAGAAGACAAAAGGATACCTTGACCATCCAGACTCTCAGGGCCAACCTTGCACAACCTTCGATGGAGTACAGGAAAGAGCATCCTCCATCGTGATCAGACTGGGCGTCCCATTGCAAGACTCTGCTCATTAGGCTCCTTGATCTGACCTCTCGTTGTACACAAATCAGGCAGCATTGTGCATATGAGCCAGGATCCAAGCCTGGTTGTCCACAAAACCACTTGATGTATGCACAACAAAGGGATCGCAGCATGGACCCTAATTAGCAGATGCAAATTGATGAATCCCTGCTCAGGTCCTGGGTAATGCTGCCAGAGGTGATCTTGGCCAGGGGCCCTGAAAACAAATTCTCAAAACTCTGTGCTTACCCAGTTTTGAAGACATTTTCCATGCTAATTTTATGCTGCTACTCCAGCTTGCTACTTCCCCTTAGCTTGGGTCTCCAGTGCAGAATAGTTAAGCAGGGGTTCCTCAGGGGTCTTGGAGGACAACTCCCAGACGTTGTGTTGACCAGGATTTTGGGGAGTCCCACAACATCTGGGGACCCATGGCTAGGAACCACTGCTGTAGAATGTCTCTACTTATCCAGGTATTTAGCCCACTAAAGACAAACGAAAGTCAAAGACCGTGTTCAGCTTGGCCTTGTTATAGGATTAATGTCAAATGAGCATCAAAAGGCATGACATAGCTGGGGGCCAAGTTTAAAGAATCAACCCAAATTATTTTCCCAGACCCCCCTCCCTACTCTTACTTTCCTCCTAAGATGCATTATTGATTCTCCAGGGTTTAGCCCAGCCGGGCTTGCTAATTAAACAGTGAGTTTAATTACGCCACAAAAGTGGGCACCATAGATCTTGATTATTAACCGTGGCTCTCGGGAGAAGCCAAGGATAACAAGGCAACAAATGTTATATAGGACCGTAAAAATGAGTAACCTTTTCTCCCCAACCGAAAATCTTCTTCCTTCTCCCTCCCTCCATGCTGCATCTTTATAGTCTTCACTCTGTGTTATCAGTGGCTGAGAAACATATCTCTTTTTGTCAACCTGGTTTGCAAAGAAAGAAAAACATGCACACTGTGGAAGGCAGGACATGCTGTTAACAACTAGGTCTGGTTTTAATTCCACAAGAAGGTTCATTACAATGCTGTACAGCAGCATGCCTAATTGAACTGGAAAATGTCCGCTGACATATACACCAGGCATGCCCAAACTTTGGCCCTCCTGATGTTTTGGACCACAACTCCCAGAATTCTAAGCTTAAATTTGCCAATGGCAAAGGACTGTGGGAGTTGATGTCCAAAACATCTGGAGGGCCGAAGTTTGGGCATGCCTGATATGCACCCTCAACATACTGGTTCATATTCCTCTGTTTGCCCCGCCAAGAGAGACTCTAATACAGTAGGATCTATTGGGGGGGGGTCCCAAGCCCTTTCCCCCTTATGGGTGCTGAAATTCATGGAGGAAGCAAATATTATGCATAGCAAAGTAAAAGAACAAAAATCCAGAAAAAAAATATTTCCATGAATAATCACAACATGCAATTATCTGGTGCTTCAGCACCATGGACAGCTCTAGCTCCATTGCATTTCCCCCCCTTGAGTCCAGTGTGAACGCTGTATAATATATACTCGTATAATCCTACGTCCATGCGTCCCTGCTTGGGGAATAGTATCTCCAAGTCACCAGCTCTTTTACCATCTTCACAAGCCTGGTGACATTTCATAGCTCATCTCCTTGTAGCTCCCTGAGAATATTTCTGACTGTTGCCTCCTCTCAGCTCCCGAAAAAGAAAAAAAGCACTCCTGTAAAATCCTGAACTGTCGTGTTATTGTTATGCTCTGCTGTGCCACATCAAAGGACGAACAAGGTAATGGGATGAGGCTGGCCGCGAATTCCATTTCTATCCTTCCTGTAATTTTTTGATAAGTACATCCCTATTAGGCTGTCTCCCTTAGTCCCTCCTTATCTTCACAGTGGTTTTCCTTTAATCAGCTTGGTGGTGGGTTCTAGCTGCCTGGCGTACACTGCGGTTTCTTAACTCGTTTTATTATTTTGATGCAAATGCTTATGTCAGTTTAAGACCTGGCACTTCTGTATTTTTTAAAGTCGTGGTAATCTTTGCTGGATGAGGTCAGAGTGCTTTCTGATCCAACAGAAGTGTCTAGAAAGTCTACATGCACCTGGCAGGATGCTCTACTTATTGTTGTCTGTAGGAAGTCACCGGCAAGAGGTGTACTGGAAACAGGGGTGGCTACAACTAAGTTATCTATTTTAAAACAATATATGCCCAACTGAAAAGGGAGTATGTTTCATACATGTTCCCAACATGGTGTAAGCAAGCCGTAGAAAATACAAGGAATGGATTCTAACAGGGAGGTCTACCTTGCTTGCCTCGTTTTTTTTGTAAAAGGACCAAGGAACCACACACACACACACAAATCATCCTTGCCCATCAGGTGACTCGTTCCCCCACCTTGGATGCTTCCCATACTTGCTAAAGCAAACTTTCCAAAACAACACATGCTGTCTTTTTGCATCAAAGGAATGTTTAAAAGTCTGAAGCACCGAATGGGTTGCTCCTATCTGTTCTGATCAATTGGCAAACCTTCCTCTGCTTGTGGAATGCATGTGCATGCAGAAACCTTGCACTTCACACAAGAAAAGAGAAATGTTTGCTTGGTAAGGTTTCACCCAAATCTTATGTGGTGGGGAGGGGTTTTCTTGTCTTGTTCTCTTACTGGAATTGGGGGTGGTGGTGTAGGAATCAAACATTTCTCAACTGGCTGTCTTGGTGTGTTCAGCTGCGCTCTCTTCTCAAGAGACAGAATAATTTCACGACCTTTCTCCTCCTCCTTATATTCAAGCTAGGCGTTCAATTTAAAACCAGAAGGTATTAAGAGAGGAGGTGGGAGCTGAGAAAGAGAAAGAACTTGACCAGTCCAAATGGTAATAATTGGGTGCGAGGACAGGAAGAGGTGGCCAACTACATGGAAACACACGTCTCTTTTCTGAACAGATTGCCAAGCTGTTTTTTACATAAGAACATAAGAAGAGGCCTGCTGGATCAGGCCAAAGGCCCATTTAGTCCAGCTTCCTGTATCTCACAGTGGTCCCACCAAATGCATCTGGGAGCGCACAAGACTAGATCTCTGTCCTGATACCACTCCCCTGCATCTGGCCCTTGAAGTACCCTGGTTTTTCAGCCTGGAGATTACACGTCTCCCTCATGGTTTGTCACCTGTGATGGACTTTTCCTCCAGGAATCTGTCCAATCCCCTTTTGAAGGCATCCAGGCCAGATGCCACCACCACATCCTGTGACAGGGAATTCCAAAGACTAACAACGCCCTGGGTGAAAAAAATACTTGCTTTTGCCTGTTCCTACTCTCCCAGCCCTCAATGTGAGTGTATGTCCCCCTAGTTCTGGTATTTTGTGAAAGGGAGAAGAGCATCCCTCTATCCACTTGACTCATGCCCTGCATTATTTTGTACGTCTCAATCATATCCCCCCCATCAGGTGCCTTTTTTCCAGATTAAAGAGCCCCAAATGTTTTAGTCTTTCCTCATAAGGGAGGTCCCGCAGCCCAGTAATCATTTTAATCACTCTCTTTTGCACCTTTTCTTTCCTCTCTCTTGTGTTCCAGTTTATTAGATGATATTCCTCTACAGAACCCCATCTAGCTTGAAAGATGATGATTGTTTTAAAGGGTTTTATTTCTGTTCCTCGGGGAGCAATCTCCTATTTCTCCTAATGATCACTAGGTTTAATTTTTTTTATTTTTATTTTTTACATTTCTTCAAGGACGCAAGCCTATGCTTTGATTGGAAGGAAGCCCCATGGAACTCAGCAGTTTTTTCTTCTGAACAGATGTGCTGTGTGTTTTGTTTCAGGCTATGAAAATCTCTCCGGTTCTGTTTCATTTCATTTCTACAGCTTCTGCCAACATTTTCTCAGTCTTTTTCGAGATTTTCTTCTTTTCATTTCCTCCATGGACCTTTGTGCGTATCTAGGAAAGGACTTTTTCCAGGTGCATTTTTCTGGACCGATGCATTTTTAAAAAAACATTTCCCTGTGTATCAAAGCATGTTTGGGTACGCCTTCCCAAGCTGCATTGTCTTGTGTATGTACAGTATTGGCAAATTTAATTTTCTGCTGCTGTGGCTAAAATTCTTTTGTCCCACAGCTCTCGTGGCTCCTGTATAATACTTTCATCGTGTGGGAGCTGTGGTGCTGAAAGCGCTTGGCTATGGCACATGCTTTTCCTCATCTACAAATCTTGCATTTAGCGTGCTTTGCATCGTGAGATCTCAGGTCAAGATCTTGATGGCTGAATTCCACATGAACTTTCAATTCAAATCACAGCAAAATGTGCTGCTTACCTACCGATTCATAGATCTTAAAGAACTTTCTTGGTGGTTTACAACTTAATCGTAGAGGGCACACATCCCTACCTCTGCACTTCCCTGGCAAGATGAGTCGTCAATAGACTGACCTCAGAAGGGTAGAAAGTTGAGTCAATCTCAACTCAGTTGAATCAACCTCAAACCAGCTGAATCAACCTCAAGCCTGGGATCAAACCCAGGACATGAGCAGAGTCTTCACTGCAGTACTGCAGTATAGCCATTGCATCATGAGACTTTTCAAGGCTTTCTCAACATTTCAGCTTGGTTTATCTGGAAGTTGAGTCATGGCTACTGGACTTCTTTTTGAGAGATAGAAACGTTTCACTGTTCATCCAAACAGCTTCATCGGTCCGTTTCTATCTCTCAAAAAGTAGTCCAGTAGCCATGACTCAACTTCCAGATAAACTCACCTGGATGACTGAGAATCTTCACAGACATTCAGCTTGGTTTCTTCTCTCTCTTTTGAAGACAATCAACAGGACTGGAGTCTAAAAGCAGTGCCTCCCCCTCCTACAGGTTCCAGGATTTTCATAAAGTCCATAGGAATTTTTCAACACACACATCACACACACACACACACACACACACACACACACACACACACACACACCACCAGAGCCCAAACAAACCAATGCATCAATGCATCAGTTGCTGGGGCAAAAACTCATGGTTTGTCATCTGTGTTCATTATCATCTCAATCTATTCTTGCTCTGGTTTTTTTAATGAATGAATTACTGGACAACACTAATAGCCACAGGGCGAGTTTTAAAAATGGCTCTCAGGTAACCAGGGTGAAATTGAAACTGCCAATGTTATTTTAAGTGCTTGCTATAATTATGAACTAGGAAATGGCTCTTCATATTACGTTTAAAATGCCTGCATGCATGAAGGCACCTACTACCATACTCTGTAGCTTCAATTAGCTTTTAATTTACAGAAAAGCAGAGTACAGGAACAAACACAGTGAGGTCCTTGTCCCATAAAACAACATGAAGTGCTTAACGTATGAAAATTGAGAATGACAGGGGCCAGTTGAGAAGTGGGTCAAACTTGTTGACCATTGGGGTGTCTTTCGAGCGTCTCTGGTGGGGATTTAGGGTTTGTGTTGTATACACAACAGGCATGGTTTAAGAAGAGGTGGCCCACACCATGGGTAACCCAAATGTTCTTGGACTACAACTCACAGAGATCCAGACCAGCACAGCTAGTGGTGAAGGCGTCTGGGAGTTGTGGTCCAAGAGCATCTGGAGACCCAAGGTTAGAAAGCACCACATTACACCAAATAAATCTTCTCGGCCATTAAGGCTGGTCTTGGACTCGGCCATTAGTGGTGAAGGCTTCTGGGAGTTGTGGTCCAAGAACATATGGAGACCCAAAAAGCTCAGTTTAGAAGCACCACCTCCCAACTAAATCTTCTTGGCCTACAGTGGTTCCTAACCTCAGGTCCCCAGATGTTCTTGGACTACAACTCCCAGAAATCCAGACCAGCACAGCTAGTGGTGAAGGCTTCTGGGAGTTGTGGTCCAAGAACATCTGGAGACCCAAGGTTAGAAAGCACCACCTTACACCAACTAAATCTTCTTGGCCGTTTAAGACAGTGGTTCCTAACCTCAGGTCCCCAGATGTTCTTGGATGACAACACTCAGAAATCCTGGCCAGCACAAGGAGTGGTGAAAGCTTCTGGGAGTTTTAGTCCTGGACCATCTGGGGATCCAATGTCAGGAAGCACCACCTTATACCTCTTGTTGGCCTCTAAGCCAGTGGTTCCCAACCTTGGAACCAATTCCCCCGGGGACGTGAGGAGCACTCCGACATTGGAGGCATTCAAGACAAAGTTAGACACATATCTGCTAGGTCAGGGCTGTTCAACGTTGAACAGGCTGAGGTCTACTTTTTCCGGCCCAAAGTGCCTGAGGGCGACTACACTAAAACCTCTACTTACAAATTTTATCCGTTCCGAGCACATGCTCATAAGTAAAAACTTTTGTAAGTAGAGCAGTGGTTTCCCATAGGAATGCATTGAAAACCAATTAATCCATTCTGGAGGAAACCGATTTCCATGTGCCATGGCCCTTGAACTGCCCCACTCGGATAAGACAGTGGGCTGGCAGACCCAAAACTTTGCTGGGGCAGTGGTGGTCCTTGGGATGGTGGAGGGAGGGATGGAGAACATATCCCCTCACTTTTTTAATTGATGGCTGGCAGGCTACTTTTGAACCCTTTGCGGGCTACCAGTAGCCCGTGGTCTACCTGTTGGGCAGGCCTGTGCTAGGTAGACTTTGATTTGGATCCCTGCATGGATCGGGAGGTGAGATCCCATGCCCTTATAGGTCCCATCCAACTCCACTATTCTATCATTCTATGACTATGAGCACAAGTTTAAAAAATCCTATTACCCTGAAAAAAAATGTTGACAAGAAGGCCAAGGAGGCTTTAACTTCTTTGTGAAGCAAAATGAATTCTAAGTCTCCTTTTCTTGAACATTTCACTTCTGTTGACGTACGGTCCATTTCCTCCTGTCCCCAGAGGAAAAGATAATCCGTAACGCATACCTCGGCGAGAGTAAAGCGACCGCTTTCTACCTGCCTTCTCTCTGAATGCAGTTGCTTTGCAGAATTGCAATGGGTTAGTTTCATTTCTTCCAAACCTTGGCCTCAGCTCCCGTTGAGCCGTTTGGCTTACCCAGAAGGAGCAGCCGGCCAGATGAATTATACATCGTTCTTGAACATCAGGGTCTCTAAAATATTAACTTCTTCAGACTGTAACATCAGCTGAACAAGCGGGGGGGGGGGGCGGGGCGGAGTGAATCACCTTCGAAACTCTAGGAGAGACTTTTGTTCAGATTTTAGTTCACCAGTGTCCCCCTGTGTTGATTTCAGAGAGGAGGCGGCAAAGATTTGCTTCTACCAAAGGCTATCAGTGGTTATTTGCAGAAAACAGAATACAACCCAGAGTGAAGTTTTTACAACCTCGCATGCTGCCCTTCTAGTCTCTACTTGCTTCTCACTGAGATGCAGATGCCAGATTTGATATGCAGGGTCCTAGTCCTCATGGAAACAGATTCCCCATTCTTTCAGCTGCCTCGTCTGAGGGCTTCTCCTTAACATTCAACCCTCCTGATCTTTCAACCAAATGCTTTTCACTTAGACTCCGTCATTCAATGGGGGGTCTCTCATGAAGTTCAGCCAGAATGGTTCAGTTACTTCTTAACGATGCCTTCGTTTTCTTCACTTGCTGGGGAGCTGATGAGCCCTCTTCAGTGGCCGTTTGGGTTGCTGGTTTTCCATGTTCTTATATTCTGCCAGTTTGTTCTTTTGTTCCTTTGGGTTTTTTTCCCACTTCAAGATTGGCCCTTGGGGAGAGAGAGACTCATTACTCAGCTGGGGGCGGAGAGGCCACCGAACAGAGTCGTTAGCATTGCTTTCCCCTTGGAGCCAGGAAAAAATATTCTAATTTGGTTGATTAGGAAACCACCGTTGAGGCAGAAAAGCCTGCCTGCAGACCTTCGCAACCCAAGAGGTGATGGGTTCTGCAGTCAAAAGTCCTCCTTGCTCCTGGCGGAGAGAGGTCAACGGTCAAGAATCTTGGCCATTTTTTTGTGTCGGTTTCAACTTCTATTGAGAGGGAGGACAAGGATATTTATGTGATTCACAATGACCCTTTCCACCGTAGAGATTACTCAGAGGTGGTTTTGTCGTTCTCCTTGTTTGTGAGTATAGTACTCTGAGACTGGGCAGTTTGCCCAAGGCTACACAGGCTGGTTTTTCTCTCCAAAGGCAGTTTGGGGAATTGAACTCCCAGACTCTGGCTCTGCAGCCAGATACCCAAAATCACTGGACTAAGTATGATCTGCAGCTAGCAAGAATGGATTTTTTAGTGCTCCAATCAGTTATTATCTGAGCACCCAAAGAATCTCTGCTATTCTTCTCCTTACATATCCCTTTTGATATTTTTCTTCTTGAAAGCTGATCACCCCTATAATTTTATGGAATGGCAGTTTCTTCTTGAAAGCTGATCACCCTTTCAAAGTAGCTATTAATTTTGAAAGAGTAAAACACATGTAATCAAGATTGCTCAGAAAATGCATATGTTGTTGTATCTTTCATAAAAATTCAGAGACTCTCTCTCTCTCTCTCTCTCTCTCTCTCTCTCTCTCTCTCTCTCTCTCTCACACACACACACACACACACACACACACACACACACACACACATTTTTTTAAAAAAACAGCTTGGTGCTAGTGCAAAAAAAAATGAGAGGAGGAAACTGGCACAATGTCCTTATTTACCACTGATTAGGTAGCTCCCCTGTAACAGCCCCTCCTGCAGGGCTACAAGAGAACTATACTACCAGGCTGCAAACAAGTATTTCCTTCTCTCTACCTCTGTGGCCAGTTAATGTGAACTGTGGAAACCTGAACTTCCTGGTGTGATTTCATAGCAAATGAGTTTTCATTTCGCTCGCTGTGCAGTCACACACCAAGGATAGACTCTTCTGATTTACATATGCTAGCATTAGTCAAACAAGCAGCATAAATGCTAGCAGCAAATTGCTATTAGCCAAGAAACTGGTTAAGGAACTAGTTTTCCCTGCCAAGAAAAAGCTGCTTAGTATCCTTGTGTCATTAAGATACCAGGCTAATATCTTCCTCCACTGACTGACATTTAGTCCTTGTTTTTTCCTGTTATCTCTTTTTGCTATTTACCTTTTAACAATGATTATTAACACTGTAATATTTCAGCAGTTTGAAACAGCTTAAGCTGATGTATATGTTCTGTGGAAAGCAAACATTTGTGCATCTTTATGGCTCTTATGGGACAATTCAGAGAAATAAAGAGAATAAAAACTCACAAATATTTCTAAAAGCAAACACCTAAAATGCACCAAGCTGGAAAATATAGAGAGACACTCCAACATGGTCTTGTTTGCGCATGAAAAGCTGCACCAATGAGGCAGTTTGTAGAACAATTTTCAAATGTGCACATGTTAAGTAAGATTGTGGCCACATTCTGGATGGGGAGAACAGTGAACACTCATAACCTGGTGCGGAAAGAAGGTTGGGCGTGGAAAACTGAGATGAGATTTGGAGTAACAAGGATAAAATGAAAACTTTGGGAAATCCACAGGCTTTTTTCCCCAGTTTGCTGGGGGAAAGTGAGATGAACAACTCCTTCCTTGAGTCGGCTGCTCAGTGTGTCTTGGTTCTCCTCTTGTTCTCCTCAGGTGCAAGCAGATGTCCTACTCCGACGACCTCCCTCAGATCTCAGTGGTCTTTATTTTTGTAAATGAAGCTTTGTCTGTCATCTTACGCTCAGTACACAGTGTCGTGAATCACACCCCATCCCACTTGCTCAAGGAGATTATTCTGGTGGATGACAACAGTGATAACGGTGAACATTCATTAATGCCTGTCTGTCTGTCTGTCTTTCTTTCTGTCTGTCTGTCTGTCTGTCTGTCTGTCTGTCTTACTGACTGACTGACTCTGTGCCTTCTAGTCAGTGTGTGTTGGCCTGAGTTGGCTATAATAAGACAAAGTGCTCTCTCTGTTTGTTTTTTTAAAAAAAGAAAGTTCCGGTATGCCTGTTTTATTCATGGTATTTGTCCGTGTGAATATAATATGCAAATTATGTATTCTCTGGTTATTTTGAGAAGAGCAGGAAGCTGTAGGGGTGTGGTATTTATTTATTTATTTATTTATTTATTTATTTATTTATTTATTTATTTATTTATTTATTAAGGACCCAGCTCCCAGAAATGCCCCAGGAAGTATTCTTGGAAGTGTCAACCCACAGGGCACACTGAGGGATGCCTACATTTCACTCACCTGGAACTGGTGGTCCTTGGGATGGGGGAGGGAGGGGTGGAGAACTTATCCCCTCACTTTTTTTTATTGATAGCCAGCAGGCTACTTGTGTGGGCTACCAGTTGTGTAGGACTGCTCTAGGTTTTCAGCAAGGATGCCTTCCTTCTTCTACAGTACCTGGAGTTGGTGGAGGGGGTGTCTTCTGTAGGATAGAGATAGGACCTGCCACATGTGAAGGAAATGCCCTCACACGAAACAATGGGACGTGGCTCTACTAGGGTGCATAATAAGAAATAATAATTGCATGTCACTGAGTCAGTTCTGACTGATCTGTGACCCTTTGGGGGGGAGTTCTAGGTGGAGAAGGTGGCCAGTCCCTTCTTCTGGAGTGATCGGTGACCATGCAGGTTCGCCAGGGCTATACAGTATATCTCTACACCCAAGAGGCCCAGTGCGGAATCGAACCCCCAGCCTCTGGCTCGGCAGCTAGATATGTAAACCACAGACCTATTCAGGCAACTAGCGTTCAGACCACTCAGAGGCTCATTCCTGGAGCCAAACTACTCAGAAATCAATAAGAAACCGAGCGGAGAGGTGCAACCTATCTATTATGCAATGTATGGATTTTCAAACCCGGATGGCGAGGAAGAGATACAACCTCTCAGAACGGCCTGGGTAGACAGGCACGATTTCTCATTACCCGGTTTATTTCTTTTTTAGTTTTACATCAGCATGATAATTTTATTTGTTTAGTCTTAATGCCCCCAATCCCTTCTGAGATAACTTTCCGTAGAAAGAGCGCCCGGATCCAATAAAGCCAATATTAAATTCCTTCCCCACCCCCAAGTCATTTTTTTAAAATTGGGAATTTAAAAGAATGTAAAACAAGGAGAGAAAAGGACTTGTTATTTAATCATGCAATCACTCTGATTAAATTTCCCACCTTCGGGCCGCTGTGTCTATGAAATGTTTTCCCCAAGTTAAATGAGATTTTACCGGAAGGCCACCAGATGTAAGTATGCATCAAAGTTATTTTTTTCTCTCTTTGCCTTTTGTTTTTTCCTCTCTCTCTCTCTCTCTCTCTCTCTCTTTTCCAGTGGAGCTGAAGTTTAATTTGGACCAGTACGTTCATAAGAGATACCCAGGGCTGGTGAAGATTGTTCGGAATAACAAACGGGAAGGTCTGATTCGAGCCAGGATCCAAGGTTGGAAAGCGGTGACGGCACCAGTGGTTGGGTTTTTCGATGCTCACGTAGAGTTCAACCATGGCTGGTAAGGCGGTGGTTGCAGAATATGGCCCAGTGGGGTAGTGGTTGGTGGTGTTCCTTCCTTCCTTTGCTCCCTTTCCATTTATGTCTCTGTGGCATGACCATTCTGCCTTCTTTTTTTCTCATGAGGTTGTGATGGAATTCATGACTTCTCCTCCCACCCTCTTTGATTTTCCCAACCACCCTGGGAGGGAGGACAATTTGTGTGTGTGTGTGTGTGTGTGTGTGTGTGTGTGTGTGTGGCTGGCCTAAGATCACTCCATGCATTTCCTACCCGAGTGGGGGATTTGAACTTACGTTTCCTGGATTGCTGTATAATACCCTAAGCCAGAGGTTCACACCCTTGAGTCCTCCAATGTTCTTGGACTACAATGACCAGAAATCCTGGCCAGCACAGCTAGTGGTGAAGGCCTCTGGGAGTTGTAGTCCAAGAACATAGGGAGACCCATGGTTAGGAACCACTGCCCTAAACGTGGAGGTGTGGTCTACAAATACGCTCCTCCTTTTGAGATAAACCAAAATCAAGCCAGAGGTGGGATACAATCAAAAACATTTCAGAATTCTGTTATAAGCAGCAAAACTCTTCAACAAAAGGAAGCCAAACAGCTTAATAAACACTTGTCCTTGTACACCAATAAACCTAAACACCCATGAGTAAAATCAATGTACCTTTTCTTTGGTTTAATTTCCCCTTCTCTCCTTCGGGATCAAGTACTGGCCTCTCAACCTTGGTTATGCCCAAATACAGGGACACGGATCAGTTCTTGGCCCATCTTTTTTGTAACCGCATCACACTTTTGACTCACACTCCACTTGTGATCTACCACAATCCCAAGATCCTTGAAGTGTGGCTGAACCAGGTATCTATCCGCCCATCTTGCAACTGTGTGCTTGGTTTCTTTTTCCTAGGTACCGTACTTTGCCTTTATCCCCATTGAGTTTCATTCTGTCGTTTTGAACGTTGTTGCTCTCTTCCAAGGCATTAGCTATCCCACTCAATCTTGTGCCATCCACAAATGTAGGCTAGCATTCCCTCTGATCCAAGGTCATTAATAAAAAGGCTGAACAACGCTGGTATATTTTTTATTATCCCTGCCCCTCCAAGAAATGCATGCTCTCTTCTCCCTCTCCCTATCAGTCATTGGCATAAGGGATTCCATCTACCAGTTGCCCCAAATAGGTGTTTCTTAGCTGATACGGACCAAAGCAATGCTGAGAACCATGCCCTCTCCATCCCCTCACCAGTCTCCCAACTAGGAAGGTGCCAGGGTGAGCAGCGTCAACTCTTCATGGACCTAAGCATCCTCAAGTGTTCACTGAAGCATCCTCATCCCCCTTTCAGCAGTGCAGAGAGAGACATAATTCTGACTTGGCAGGTGAACAGCCGGTCCTTGACTCAGCAGCCACCTTGCCGTGTCGTTTTTGCTTACCACCGGCTGGTAGGCTCGGCGTCCAAGGGGACCTCATGGAGGGCCTTATAAAGGCATCCGGCAGAGCAGATGGGGAATTTTTCTCACGCCTTCTGGTGAGAGCAGAGTTTGTCTTTATTTTGTTTTATTTTATTTAGAAGCTGTCTTTAGCTGGGGTAAATAGGCGCCTGGCTTATTGGCAGCAAATGGAGAAAGTACTCATCCCCCAGACTTTGTCGGAGCTAACTCTTTATATATATCACTGGCAAGCCAGGTGTTTCTGTTTGTTTGTTTGTTTGTTTGTTTGTTTGTTTGTTTGTTTGTTTGTTTGTTCGTTTGTTCGTTCGTTCATTCATTCATTCATTCATTTGTTCGTTCGTTCATTTGTTCGTTTGTTCGTTGGTTCGTTGGTTCATTCATTCATTCGTTCATTTGTTTGTTGGTTTGTTGGTTGGTTGGTTCGTTTGTTCGTTTGTTCGTTTGTTCGTTTGTTCATTTGTTCATTCATTCTTTTGACTTATACACTTTCCCCCTAGTGCTAGAATGATCTCTGGGCAGTTTGGAACCCAACGAAGCAAGGAACACTGCCCCCCCACCCTGAGTGACCGGGCATTCATTTGACCAGCCCAGGAAAGATGGAAGGTTGAGTCAAACTTGAGCTGGCTACCTGAGCTCCTTGGGATCAAACTCAGGTCACAATGAGCTGATGGCAGGCTTGCAGTTTAACCGCATGGCCTCGATTATCAAAAATTGGGCTGAGCCGGATCCTTGAGGGTGCCGTGGGATTGTGCAGTGTGCCCAAGGCCAAACAGGCTGGCTCCATGGGGACTTGAACTCCCAGCCTCTATCACAAGATGCCTACACCACTGAGCTCTCCAGACAGTTTGGGAATATCAGAGTGGAGGCTTAATGGCACTGAAACAGGAGAAGGAACCAGACGTAAAACACTGCAGTGCTCAATCCCGGGGAAGGATGAGGCCAGACATAAGAACATAAGAACATAAGAGCAGCCTTGCTGGAACAGGCCACAGCCCATCCAGTCCAGCATTCTATCTCACACAGCGGCTCACCATTTGCTTCAGGGTATTCCCAAGCAGATGTCTTCACCTGCTTACAATTCCCCGCAAATGGCATTGAGAGAGACCCTGCTTCTCTCTCTACAAACCCGGAGGTTGTCCTTGATTCTTCCTTCCTTCCTTCCTTCCTTCCTTCCTTCCTTCCTTCCTTCCTTCCTTCCTTCCTTCCTTCCAAAGGGCCACAGAAACACAAGTAGCTCTCCTTCTCTTCTCCTTGTTCTGTCTGATGGAACCTGATCTGTCTTGGTACAGGAAGCTGCCGCTGACAAGAACAAGATGATTTATGAAGTTGCCATGGAGCTATGCAAAGTAGATACGGGGGGGGCACACCAAGTGAGGGCCTTTGGGAGCTGCCGTCAGCTGTAGTCAAGAAGGGGGAAGGTTCGGGCAATATCCGATACGACAGCTCCGCCGGCATCTGAAATGCACCCTTTGATATGGGATTTGAGCATCTCTGCTTGGCTTCTCCAAGAGATGACAGGCTCTGTACGGCCGCTTTTTAAGGAGTTGGATTAAATGGTCAGAGCAATGCCATAAATGTGACACTGCGCATTGCTTTGTCCTCACCAGGGCTTCTCACTTCACGGATCACTACTCCCAACAGCTCCTGCATGATAGAAATAAGTGGTGCTTCTCAAGAGCAATTATCAACATAATTCAGATGGGGTGGGGGAAGTCCCCTTCCCCATGTCATTCCCCTTCATGAGCAAAACTTTTTGTCTCCCTGCAAGAAGAAAAAAGGAGCCTTACATCTTAATTTTGTTTCAGAGTACTGAATTTTAGCTAACTTTCTCTAGCTGTGCAGCAGAATCACAGGCATTTGCAGAGTAGAATAGCTTCAGGATCCCCAGAGTAGACCACCCCTTTTCTCATCAACAGACACTTACAGTCTCAGTAGCTCAATCTGAGGCATTTGTTGGAGAAAGGCGAAGCCGTTCCATTGCTTACCATTGAAAAACGAAGCAGCAATCTCCCAGACATTACTGCTTTCAGCAAAACCTTTTCCACAGATTCACTGCTTTCTACTAGCTGCCACCCGACAACAGCAAGGAAGAAAAGACCCAATTGAGATGGGTAAAACTCTCTTTGAATTCAGACACAGAAGAGAACAATTGGTAGTGCTGGATAGTCACCTCGGTGCAGACTCCTCCCTCTGAGCCACACCTCCTTCACACAGCATGCGAGGTTGCAAAAAGTCCCAACAGGTTTTCTCATTGAAAGAAAAAATCATCTCCAACTGTGGCCTCTTAACTTGAGCCCATTGTTGTACATCCTATACACTCTGGGATGATCGAGAGCAGACCCTGCCCCTCCTCTGTAAGACATCCCTTCAAATAAAGGAAAAGGAATGTTTTTACCTGGCGCCGGAATTTAATTAACGTTGGTGCCAGGCGGGTCTCACTTGGGAAAGCATTTCATAATCTGGGGGCAGCTGCCGAAAAGGCCCTGTTCCTACAAGCTATCCCTTTCACCTCCTTGAGGGATGGCTCTTTCAGGAGGGCTCCCTGGCTAGATGTGATCTTAAAACTACATAAAGATGCCTTGCCATCGAAAGCTCAGCTTGCATTATTATTATTTTTGTTTCATTAGTGACCAATACAGGCATCCCCTAGCCTAGCTTTACAATAGCTCAGGGTTTCTCTCCCAGGTAAACATATTCATGATGTGTCATTAAGGATACCTAGAGCCATGATTCAGGCTTCTGATATGCAGGGCCAGAAGTGCATGAGGCATACGGGCCCGCAGCTGGGTGCATGCACCGAGCCCGTGCCATGCATCCGCAATGAAGATAGTGGTGGGGCTTCCGTTATTACTCATCATGATAATGGATGCGCAGGCGTTGCTTGTAGTCTTAAGGGGAACTAGAATCCAGGCAACCTTTCACGCTTCCACAGGTATCTGCAGTGTGGGGGGGAAAATTGCGGATGAAATGGCAAGGCAGAGCATTATTTTTTTCCTGCTGAATCGTGCTTTGCAAAAAGTAAATTCCAGCCTTCCTTCCTGGCACTTCTCCGACTTTCCTTCAATGGCTGAGATTCTCAAAGATTGTTCTGATAAATCATGCTGTCATCTCTATATTGGCTTTCCATGTCTTGTTCTTTAAGCCAAGCAAGTGAGTTTAAGAATGAAGGAACAGCCCGTGCTATTATAATGCCACAGGGAAGAAAATATCAAACAATCATTGTGAACTTTTCTGTGAATTAAAACCCACTCCTTCAGGTGTGTACTAGTTTCTTGTGGACAGTGCAGACAAAAATCCCCCCAAGTTTCATGGCGGAACCTTGCCAGCTATGCTTCTCAAGGTGAACTCAAAGCTAGTGGACTCTTTTTCTCTCTCTGCACTTCTTGTATTTTGCATTTTTTAAAAAACCACAACATCCCTGTATTTTGTGCAAAATGCAAGGAGGTTCGTGAAAATGCACATGGCAGCATGCTGTAGCTGATTAACTGCACACTGAGTGCTCATTTCCACATACGGTTCCCTCCCCTCCCACTGTTTACATATGGAAGAATCCAATGACGACACCCCCCCTCCAATATGAGCTGTGAACCCTTCTTTTGTTTGTTCCAGGGTGGAGCCGGCGCTGACCCGGATCAAAGAGGACAGGAGGCGCATCATCTTGCCTGCCATCGACAATATCAAGTACAACACGTTCGAGGTGCAGCAGTACGCCAACGCGGCTCACGGCTACAACTGGGGCCTCTGGTGCATGTACATCATCCCACCACAGGACTGGCTGGACAAAGGGGATGAGTCGGCTCCCATCCGGTGAGGCTTGGGGTTTTCCGTCAGCACAGGTCGCCAATTTCCATTGTCTACACCGATGTGTCCTATAAGGAGGGGTGCTTGGCCTGTTTTGCATTGGAGGCATGCTTACTCAAATCAATGCAAAATGGACTGGTTCATGGCTTGTTCTTATGGTTTGCACCTTGGGTGGGGGGGACATTTGGTTGCTCCTGCCCTCCACCTGCTCTGCTACCACCACCCTTTACCCATTGCCTCCCTGTCTGGACCTGCCACTACTCCTGCTGCTGGCAATACCACCGCCACCACCACCATCATCCTCAGAGACAGCAGGGCTGGCTTCTCTTCCCATCCAGCTGCCTCTGCACATGTGCCAGCTACTCAACTGATAGATGGGTGCAAGCAGGGCGACTGGACCACTGTCTGTGAAGATGGTGGCAACCACGGAGAGAGAGGAGGAGGCCGGACCAGGTAGGAAGGTGATGGGGCCAGTGAGAAGGGGACACCCCATTTTTCTGGGGTCAAATGAAGCTGCAAGGAGGGGGGAAGGTTGATGCCTTCATTTGATGTCAGCAAAATGGGGTCCGCAAGCCAGGTTGCGAACAAAACCACGAACCAGCTCAATTTGTCATTTCGCTTTCCTGGTTCGCGGTTCATTTTGTGCCCATCTCTTGCCTGGAGCCTGGCTTTATTTCAGGGTGTGGGAGTGAAGAGTATCAAAACAAGTAACAGATCTGCTCCATTTGAGATGCCTTCTTTTAACAAAGTGTGAATGGCCTTGCGAATTCATTCATTCGTTGATGTTCTCGTTGGGCCAGCCATGCGCAGAGCATGGGCTCCGAAACCCCTCTGTGGCCCGAAATGACCTTCCTCCTTTTATTCAAAGCCGGGGCTGTTCTCATCAGTGGTGCCAACTCCACACCGAAGCAAAGGCTCCTAAAAGGGGCGGGTGAGCGGACTTTAGCCATCCGTTCCCTCTTATCGCTGCCGAACAGAAGGATGCGGTGGCGTAAACTTTATTGAATCACAGCTCAGCATGTGTCTCTTATCAGGACACCTTCTGCTCTTTGTGAAGCCTCCATATGCAGGCAGGTAATTGCTCAGGAAATCTTCTTGCCCGTTGATAAAACTTAACCTGCGGTTTGCTCTCCCCCCACCTCCCTCCTACAGCCATTCTTTCATTGTCACAGTGCACGTTTGCTTGCGGTTCTGCTATCGATTCGGGTGATTGGGGAGAAGGCAGAGAACAAGAGCATGGGCGTCAGTTTCAGAAATCCATTGATTTTTCTAAAAAAGAAAGAAAGAAAAGAAAAGAAAACTATTTGCCTCCGAGAGGCTGGGTAGCTCAGAGGTTTAGCTCTCTGGATGTGGCTGGGAGTTCAATTCTCCAGAATGCCTCCTGGGAGAACAGCCAGCCTTTGTAGCAAGATGCTTAAGCCCAAGGTCCCTCTGGAAGAAGGGAACGGTAATCCGTCTCTGTGTATTCACTCCCTGGAAAAACCAGAGGAGGGTCACCATAAGAAATGACTTGATGGCAGATGATTATCATTCCTCCAGAGAGGACAGGATTCAAGTACTTGTTTTCATCGTAAGGGTTAGAAAAGATCATTGCTGAGGTCTGATGATAGTCTCACTAGCTGCAGTATTCTATGAGCTGTAAAAGTTGCAAAAGAGTTGTTGTTTTTCGGGCTGTTTGGCTGCAATTCCCAGAAGCTTCCACCACTCGCTGTGCTAGAAGGGATTTCTGGGAGTTGCAGTCCAGGAACCTCTGGGGACCCACTGGTTGAGAACCACTGGTTTAGGTTGGCTGGCTGCAGAGCCAGAGGTTGGGAGTTCAATGCCCCCATGGGGCCTTGGACTTGATGATCTATCGCAGTGGTTCTCAACCTGTGGGTCCCCAGATGTTCCTGGACTGCAACTCCCAGAAACCCCTTCCAGTGCAGGAAGTGGTGGAGGCTTCTGGGAGTTGCAGTCCATGAACATATGGGGACCCACCGGTGGAGAACCACTGATCTATTGGATTCCTTCCAGCTCTGCTGTTCTAAGGTGATTATCATGATCTTCTTTTAGAGTTTTATCTTGTTTCCAAAGCAGCAACCTGACGAAGAAAAGATGCACAAGGAACCGTGCCGGAAGAAAACTGAACATCCTAGCTTGCAATATAGACAGATCCATTCATCACCAACTAGCAGAAATCATTACCGCCGTCATAAAAATAATGACCTCCAATAATACAATGACAAACCTTGTGACCCAGAGGAACTTGCACTCCAGTCTCACTGAAATCAGTTGGCCGAGTCAGGCGTCCATGATTGATTTGGGAAATTCTTATTCCCTTTACATCATGGTTTTTCAGGCCCTTTTCTCCTCCAGTTTCCACATGGAGACCAAGAACCACATGGCCGCTGGTGTAACCAACGTCAGTCCAGTCAAAACAGCATGCGTTTCCCTTGCAGAGATTCCAAAGTTGGTTCTAGAACTTTGGTCGATAATATTAAAAAGGAAAGGAAAAGTCATTAAAAGCCGTGACAGACTTGGCAGGGGGCCCTCCAATTCAATTCATCATTCCTTTCTATTATCAAACACCCAGCAAATTGATTAACATGTTTGCAGGCTGTTGACGAAATATTAAATTTCTCTGTCCAAAAGCTGTTCTGTTATTTGATAGTCAGTATTAAAAAGTTCATGAGGGGACGTTTTTCCAGCAGTATCTAATAAAAGTATCTAATAAATAAAATAATAATAATAATAATATCTGTAGTTCAAAATTTGCCTGCTGACCTAAGACTGATGTTGGTTCTACCTTATTGCTGCAAAAGCATCCATCTAGATTGGTTTCCGTGGCTGTAGATCTTGGTTGAAACAGAAAACTCACTTGGAGCTGTCCGTGGTCCTGTTGCATCTGCCTTCTATGGCAGGGGTTCATAGCATTGTTTCACAACAATAAAATGAATGGACAAGGGCAGTGAGATTTCCCCTCACTCTTCTTGTCTCAAAGTTAAACATGCCCTATTCTTTCAGTTTTTCCTCCAAGGGCTTGGCTTCCTGTCCCCTGATCATCCCGGTTGCCCTCCTCGGAATTTGCTCCATTTTGTTGCGATTCTGCTTTAAGTGTGGTCCCCAGAACTTGCCAGAGGTGATGAGGCTTAACTAGGGGTGGATACAGGCGGATTCGATGGACAAAATTTGTAAGCACCCTGAGAATGTGGTGCTATGTATATACACACAATGGCAATAAGTTATTATTATTAAAACCAGTATATTTCCTGAATGTGGGGAGAAGGCTTTGTGGAACGATGTGGTGATGGCATCTGGCCTGGAGGCCTTCAAAAGGGGATTGGACAGATTCCTGGAGGAAAAGTCCATCACAGGTGACAAACCATGATGGAGATGTGTCATCTCCAGGCTTAACACCAGCAACTTCAATGGCCAGATGTAGGAGAGTGGTTGCAGGAGACAGAGATCCAGTCTTGTGCGCTTCCAGACGCATTCGGTGGGGCCACTGTGAGATACAGGAATGTGGACTAGATGGGCCTTTGGCCTGATCCAGCATGGCTCTTCTTATGTTCTTATGGAAATTAAAGCACAGCAGAAAACCATAGCATGGTGAAGGAAGGAAGGACAGAAGGATGAGGAGACTTCTCTGCTGTCCGTCTGAACATCTCTGTATCTGCAGCTGTATCTGTATTCTCCAAATATACTTTCTTTTGACTCTGCATCCTTTCCCCCCTCCTAATCAACAGGACACCGGCGATGATTGGTTGTTCCTTTGTGGTGGACAGAGAGTATTTCGGTGAGATCGGACTGCTTGACCCTGGAATGGAAGTTTACGGGGGAGAAAACATTGAACTAGGGATGAGGGTAAGTCTCCTGTTCCAAGGATCGGAAGAAAGAAGGGCCTTTCTCTAAATCTTTTTCATCATCCAGGAGCTCCAGGTGGAAAGTTACTCATTTCTGGATATCACCTCAGGTATGTCACAGGTAGCGTGATCAGTGACCATGTTAGCTGCTTGGTTCTGGGAAGGGTAGTCCTGACAATTAACTTTTCCAAGCTGGACACTTGAGCAGGCTTTAAGGATGCCCTGGGTGTAAACTGAAGTGTGTTTGTGTGCGTGTATGAGACTAACTCAGGATCTGGTTGGCCACCACGTAGAAGATGATGCTAGGAGAGATAAGTCTTGGGTCAGATTGAGCAGCTGGACGTTCCCATCAGGAAGACTTGGTGCAATTTGAACCAGTGGCTGAACATGGTCTGCCCATTTTCGATGCTGTCTCCTTTCAGCCTACCTGCTCCCCCTGCCCTGAGAACTACCTTTAGCTCTTGCATGAAAAGAGAAAGATGGACCTCTCTGGAGCAGGATGAGAGAGTTGTTTGGTCTGGCAGCTAGGAGAGGGAAAACAATGGCAGTAACAAAACTCAAGGATGGTGCCCTGAAGGAGGCCATCACACTGGAAGTAAGATGTTGAGGAAAGGGTGCTGAGGTTGGCAATGCCAAAGAAACAGCAGAGTAAATGCCCACAAGGCATAGATAGATATATGGTCCCGCACTTTGCTGAAAGGCAGACAGAGCAGGTAAATGTGGGGCCTGTCAGTTTTAAACCTGTTCCCTGCTATAGACTAGACTGAGCACTCCCTGTCGTATGAAATATTTTTCACACCTAAGGCTAAAAATTGGCTAGAATCTTGTGGCACCACTCTCTCTGCATAAATCCTGGCGATATCATCAGTCATAGACTTTGATTTTTAACGTTTGATATACCCCCTCATGCCAGGTTCTGAGGGTCCCTCGGGGTTCTTTTCAACCTGGGGCAGGGGAGATTTGGAGACCATAAGATCATAAGAAGAGCCCTGCTTGATCAGGCCAATGGCCCATCTACTCCAGCTTCCTGTATCTCACCATGGCCCCACCAGATGCCTTTGGGAGCCCATGAGACAACTAGATACCTTTCTATTGATGCCATCCCCCTGACTCTTGCATTTTGAGGTACCCTCCTTTTAAACCTGGAGATAATATGTCTGGCCATCATGGCTTGTAACCTGCGATGGACTTGTCCTCCAGGAATCAGTTCAATCCCCTTTTAAAGGCATCCGGGCCAGATGCTGTCACCACATCTGGCAACAACCATGAACATCTGAGAACTGCAAAATTGGAAGGTGCCCCATGGTTCATGGAGTCCAAGCCCTGTCAAGGAGACCAAGTGGGGAATCGAACTCCCGACCTCTGGGTCTGCAGACCTAACCCACTGAGCAAAATTGTAGAGATTAGCTCCCTACCGAGATGTGGCCATCTCACCAAGGTTTCCTGCTGGGGGTGTTCCACCCAAGGCAGCATAGGAGCTCCCCACAACCTCCCAGCTCCACACTTCCGTCCATGCAAGGCTTAGAGACCTTGATTTCAGATTTCTTTATGGGTCTGGTCTTCTCTGAGTCACAGACGAGAGTCGGTTTTGAGGGAGAAAAGGAAGGGAAAGGCAACGGGAGTGAAGCATACTTTGCAATTCATTGCTAATCCTTTTAAACCCCCATGACAAATTAGCATTCCGTTCCTGCTGAAAGGAAACAGATTGGGCCAGAAGGCATCAGCTAGGCTGAAATCATTCTAATCAACGGAAATTGGGGGATCCCGAGCAATTAATGAGCCTGAGTAATGTTGCCTGACGAACCTACTAATCATTTTTAAATGCTATCATTTATGACAAATGTTATTTCCCCCATAGATGTGACATGAATGGGTTCCCCCATCCCTAGAGCATTGGAGCGATTTCTTACGATAAAACCCTAAACAGGCCCTGTCTCCTCTGAATTTGGGCATAGTATTTGAAGAGGGTTGTCCTGAGAAAAGTCCTGGGTTCAAGTCCAGAGTCTCCAAAGAAAGGAACCAGAGGCTCATGCATGAATGAAGAGACAGCCAGGATAACTCAGTGATGGTGACCCCATGCTGGATGAAAAACTGTCCAGCTAACAATTGGGGAAGGGTGGGTGCACACAGAGGTGCATGGAAGCTGAATACGAGCTGACAGTGTGAGGTGACCACCGAAAAAGGCCAATGCTATTTTAGGCTGCATTAACAGATTACAGTAGGACCCCCGTATCCACTGATTCCTTATCCACTGATTCAGTTATCCACGGTTGGCAGAGGGGGAAAAAATTAAATAATTCAGGAGCCACAAAGCAAGCTGTTGTCCCAAACAGCAACTGTGAACCAAGCTATTGTCACAAATAGCATCTGTAAAGCAAGCTACTGTCACAAACAGCAGCCATAAAGCAAGCTACTGTCTCAAAATAGCAGTCATAAAGCAAGCTATTGTCAGGAAACAGCAGTTTGGAGGTGGATGGGCAGGTGTTCTCTCTTATCCATGGTTTTCATTATCCACGGGAAGGCCTGGAACCAATCCCCAGCGGATACTGGGGTCCTACTGTATTCCCACAATAATCTATTAATGCAGATTATCAGATTATTGTGGGAATAATAATTATCCTCCGTCTTCTCCCAAACGGACTATTTTACAAAAAAGTCTTTAAAAAAAGACAAAAGGCCTCCTTCTGCCCCCTAGTGGTCAACTAAATTTTTTTAAAGGAAGTAATGGGGCCCACCAGAGCTTTAGAGCAGTGGTTCTCCATCTTGAGTCATCCTGGTGTTCTTGGACTGCAATTCCCAGAAGCCTTTGCCACCAGCTGCACTGGGCGGTGTTTCTGGGAGTTGCAGTGTGAGAACACCGGGGTGGCTCAAGATTGAGAACCACTACTTTAGGGCCCTTCAAAGGTGCCCTGCCAGCCTCTTGAATAGACCAGTGGATTTTATGAGTCAGAAACCCTTTTGAAAAACCAATGTTTCTGGTGGTTTTGGGGTAGGCCAGAGCCCAGATCTGGGACCCTGAGGGCCACTTCTTTCCAAGCCCTGTTGTACAGGATCGCTCCCAATTAGCAGGAATGATTAGACAAAAACATACCCCATTTGCATCGCTGATAGAAGATCGGCGATGCAAGAAAGACACACATATCTCTGGGCAGGAGTCCTGATTTTTCTGAGCCCGCTTAGACGTGAGTGGTGCTACAAGAGGGTTAGGGTGAAGGACGTCAGAAAGCTTTTCGGGTTATTTACTCCCAAGCTAATTAAAGAATAGGAGAGCTCGACAAGCCTTATATAACTCCCCTTATTAGCCAGGAGCAACAAAGGCTTTTGATTGTTTAGCAAAGGAAATGTGTATAAACATTAAAAGCAGGCTTTATTATTTGACCTAATAGGAGTTTATGAGCCATATTCTCCCCTTTTTTATTATTATTATTATTATTATTATTATTATTATTATTATTATTATTATTATTATTATTATTATTATTATTATTATTATTATTATTAATTAATTAATTAATTAATTAATTAATTAATTAATTAATTAATTAATTAACCACACAGCTATCTACGCTGGATTTTGTCTTACCAATCACTAGTCGAATGCTTCCCAATCGTTTAAGACTCAGTGATGTATCAGCAAATTATGCGAGCAGATCCCAGTAAGGCAGCTTTCTGCATCTGACTGATGGTGACTTTGTCAACTCCAATTTCTTCTAAATACTTGCTTCTTCTTCTTCTTCTTCTTCTTTATTATTATTATTATTATTATTATTATTATTATTATTATTATTATTATTATTATTATTATTATTATTATTATTATTATTATTAGTCTCTTTTTTTATATAAACAATGAACTGTGAAACATCCTAATTAATATCTCTCCTGGTCAGCTGGAGGTTGTCAGTCACAAAACAGCTGGGTTTTCTCTGGGTTACTGCTTGCCCTTCAAGGAGGAAAGGGAACTCCAATCGTTGTAGTCCCCAGATCCCATAAGAGCCTCATTCCCTTCTATCAGCGCTCCTCCTCCAGAACACTGGCTCTCAAACTCAGGGTCCCCAGATGTTCTTGGACTACAACTCCCAGAAGCCCTTGCCTTCACAGCGAACTGGGAAGGTTCGTGGCTCCGTTCGTGGTTGGGTGTGTGCAACCCGTTGGGTCGAAACGCAACGAAGCGCTGTGCTTTTGTCCACTCGGGGCTTCGTTTTGGTTTGGGAAAAGGGGTGGCCACCCCTCTCCATCCACCTGTCCCTGTCCACCCCCACCCACCACCCCCACCCCCACCCCCAGCACAAAATAAAAACAAAAAAAGGCGAACGGAGGGTTCGTGGCAATTTGTGGTTCGTAGGTAGCCACGAACCATCACGAACCACTGGTTATGTGGTTCGTGCCCCTCTCAAGCAATGCAGTTGATGATGCCTTCGGGGACTGGAAGCCTTCCGACCATATTTGCAACTATTTTATCAAATTCTGAAGTGCAAAATGCAAGGATCCTAAGGATGGAGGGGGGGTCAACAGGACCCAGGAAGTATTTCGGCTGGATTTGGACCATCAGGTAGTAAATTGGGGCACTGTTCTACTTCTTTATAGCGGCTTTTAGATTTTGGTTGCTGAAATTAGGCCACGTACGCTACCACCTCATTCAGTGGTACAATTTTGCGAGGCTGCTCTTAGCTTGGAAAAATGGACCATAAAGCATACAAAAGGCCAATTGTAGGTCAGATTTCAGCATTAAATGTGCATGCCCCGAGAAAGTAACTTCAAACATAATGGGGTGTTATCCAGCGCTGCATAAATAGGGTGTGCAGATAGATCTAAAAGCCATTTTAAAATGGTCTTTCAAACAAACCTATTCTGAATCAAGGTGGGCTAGAAATGCATTGATTTATCCATGATAATAAGAGTCTTAGAACTGCAGACCTGGAAGGGATCCTATGGATCATCAAGTCCAACCATGTCAAGGAGGCCCATGGGGGGAATTGAACTCCCAGCCTCTGGGTCTGCAGCCAGAGAGCTAAAGTCCTGGCCAACATTATTTCTAACAACCACATTACCTTCACTCATTTGATACCAAGGCTGCACAGGAACAACCTTAACAGTAGCTGAACCATACAGCTTTGGAGGAAATTGTGTCCACTCTTTGGAGAAGCTCTCTCTCTCTCTCTCTCTCTCTCTCTCTCTCTCTCTCTCTCTCTCTCTCTCTCTCTCTCTCTCTCTCTCTCTCTCTCTCTCTCTCTCTCTCTCTCTGTGTGTGTGTGTGTGTGTGTGTGTGTGTGTGTGTGTCTCTGTGTGTGTGTGTCTGTGTCCTCCCACTTTGGCTCATCATTCCGCAAACCTTTTTGATTAATCCTGTGCAGGAAAGATAACAATCCTGTGCAGGATTCTGCATAGGAAGACAACAATCCTCTCTCTCTCTCTCTCTCTCTCTCTCTCTCTCTCTCTCTCTCTCTCTCTCTGTGTGTGTGTGTGTGTGTGTGTGCAGTCTCACTTTGGCTCATCATTCCGCAAACCTTTTTGATTAATCCTACACAGGAAAGATAACAATCCTATGAAGGATTGTGCATAGGAAGACAACAATCCTCTCTCTCTCTCTCTCTCTCTCTCTCTCTCTCTCTCTCTCTCTCTCTCTCTCTCTCTCTCTCTCTCTCTCTCTCTCTCTGTGTGTGTGTGTGTGTGTGTGTGTGTGTGTGTGTGTGTGTGTGTGTGTGTGTGGTCCCACTTTGGCTCATCATTCCGCAAACCCTATTGATTAATCCTGTGCAGGAAAGATAACAATCCTATGCAGGATTCTGCAGAAAAAGAAAAGTCAACAATCCTCTCCCTCCCCCCCCCCTTCTCTCAAAACATGGGGAAGGCAGGAGGTGTTTGGTGCTGTATTTGGCCAGTACTATTCTGGATTCTGCCTTAGTGGGGTGATACCATTGAAATCTGCCACATATTTGCTCTTAAAGATTAAAAAAAAGAGAACTCGTCTCAAGTTGTGTGTGATCAGTCTATGCCCAGAGTCATCATTCTCTACCTTTTTCTGCCTTAGGAGTTTCACACACATCCAATCGGGCAGCCCGAGGGCAAGAGAAATAAAATTTTGGTCTTCCTTTCTTTTATAAGGGAGGCTGTAGGATTCTGATTGAAGCACCCGGAGCCCAGGAGGGTCCCAGCATGCCTTCCAGAATCAATGCCTGTTCCTTCAAGCACGGCACGAATTTATAGTCCCCCTGCATGTCTCGGTTGCTTCGTTAATGAATTCTCCAGCGATCATCGGGGCTCTGAGCAACCAAGATAAATACCGGTGTGCAGGCAGGCATAATATAGATTTATCGTCTCTCTGCTGAACAGGAAGTGCACACAGCTTGCATCGATGCCGGGTTGCTTTATGAATTTTTTTTTTGCAGGCTCATCTGTTTGCATGCCGACAAAGCCCTGGTTTTTATCAAGGCCTGGAACAGCGAAAGGAGATTTCCAGAACATATCTTGCCGAAGGCTTCTGCTCTGAATTCTTCAGTGGGATTTGTCTGACCTGCTCATCTTTCTGCACTGTAACCGGGCCTTCAGAAACCCTCCAATGAGCCTCGTGGCGCAGTGGTTAAATGCCTGTACTGCAAGTAAAACTGTGCTCACGACCTGGGTTCAATCCCCGGTAGCAGGCTCAAGGTTCACTCAGCCTTCCATCCTTCCGAGGTCGGTAAAATGAGGACCCAGCTTGCTGGGGGGGGGGGCAATGTGTAGCCTGCACTCTGTAATTAAAAAACTGTAAACCGCCCAGAGACTACTTGTAGTAGTATGGGGCGGTATATAAGCAGAACACTTTGCTTTGCTTTGCTTTTCCACTCAGTGTCATTGTAATTACTCTTCTCATTAGTTGCCGCAGCGTCTGCTAAAATTTACACCGCTGCAAAGCTCTCTAAACTGGCCATTTGGTACCACCCAAACTGCAATGCCCTTCTGTATTTTTACAGATTTGCCCATCGAGGTGGCCAATGGGAAACTGACTTTTTCTGAACATCTTTGAGTCCCATTTGCAGGAGAAAGATGGAGCATGGATCAAATTGAATCAGATCACAATTTCCTTACAGCTGAACAGATCAAAGAGCGAACTGACTGCTTTCAGGGACAGACTTTGACAGATTCGGGGGGTGGGAAGCAATGAGCAAAGAGACAGGGCTGCCATTGAATTCAGAGACCGGGAAATATTGACTGGTTAGTGCTGGATAGAGAGATAGTCACTCCAGTCCTGTAAGATCCTCCCAGCCAAACAAAATACAGTGGTACTTCAACTTATGAATTTAATCTGTTTCGAATGCATGCTCTTAAGTCGAACTACTCTTAAGTTGGGGTACCTATCTAAAAAATTGAAAAACTATGAAATTTTTTTTATAAATTGAGCAGACCATTTCTAAAATTTTGTAAGCCGGCAGTTAAAACGGCAACAGTTTTCTGCTCTTAAGTTGAATTGCTCTTAAGTCGAGCTGCTCTTAAGTTGGTGTACCGCTGTACAGGAAACATGCAAGGTTGTAAAACTCCAACAGAGAATTGCATCCAGCAAAAAAGAACCTGTTCTCTTGTTGGTCAATCTGTTCCACTGTTGACCAGTTGTCCTTGTCAAGAGGTTTGTGTTTGTTTGTTTGTGGTTTTCTTAAACTTAGAAATCCTTTTTCCTGGAATATACAGGAATATGAGGAGGTCTCGCTGCACAGCTAGACCTCCTCAGCAGCTCCTGCTAGCTGCGGAGGATGATAGAGGTATGTAAGCAGGAATTAAAATGGCTGAGAGGTAGCGTTACTGGTGGGCCCCTTTGTGGCCCAAAATGGCATAACACTGACAGTAAGCCTGAGTATAGTGCCCGTTTTTAGTAGCTGGAAGCTGAGGAGTAAGACCCTCATTTAATGAAGGGCCGATTCGTAAAGTTGGCATTATCAGAAAGACGCAGGCCAGTGTTCTTATTGAGTCACTGAGAAAGGCTTTTTAAGTGCAATCCATCATCCAGATAAGTCACTGCAGGCTTTGTGAGTCAAACTATTAATTAACAGGAGGGAGGGAAACGCTCTTTTAAAAACATGCTTTGTTATTTCTGAGACACTCGAGACAGGACGACAAAAGGAAAAAATTGAGCAAGAGAAAATTACACGGTGTGGATTACACTGTCTGTCTACTGTATCCAGTGCCTGCCGCTCTGTCTGTCGGTCTGTCTGTCCATCTCTCTCTCTCTCTCTCTCTCTCTCTCTCTCTCTCTCTCTCTTATTCATTTATTTAAAACATTGCTCCTTGTGCATTAATTGGGGTCCAGAAGGATATAACATCTCCTGACTGTCACAACCATGCCATGGCATCCCTTTTATAAGTAGCTGTGAGCTATCTGTTCCCTGACTTCCTACAAATCTGACAGATACGTCCCTATTTCCCTGAAACCAATATTTGTTCTTTGCGTTTGTTTGTTTTATGATCTGCGTCTTGGTGGGAGAGTGGCCCTATTAATGAGGGAAGCCTCGTACCCCTAGAAGTGCAGGCCATAAAACATAACAGCCCTGGTCTTAACGCTCAAGGAGACGACCAAATGTGTTTTGATCCCCTGGAAATAAAAATGTCAACTGCTACTGTAACTTAATCCTCCCATGCACTATTCTCCCCGAAGGCCCTGGGAACCGAGACTATAATAGGATGAGGAAGTATTTAAGAGTGCCTGTTATTCTTTGACAAATAAAAATGCCTCAGTCGTGGATGCTCTTGCCTGCAATCTCTCCCTCTTCCTCCCACCCCACTCCACCCCGTCTTTTGGTGGGCCACAGAGGAAGTGTAACAGGAGAAGAGCAACCAAGGGACAGAAAATGTCACAATTCCTTATGTGATTTCTCTCGCGGGTTGATCTAAGCCGCTTGTTGGTGATTTAAGCTGCTTTGGCACTTAGGTCATACCTGTCAAGTGTCCCGTATTCGCCGGGAAATTCCATTTTTTACCCCTATTTCCTGCTGTCTTCCCGGATACATTATTTTCCCGGAAATGTCCCTGAATATATATATACAGCAGGAAATAGGGGTAAAAAATGGAATAGGGGTAAAAATATATATATAGTTGGCAATAGTTGGAGACATCTTTTGAGCATGCTTGAAGCATCGAGCATGCTTAATAGGTGGTAGGGGTGGGGATACTGCGACCACATGACAAATAGCAGTGGCCATGTTAGGGATCGCCGTATGAACACCGTCATGTTGGGGACGGCTATTGAGCATACTTGAAGCATGCCCAATAGGTGGTAGGGGCAGGGATACTGTGACCATGATCCCTTATTTTCAAATCTGAAAGTTGACAGGTATGACTCAGGGATGGATTGATGGCAGAGCAGAGCTGGTCAACATAGCTAGGACTGGCACCACCACGCGCGTACGTGCCCGAGAGGATAATATTCACCCTGCCAGATCCAAGGCACATTCCATTTTCAGCCAAATTCAGATGACTGACACCTCTTTTGCTTCCAGTCCAAGGTTCTAGGAATCCGGGATATACTGCCTCTGCACTTGGAGGTTCCCTTTGGTGGCCATGTTCTCAGTGTCACGAGGGTTTTAATCTCGGGGGGGGGGGCATTGTACTAAAATGAAACTGAGATGGTGCTTAATCTCTGGACCACTTTTAGGATTGAGGGTGGAACTTATGTGTATGTTTTTGATTTTTTAAAAAAAATTAAATTCTAAAATATAACATAAAATGACATTCTGTACACAGAAATTATATTTTTACAAATAAATAAATAAATAAATAAACATACAAGCAGAGCCTGCAACAATCTGGTGGAATGAGTAGATGTTCTGTGGATCTGTTGTGGTGGAGTCCACCCCGGGCATGAAACACAGCTCTTGACTCTGCTCCGTGCCCTGGATTCAGTCATCCTGGCACAGCACCAAAAAACGTTCACCATTGCCTCCACCAGGAGGTAAGCAGCTGACGTGTGGCTCCTTCTCAGCTGGGTGCCAAGATTTCCATTCCTGGTCCCTATAAGGCAGGCATGCCCAAACTTCAGCCCTCCAGATGTTTTGGACAGCAACTCCCACAGTCCTTTACCATTGGCAATCTAAGGTTAGAATTCTGGGAGTTGTGGTCCAAAACATCAGGAGGGCCGAAGTTTGGACATGCCTGCTATAAGGTCTTATTTTGCAGACCCTATGAGAGCTCCGTCAACATGGGGTCCACAGAGATGTCTACAAAGACCTCTGCCCTCATAGGGCAGATAATAGTTGTTGGTGCTCTCCATGGCAGCACAACAGCCTACTGACTGGCCTTGAAGTACCTGCGATCAGAAATTATATGGCACATTCATGTGCAAAAGTCTTTCTCCCACGTAACTGGATTACACCTTGTGTTTCCAGGGCAATTGGTTACAGTGGAGCTCCGAAGCTTAACAGGTTCTATTTTCCTGACTTTCCTTTAAGCGCAACCGATCGCCTTAGAAAGACAGAGGATTTGGTTGTCTTTACAAGAGAGTATCTTAGCCAGGTCAGGGGCGGGGGGGGGGGGGAACCAGCCATCAATTTCATCTCTCCACATTCACTGGTCAGAAGGTCCCTGTTCTTCAGGAAAATTGTGCAAGAGGGGAGTTTATGAAGATTGGATTAGTGGTTAAACTATATGGGTCATTTTTTTAAAAAAAGATCATTTTGAACCTTATCTTCTCCTTTTCCTTCCCACTGTGCCAGGCTATTAATTTACCTGATTTATTTCTCCGCTTATAAAACCTCGCTCGGTGGAGATATGAAGATTGCTGAGTGCAAGTTTCTCCAGGAAATATTTCAATGTTGGCATGATTAAGTGTTCTCCTGTAAGAAGGTTATGGGAAAAAGTCCTTTTCCCTCTCTCAGTGCCATGATTCCTGAATGTCTTCTATCTCTATCTATAGATCCTTCCTTCCTTCCTTCCTTCCTTCCTTCCCTCCCTCCCTCCCTCCCTCCCTCCTTCCTTCCTTTCTTCCTTCCATCCATCCATCCATCCATCCATCATCAGTTCCTTCCTTCCTTCTATCCACTCTCAGCTCCTCCCCTCCTTCCTTCCTTCCATCCATCATCAGTTCCTTCATTCCTTCTATCCACTATCAGCTCCTTCCTTTTTTTCTCTTTTTCTCCTTCCTTCCTTCCTTCCTCCCTCCCCCTCCCTCCCTCCCTCCTTGTTCATTTGTACTTTTCTTTATTTTTCTTCTCTTTTTCTTCCTTCCTTCCTTCCTTCCTTCCTTCCTTCCTTCCTTCCTTCCTTCCTTCCTTCCTTCCTTCCTTCCTGTTTACAACCCAGTCTTTCAGGCAACGTGATGTACGAGATCCATGTCACGTTGTTTGAAGGACTGGGCTGTCAACGCAACCCATAACTTCAGAGGCAGCCTCACAACATCTCTGCTCCAGGCCTCAACTAAGAAACTACCTGGCATTTATTTCATCTTGCCAAGAACTTTACCTTTAAGAACTGACTCCTGGCAACTCCATCTTTTGCCATGCTTGAACTCTTGGTACATCTCTGATGATGGGGGTGCTGCCCTCGAATTATCGGCAACTTGTTTGTTATTTTACAAGTAGCCTCAAGGGTATCACCTATTCTAGTTTTGTATAATGGAAATGGGTGGCCCTTGTGACAATGAAGGATATGGCCTAATAACCACTTTGGTCCAATCCAGGTGGGTCCTTCTCCTCTTCTTTCTCTGTCCCTGATGAGCAGGGCATACATACCTCATGCCGCTCCTTTGACATGTGTTCATGGTCTGAAGCAAAGCTCAGTCAGAAGTCTCTTGAGGCTCTGCAAGCACCACTGCCCCAGAGGCATAGCTAGGGTTTTCAGTGTCCAGGGACAAAGTCAGTTTTTGTGCCCCCCCCCACCAATGGACAGGGAGGGGAGAAGGTGCCACATAGAAGGCAGCAGTGGTGGCCAGGGAGCCCTCCAAGCTGGCCCTGGCCGGGCACCCGCAATACGCCTTCTTGTGGTTCATGGGCAGGGAGCTGTTTGGCACCTAATTTGGTGCCCCCAGATGCTGCACCCGGGGACAGATGTCCCTCCTTGCCTGCCCCATAGCTACACCACTGCACTGCCCTGGAGAAATCAAATCCGATCCCACACCATCTCAACGTAGAACACGATATCGCCGGCTGACAGCATGGCATATAGCTAGCCTTGAGGAAAACCTCCAAGCATAAAATGCAAACAGTATCACTCGAGGCTGTGCGGATCAGTGTGCGTGTATGTGACTTCCACCCGATACTTAGTATGACGTTTTCAGCTTTGCCAAACTGATTAAGCTAATTAGCAGCCTTGTGATTAAAGTAATGTGCAAGGGTACCAACATTTGTACAGCTTTCCGTTCTGTTTACAGTCCTCAGATTAGGAGTATTTTATCCTGGGAATCGGTGACAGCAGTTGCCAACATTGGTAGCAGCATCTTTTCTAATAGGAGTTGGGAAACAGGTGCTCTCTAGATGTTGGTGGAGTACAATTTTTGTCAGCTTTGACCCTTACTAAGGTTGCCCAAGGCTGATCTGAGTTGGGATCCACCTATATCTGGGGAATCACAAGCCCTCCATTCTTTTTTTTATGATTCATCATCACACATTGAGCTACTGAGGACCAGTCCTTATGTATAATTTTATTATGATGTTTATATTATTATTATTATTCCCATTTTCATTATTGTTCTTTTTTTAATTATTTAGTTTGTTATTATCGTTGTTGTAACTGTTGTAAATCGCCCGAAGTTCCTTCTGAAGACGGACAGTATGTAAATATTAAAATAAATAAATAAATAAATAAATAAATAAATAAATAAATAATAAAGAGTCTTATTATGTGTCATTAAGTTGCCACCAACTTATGGTCATCCTGTAGCAGCGGTGACGAACCTTCAGCACTCCAGATGTTTTGGATCACAACTCCCGGAATTCCAAGCCTAAATTGCCAATGGCAAAGGACTGTGGGAGTTGTGGTCCAAAACATCTGGAATGCCGAAGGTTCACCACCCCTGTCCTATACAATGAGTGGCCACAAAATGTCTTGTCGGCTCTTCCAAGTTCAAGGTTGCGGCTTCCTCTGCTAAGTCTACCTATCTCGTGTTTGGTCTCATTTTTCTGCTGCTATCAACTTTGTGGAACTAGCACCTTGTAAAGATCTTTGGAGACTATGCTTCTATTACCGTAGCCTAAAATAGCGTTCCCCTCTTTTTTTGTAGACACTGTTGGCTCATATTCAGCTTGTGACCTACAACAGTGCTAAGATGCTTTCTTGCTCATACTATTGCCAAACCCAATATCTTCCATCTTATAACTGTGTGTTTGGTTTCTTCTCCCTAGCTGCAGTACTTTGCATTTATCCCTGAGAAGTTTCATTCTGTTGTTCTCAGCCCTGTGCCCCATGGCTATCTAGATCTTTGAATGTTGTTTCTCCCTTCCAGTGTATTGGCTGTTCCACCCAATTTTGTGCTATCTGCACATCTCATTAGCCATGCCCTACTTAATTTAAGAGATTAACTGAGTAGTTTTACCAGTAACACCCCCTAGGGAATTTCCATGGGTGAGTGGCAATTCGAACCCAGGTCTCCTGAGTCCTGGTTTACCATTCTATCCACTACACCCTACTGGGTCTACTTAAAAGGAGCATTCTAGCCCTGTTTGGTGGCTTTTGCTGTCCCCTGATGTGAACGTTGTAGGTTGGGAAAATGTATCTTGCATTTAAATAATAATAATATAAATAAATAAATAAATAAATAAATAAATAAATAAATAAATAAATAAATAAATAAATAAATAAATAATAATAATAATAATAATAATAATAATAATAATAATAATAATAATAATAATAATAATAATAATAATAATGAACATAAAAGTTAAATTATCCTGCATGTTGAGGACATTTTGCCCTTGGAAAAATAGCCACCCAGGAAACAAATCAATGGCTCAGATCTTGTTTTTCCAGGGTTTCCTTTATTCAAAGTTTCCTACACTGGTTTCATTGATCACTGCTCACAATTGGCCCTTGTAAAATGTCACCAACAGATCTATACAGTATATCGGTCCTGAATTGAGACCAGCTGACAGGCATTCAAGAGGAAACACCCTGAAGCCAATGATGAGCTGCTGTGTGAGACAGAATGCTGGACCGGATGGGCTGTGGCCTGTTCCAGCAAGGCTGTTCTTATGTTATCTGCATTTCTACTCCAAGATTTTTTTGCTTAAATCCATTCCTCCTGGTCTTCTCTCAGGTCTGGCAGTGTGGAGGAAGCATGGAGGTCCTGCCATGTTCCCGGGTGGCCCATATCGAACGCACCAAGAAGCCCTACAATAATGACATTGATTACTATGCCAAGCGTAACGCTTTGCGGGCCGCAGAAGTCTGGATGGATGACTTCAAGTCACACGTGTACATGGCGTGGAACATACCAATGACGGTAGGTGGAAAGCTGGCAGGTCTTCAGCGAAAGGGTATCTGAGCTCTCGTGTCATCTCTGTACATTTTGATTCCCCCCCCCCCAAAAAAAAAACCCTTACATTTCACAAGCTACCCGTTTTTCATTTCTTCTTTGGGTTTTGCCCTTGTCCCTGTTCTGACACACGGTTGGTAAGTCTACAAGCAATCCACCTATCAATCACAGCGCATTAAATCTTAACTCTGGGGACAGAAAATGGTTGTTCAAGATCACAGACACATCATACACACACAGGGAGACCAACACTCAAAACCCTTCTATGCAGAATGCGTAGAAGAGAATGCTAGAACAGGGGTCGGGAACATCAGGCCCGAAGGCTCAATCCAGCCCACTCTGGATTGCCCCGGAATTCCTTGCCTTCTTCTTAGCTTTTTGTCAGAGGTCATTTCCCTGTCCAAGTGGTCGGGGTGGGTGGGGAATTACCCAAAGGCTTGGTTATAAGAACTAGACATTAAAATAGATCAGAATTTAATAATCCCCCATGTTCTCCTGTAAGGGCTTGTCTGAATTTCATCTCCGGAGGCTGGAAAATGGAAGTTTCCTACCCTTGTGCTACAGTGTGATATTCTCAGCTCACAGTTGAGCATGCTGTTGGCATAAATCAGCTTTTTCACGCACCTGTTTTTGTGCAGTGCTGTTTCTGTACAGCGCTCTTGCAGGCTGTACATTCAATACTGCCGTCTTTGTTTTGTTCAAATGTTTATGTCCTCCCCACACATACCAACTTCATATCATCTGCTACCCACCCATCCCCAGATACTGAATGTTCATTAATATTTATTCCTTGTCCTCCATGACAGCTGTAGACTGCGTAGCTGCTCACACAGCAAGAGAGAGGTGGAAAGTGTGGGGGTATACGTAGGAGCCTGGGGTGGGGGTTGGGAAAGAGGGGGGGGGAGAGATTGGCTTGTAAACAAAATGAACCATAAGTCTTCTTGAAGTAATGAACGCAACAGGTCAAGATGGCCTACCCAAAGTTTGGTGTTGATGCTGCTTCTGCTTCTGCAGAATCCCGGCGTTGACTTCGGAGATGTTTCGGAACGCATCGCTTTACGGCAGCGTCTTCAATGCCGGAGTTTCAAGTGGTATTTGGAGAACGTCTACCCTGAAATGAGAATTTACAATGACACCATCACGTATGGAGAGGTAACATCTGACGCTGAAAGGGTATCTGGGAAGCTGCCATTGCCTCAGGAAGTTAATTTTCCAGCCACATCTCCATGGACAGGGGGTCACGAAGGGTTAGTCATGACAGTAACGACGCAACACACACACACACACACACACACACACACACACACACACACACACACACACACACACACACACACACACACAATCTTGAAGCTGAGGGAGGAAGAAAATCATGTTTCCCCCCTCACAGCTACATTTCTCTATGAGATATTTTCCCCACCGTGATAGATACATATATATGTGTGTGTGTTTTTAAGAATCTTGTGAGATTTCTCTGACGTTTTGTGTTCCTTTTTCTCTAGAAGAAACGCTAACCTGTGTGGGGGGTAGTACAATCCTTAAGCAAAGAAGTGTATTTCCTTGAGCAAGATAGCATATTTCCTCTAGCTGGATTTGCCTGGAAAGGGCAAAAGAAATACCACACTGCATAGGATTGTTGTCTTTCCTGCGCAGGGATTGATCAAAAAGTGTTGGAGAACAATGAGCCAAAATGGGAGGACACACACACACACACACACACACACACACACACAGAGAGAGAGAGAGAGAGAGAGAGAGAGAGAGAGAGAGAGAGAGAGAGAGAGAGAGAGAGAGAGAATGTGTCTCCTCTCAACTCAGCAGTTCCCAAACATTTTGACCTTCCTCATTTGTGATGAACTGTTCTTTAATTTATTCTAATATCAACCGATAGATTTTGCCCTCCTTCTCCTCCCCCGTCTTTCAATTTTAGGTGCGCAACAGCAAAGCCAGTGGTTACTGCTTAGACCAGGGAGTAGAAGATGATGACAAAGCTATTCTTTATCCATGCCACGGAATGTCTTCCCAGGTAAACCGAAGGACACTTTTGTATCCCTTCATTCAGGAGTTTTGGTCCAAAAACTTCTGGAGACCCGAGCAGTATTCTGGCAGAAATATGACAACATCCTATATGAGACAAGTGATTGTAGGATCTGAGTGAGTGTACGTGTGTGTATGTGGAGGGATTTCGCTCCCTCCCTTTTAAGGAAAAGCAGTAGAAACTTCCAGACACATTTTCTTTGCAGAGTGAATGCTAATAGTATAGCTAGTTGAACTACATCTGTGAACAGTCAAAACATTTCAGCTATTTCCACTGCGAACAATTTTCATGATGAAGAGGAGGAAAATCAATGCTATATTTTCAGCGCCCAATTTAATACAACAATGGAAGCTTTCTGTATAAAAACGATATTTCTGTAAAACACATTTTCGTTCCCACTATGAAAACCTGATGGGACCCAGAATCAAAAAAAAAAATTCTGCACACGAACTAAATCTTCCCTTTAAGACCTATTTATGTCAGACAAATACAGTGCTATGATAACAATTACTTTGACCTCTCTGTGTTTAACCCACACGGATAAATGCTATTTCTATCCTTTTTAGATTTCCTCGGATGGAATTATCCCTCCCTTCCTTCCTTCCTTCCTTCCTTCCTTCCTTCCTTCCCTCCCTCCCCTTTCCTTCCTCCCTTCCTTCCTCTTCTTCTCTATCGCCCCTGAAAATGTCCCCTTGCACTTCCCCCTAATGGTTCACTTCTTTTTTTAAATTCCATGTAGTGTCAGAACAAATCCCCTCTGATCATGGTTCTATTGCTTTGCTTTATATTTTAATGAAAGTCAGATTTCATTTAAATGCCAGACAATTCCCCACCTCCCTAGGTAAAGCCTTCCTTCATAATGTCATCTTAGTGCTTTCTTTGACGTCCCATCCAAATTGGAACCACATTGACGGGTTGCCATTCATGCAATCGTATATAAATAATTATGGCCATATCACCCACCAAACAATTACCTGAAGCCTAGTCAAATGTATTATTGGTTCAGACTGGGATGCTGGTTCGAGGATTCCTCTGGAATGAAATGGCAGAATACAATGGTACCTTGTATAAAGGATTTATTTATTTATTTATTTATTTATTTATTTATTTATTTATTTATTTATTTATTTATTTAGCTTGTATGCCTCCCACTACCCAAAGGTCTCTGGGTGGCTCACAATCAAAATTAACAATTTAGACAATTAAAACATCAAATTGCAATAAAATTAAAACAATAAAACATTTAAATACAATAAATACAATATATTAAAACACTGCACTAAAATCACCATCAGGACTAGTTCCAAATGAAATTTTGTTAAGCAAATGTTCCTTTATACACACTTCCCATAGGAATGCATTGACAACAGAGTAATCCCTAATCGTGACCATTTTTATGTTGTACGGATTCGCCCCATAGGCAATTCTGTTAAGCAAATTTCCCCTATCTCCAGAATTGTTTATGTTGTACAGATTTTATGTTATATAAACCATTTGTTATACGAGAGTCCTCTGTACATGGCTTCTTTTTTAAAAAATTGCTGTGGTTGGTTTTGATGTTTTCCAAAAGTCCATCTTGTGCATGTCGGGAAAGAAGAGTTAGTTTGTCATGTTGCAAAGTAAACTTCACCACTAATAAATGGGAAGGGGGTAAAGAGAGAGCCATTTAATTGGATTCAAAAAAGGCTTTCACAAAAAATTATATCTAGTAGGTTCTGAGTCAGTTCAACTAGCATTCAAAAACTTGGCACCATTTCTTCCATTCCATGTGCAGTAGAGATGGGCACGAAATGCCAAAATGGCATTTCATTTCATTTTTCATTTTGCTGTTGTTGTTGTTTTGGTTTGGTTTCATTTGGAACAAAATGAATTTTTTTAAAAAAATTATTTCGTTTTTCATTTCAGTTCGTTTTTATTTTTATTTTTATTATTATTATTATTATTTTTACAGCCAACCAGCCTGGCCAGGTGGCAGTTTGCTTGTTTTTAACCTACCACCAACCAGATGGCCTGCGGGGATGGCTGGTCGGCGCTCATTGCCGAGATTGGCGCTTGTCAAAATAAATAATAAATGAAAACGAAACTGAACGAAACAAAAAATTTCCATTTCATTTTGTATTTTTAAGGGCACTTTGTTTTATGTTTCATTCTATAACAAATCAAAAAACAAAAACAAATCAAAAAATTCATTTCGTGCCCATCTCTAATGTGCAGTCTTCCATTTTCCGCTTTGTGGGAAAGGAACGTTAATGAAGGAAAGAATGGGTTCTATTTTAGGACTGGGCCAATGATGTCGGCAAGCCTTTGGTCCCAAGGCCAAGCTTTGGTACCAAGGATCAGTTCTGAGTCCAAACATTTCGTAGCATGACCCACGTCCCAAGTCTGAGACCCTTTAAAAATAGGATTTAGGCATCTGGCTGGGGAGACAGAGGTTGGAAATAATTTCCCCAGTGTGACCTCCATTGAGTAGAGCCAGCCTGTGTGGCCTTGGGCAAGCTACACTGTCCCAGGATGTTCCTAGAAGAAGGGAAAAGTAAACCACTATTGAGTGCTGTCTACATCAAAATCCGAGAAAGGGTCACCATAAGTCAGATTCAATTTGACAACAAACAATACAAACATACAGCAAATGGAAGTCTGGATCCTGTGGGATAGATCAGATTCTAACAGTCTATCTCTGGGTAGCTGCCTAGATGCCCTAAGCACATTCGGTCTCACCTGATTTTGGAAGCTAAGCAGGGTCGGCCCTGGTTAGTACTTGGATGGGAGACCACCAGGGAATACCAGGTGCTATAGGCGCCTGGAGTAGGAACTGGCAAATCACTCCAGTATTCCTGCCAAGAAAACTCCATGGATATCGAGTCATGAAGAGTCGGTCACGACTGTAACGACACAACACAACACATCTCTGGGTGATTTCCAGTAGTTCATCCAGGATTAGAATTCCCCCTGATGGATCATACTGAAGACCTTTTGACCTTCCTGTAAATTCAGTAACCCCACAGTCTGAGATTACCTTTTAACCCCCTTAATTCAGATATGTAAAGGTTTTCCCAACACATGTTGGGATCACCTTCAGTTTAGCATTGGATGTTTCAGAAGCAGCCAAGGGCGTCTATTTGCTTGGAGAGCAGGAGTTGGATTTATTTGCATGCCTGCTGTATATCTCCTGCTGCTAGCTGTCAACGCTTTTCATGCTCCCTGCTTGAACATCCTTGAGGGAGGCTCATGCAGCTGCAGCTGCACCAGAATAGTTTTGTAAATTGTGGTGAAATGATAGAGGTCTTCCAGTTTTGTCCTCCTCCTCATCACTTATCACAATCACACACAAGTGATCCCAGCTATCTAGAACAGTGTTGGCAAACCTTCAGCACTCCAGATGTTTTGGAGCACAACTCCCACAGTCCTTTGTCATTGGCAATCTAGGCTCGGCATTCTGTAAGTTATGGTCCAAAACATCTGGAGTGCCAAAGGTTTGCCGCCACTGGTCTAGAAGCATGAGTCATTAGTTGGAATGAAGGCAGCACCTCTTATGGCACTTTTTCCTATTCTTCAATGGTTCTAAACCTTTGGTCCCTGGATGCTATTGGGCTAAAAACCCCAGGCGTCTTCAACACTAGTTGTGTTGGCCATGATTTCTGGCAGTTGTAGTCCAATAACATCTGGAGACCCAAGGGTGGGAACACTGCCATACATCACTAGCAAGTGAAAAGGAAATCTCATAAGTAACCAAATGACTGCCATGTATTTTTAATTGTATTCTCCTTGATGAGCCCTGCCATCATTATTGATGGCTGACCATCCAATTCCTGCTGTTCATGCACAGATATGTTGGAGGACATATCTGGAGAACATCAGCTTGTCTACCCCTCGCCTAGGTGGCAGGTTGGGAAAAGAGTGAATCAAGGACATGATTTCTACACAAGCTTGGCCTTCATCAACCTGGATGGTTGTTTTCAGAGAGGTAGCCACATGACTCTGTCTCAGCAAGAACCAAATAAAAAATAATGCATGGAATCAATTTGTGAGTCTTGAAAGTGTTATAATGCAGTTGATTAGTTGGTTGGTTGGTTGGTTTGATTGGATGGATGGATGGATGGTTTTATCAATGGATCAATGGATCGATAGATCGATGGATGGATGGATGGATGGATGGATGGATGGATGGATGGATGGGTGGGGGGTGGATGGATGGATGGATGGATTGATCGATTGATGGATCAATGGATTGATCGATTGATGGATCAATGGATTGATCGATTGATGGATCAATGGATTGATGGATAGAATAGATAGTAGGTTGGTGGGTTGGTGGGTTGGATGGATGGATGGCCGGCTGTTTTTCAGAAACCTCGTGGAAATCAAAGTGTGAGTCTTAAATGTATATAATAATACAGCTAGGTGGGTGGATGGGTAGGTGGTTTATTGATTGTGCAGCTGTCAGAAATATCTTATGGCTTACCTGACTGCAGTCCTGTTTTCCTTTGGATTTTGGTCCCAGCTTGTCCGTTACAGCTCTGAAGGCCTTCTCCAGTTGGGCCCTTTGGGATCGACAGCATTTTTGCCAGATTCCAAATGCCTCATAGACGATGGGAAAGGAAGGACGCCAACCCTGAAGAAATGTGAAGATACTTTGAGGCCAGCCCAAAGGCTGTGGGATTTCACACAGGTATAGTTGGCATGTTGGAGGAGATGCACCGCCATAGCCCTATTCAGGAAAAAATAAAAGTCTGCAAGTTTATGTGCCAGGACAACCTTCAGCACTCCAGATATTTTGGACCACAACTCCCAAAGTCCCTTGTCATTGGCAAAACAGGCATTCTGGGAGTTGTGGTCCAAAACATCTGGAGTGCCGAAGGTTCACCACCACTAATGTAGGGTTTTGTTTCAAATGGAGTACAAATCCCCTAAGTCAGTGGTTCTCAACCTTCCTAATGCCGCGGCCCTTTAATACAGTTCCTCATATGGTGGTGACCCCTTGCCCTGCTTGGAAGAGGCCGCAAGCCCCCTTTGGCAGACCACTGCTACAGGTGCCATAGAGAACTTCCCTCTACAGGCACCCTCAGTCAATTGCAGCCTCCGGTGCCATTGACTGACATCCCCTCCAACCTATCAAGCTGCAACTCACTCTTTCCCCCCCCTTCCTCCACCACCTCCTCCAGAACCAAGCCGTTTGTGCCTTTTTCTTCACTGCCTCATGGCAACCCCTGTGAAATGGTCATTCGACCCCCCCCAAAGGGGTCCCAACCCCCAGGTTGAGAACCACTGCCCTAAGTTTTCATTCTAGCCATTCTACTTGAAATGCAGAAACTTACGTACACCCAACTGTGACTCATCTGGGAGAAAGCCCTGAGCTGGAGGCCTAAGGGCAGCCCATTGAGATGCCGACTCTGTAGCTGGTGAAATGAATTCCTTTTGAGTCAGCATCAATTTAATAAGCTCCAGACGATCAATGAATTTTGGAAACATCACATCCTATTATGTCTATATAATGAGTGTGTTTCCCAGAGATTGCTTAATTTGCTTTGTTAACCGAGGTCTGCTACGGAATTACCTTTTGACATCCTTTCTTCCTGCAGAATGGTCCAATCATTAGCCGAGACACGGGGCGGTGTCTAGAAGTAGAAATGTCCAAGGAAGCAAATTTCGGGCTCAGATTAGTAGTACAAAGGTGTTCGGGGCAGAAATGGATGATCAGAAACTGGATAAAACATGGACGGCATTGATCTGAACCTGGAAAGAAGATGCTGTTGCTGATTCCAGGGCCTTTGGCCGGTACATGACCAGCTTTTCCACCCCTCCTAAAGATGTAGGTTAAAGAGGACTCCTATAATACGAAGATAGTTGATAAAAGACGACGATGACCGGGTTGTGAATGATTGGACGTGGCTGTTTTCCTAATGGAACAATGGGGAGTGGCACGTACTTTGAGGCCATAAAGGTGTTAAACATAAGTCTGGTCTGTACCATTTCGGATCAGAGGCGAGAGACACATGATCTGACATTTCTTCTTTCAAAATATCCCCGCATATAGAAAGCGAAATATTTCCCCAAGGCCATTCTTGATGTGCTAGTTCTCTAGTTGGTGATGGGGAGAATCTTTGTTCTCCTACAGAAGAGTCTTCTACCCATGTGGATTTCTGCCTGCAGTCTGAAATGACCCAAGCCAGGCCGAGTTAAAACATAAACAAGCGTAAACAATCCTCCTTGTGTCATTGGGCGGTTTCTGGAAGGCTCACACCAGCTTCCTTGATGGCCAGGGATGCTTTGAAACACCCCGAAAAGACAAGAAGAAGGGCCAGGCCAGAAACTAGACTTTGGCTGGAAAGAGAAAGATAGCAATATTTTGCCATTGGCTCACAGGAGTGAATGCCCTACTTCGTCGAAAACGTGGTGGAAGGATTTGTTTGCTGTAAGTTGCTGACTGGTGCACAAATCCTGTGCTGAACAGAATCATGTGCCTTTTCTACTGTACTTCCTATCCAAGTGGACAGAGGAATTGCCATCACTTCAGCATGTCTGACTCACCAATCAGAATGACAACCAACAACAACAACAAAGTACGCTGTAAATAAATTACACAGGGGGGAAATCTTTCTTTCTCGGTATCAGAGCGTTATGCACAACTTAAAATTATGGACGTCGACGGAACATAGGTAAAATTAAAAAAAATTAAAACATTAAGGTAATTATACTCTTTTTGATCCGCAGTGGCCTACTTCAATAGCGCTATGTCAGCCACTTGGTGGAGCATACATTGCATGCACGTAAGTTCTGTGTCGATTCAAGTTCTCCACAGGCACAGAAAGATTGTCCTGCACCCAAAACGCCCCATTCCACTTGGTTATTCTTTGATTTTCCTATTTTACTTCATAGTCTATTACGTGACTTCCAGATGGTCCAGATGGTCCTGGTGGGAGAAGCTTGCTCATCAGTATTCATCTGCATTCATCAGCATTCATGTGCTGCCTTTGTTCTTTGTCGGCTTGGCGTAACCTGTTTCTGGCTTTAATATTTTGAGAGGTGTGCAGAAAACCTTTCCTCATTAAAACCCCAATGGGGAAAAGGAATTATTTTTCACTTGCCGGTGGAAGGACGGCAAGGAGGGGAACCAAGCTAGCCTTGTGAAGTAGTGAATTCTGTAGAATGGGAGGCTGCCATCAAAAATATATATGCCCTCCCTTGGGTGTGATGAGGACCAAGGGAAGGTGTTTGCCTCAAATTCCCAGAGATGAGATTGATTCACCTGCCATCTACATTCACTGGAAATTGCTTTCTGGGTTTAGGACCTCCTTCGCCACTTGAAGGTTATTGCTAAGATTCCGACAACAGTTCTAACACATCCACCTCTAAAAGGCACCGTCGATATTAAAGTAAGTCCAAGATTCTTCTGAATATTGTGGTTTTCTGCCCACAACAGGATTTCCTTGGAGGCTCAGGCCTCAGCAAAAAGAACTTCAGAGGAAGCCCCTGTTTACTTTCCACTGGCATATGCCAAAACAAAGCCCATTAAGCGACTTGGCTGAGGACAATCTCAGGCTGTGACCCTTTCTGAAACAGATGCCTTTCGCCACCTGAGGGAGCACATCTTCTAAAAACATGCTGAGTGGATTGTTTACCTCAGAGCTCATGGGCATCTCAGTATGGTTTCCTGCAACATTGATGGTCTTCCATTCCCTCTCTTACAAAATTGATTGATTGATTGATTGATTGATTGATTGATTGATTGATTGATTCCCCCCACACCATAAAGGGACAAGGGGTGTAGGTGTGTGGATGGAGGGGGGTGAGCCAATATTCCTAAGCCACAAATCAGAAAGCACTAAATCATTTTTCAAGAAAGATTATTCTCTTTCCTGGTGACATCCAGTTCCCTCCCACCCACCCCCACCCCCGGATCTGACTTGCCAGCCTCTCTCAGCACATCTGTCCCTGTTTCTCTCTCCCCCTGGTGATAACCTGGCTCCCCTCTCATTATGTCTATTCCTTTTTATCAGTCACACCTTGTCCAATTATGACAAGGCATTTTACTTGCCTTTTGCGAGTGCCTAGGAAGAAACCGGATCAGCGGTGACCCTTGTGTAGCTTAAAAACAGGAGGTGGGGTACGTGGCTCTCGTTGATTTGTTTGTTCTTAGGTTTTGATAGCAAACGTCCCGGCGGGAGATGTTTGCATTGCCGACATGGACTTAATCAGTGGGCAGCTTCACAGCAGGAAGGCAAACAGGCTGGTGTTGCGTCCTCTCGTGAAGAAATCCGCCTCTTTGTAAAACTGGAAAAATCCAGATCTTGGCATGATCTTATAATAATCATCATCTTAGAACTGCACAGCTGGATGGGGTCCTGTCAATCACCTGATCCAGCCCCTGTCTAGGACATCTCTGGAGATTGCATCCCCAGATGCTTTCCATCTCTGCATGTCAGAGGTTAGAACCAACCTGTCTGCTCCCGTGTGCCTCCTTGCTGAGTGTTCCAGCACTGCTCACCTCTGCCAAACATGGGTTTCCAAGGGCCAAACCATCAAATATTCTCCTCCTTTGGCTTTTTCCCAGTTTTTCATTGAGAGTCAAGTGAGGTGCGCAGTTTCGGAAGAGGTCATATTCTCATTTTGCAAAGGCATGCAGAGCCTCCGAACCGGGATGCTGCTTATGTTTTAATAAGATTTTAAGAGCCTCGTGGCGCAGTGGTTAAATGCCTGTACTGCAGGTAAAACTGTGCTCACAACCTGGGTTCAATCCCTGATAGCAGGCTCAAGGTTCACTCAGCCTTCCATCCTTCTGAGGTCGGTAAAATGAGTACCCAGCTTGCTGGGGGGGGGGGAATGTGTAGCCTGCACACTGTAATTAAAAAATTGTAAACCGCCCAGAGACTACTTGTAGTGGTATGGGGCGGTATATAATCAGAAGCAGAAGCAGAACTTTGCTTTAATAAGATCTTCTTGTTGTCGAGAACAGACAGAATGCCTAACGGCTTCCGAATATTGATTTGTTTGCTTTAGAAATTGCTTTTCCACCCCACTCCTCCACCCCACCCCAGTGAGAAGTGCAAGAAAGACTCAAGCATGCCTGGAATGGCAAAAGACAGACACTGATTAAATTAGCCAACATGAAATTAATTTCCAACTGCAGTGAAATTTATTTATTTTCCCCCTTGGAATCCTTTTCCCCCCTCTCTGCACAGAACGGGGGGGGGGAAAGGAATCCTGAAATCTGGGCCATTGTTTGCATACCTCGTTTGCATCCTTATTAAAGATGGGCACCTGATTTTTTTTAAAAAAAAAACCAAGCTGTTAAATCATTTTGTATGCTTTTGAAACATTACGAAATGAAATGGGAAACCACACTTTGTTATGAAATGAAACGAAATGCTTATTTTTCCCTTTGAAAATGAAACAACTCGGTAAAATGGCTCCCTTGTAAAAACCTACTCACCAAATTTGGTGCCTCTAGGACCCGGGGGGCCATTTTATAGAGTGACGAATCATTTCATCATTGTTTCGTTTCGTTACGAATGTTTTACAAAAATTCATCTAAAATGAGACAATACAAACTGCTCATAGAAACGAAACAAAATTCTATTCTTCCGTTTCGTGCCCATCCCTAGTCCTTGTGTGTTGCTTTTGCCTTTGTTTAGCTAAGGCTTCCCTTTCCCCCTTAAAATCTGTGCTTTCTGAGGTCAGCCACTTTGATGGCTTATAGAGATGTGAAGGGAAAGGTCACTTAGCAAAAACTATTCTGTTCCAATCTAAAGTCCTCGAGGTAAAACATCAGAGAGCAAGCATAGTGTGATGATGGTTATTAACGAAGGGAATTTTTGGTTTTTCTGGACTACATATGCCATCGTTCTCCGTCCTGGGTGTTCTCCCTACCTTGCAGACATTAACTTAGGAAGGCTTTGAGGCTTCACTAGACCTCACTCAGTCCATGAAAGAAAGTTCTCACCTGGCACTGGAGTAGGGATGAGAAGCGTGCATGGAGGACTAGCTAGGCCTCGGAGCCTTCAAATTTAGGCCTTGCTTCCGGGCGAGCCACAGTCAGGTCTTTCTAAAGTGCCTGAAAAAGTAGGTAGCTCTCCCCGAATGGAGGATTATGGCACAAGTCATAGAGAAAACCACCAAATCCCATCCCTAAAGACTAGAATGTCAATTCTAAAACATTGGGAAGCTGGCTTGAAATCCCTACCTGGCCTAAAAGCCTTCAGGGTGACCTAGGATCTGTCACATTCTCTCAGCTTGCTGTTATCTCACGGGGCTTTTGTGAGGATAAACGGAATTCGGAATTAGAGAGCCGAACCGTCTATTTTTATCTATCCTAATATTTCATTTTTAGGAGTAGAACATCCTCCACTCTGCAATGAGAAACACTGTGTGCCCAAGGAGATGCCGGCATTCTTATTTCATTCCGTATCGCAAGCACAATCGCAGGTGTCCCCTTTTTTTGCATCAAAGACACACTTTGCGTGTTGTTTTTGTTGGTGGATTCAAAGGAAAATTGGATCATAAGAACACGAGAAGGGACAACCAGGCATTTTAGGATGCCCTCCGCAACAGCACGGCAATCCTTTCATGTGCCTTTGAAATAAACACTGATCCTCCTTCACGGGTGGAACATCGAGAGTAACAGAGCGGAAGGAATTTGTGCGGTGAGGAAGAAACAGCTTCTGAATGTCACACACATTTATGAAAGGCAAATCACCTTGGCATTGGCACAGGGGGAGCAAAATATCTCATTTATCAAACAAGGCTCCCCATTGTTCAGTGGTATCTACACACGTTCAAGGTCTGTCTCTCCCACAGAGCATTTCTCCTTAAAATGCCACTTTCTGAGACGATCTGATTAGTATTATTCCCATCAGCAATGCAAGGTTTGTCTTGATTCCTTTGGAACATTTCTCCTCCTTTTTTGAACCCATTAACGGGTAGGTCTTTTCTTTTTCACATTGCTCTGGAGTCCACAGACCGTGTTGAGGTGTGAGAAACTTTGTGACGGTTGCACCACCACGCCATGTGGGTTACATCAGTAGACATCATCCCCATCATCATTGCAGGACACCTCAGTGGTTGAGGTCTCTGGGCTGAGGAGTCAGAGGTTGAGAATTTGATTCCCCACTGGCCCTCCTGGACAACGGTTGGACTTGATGGTCCAGAGGGTCTCTTCCAGCTCAGAACTGCAGGCTGAAGATGATGGCCAACAACAGCAGAAAGAAAAGCCCAGAATCATTCATTAAAGATTTTGGTTTGGATTTTTTCCAAACTCTGGAGTTGACCTGGGAACAAGCTGAGATGACCTGGGAACAAAAAAATAAGGCAGATGAGAGATGGAACCTCCTCTCCATACAAAGCCTGGATGGGAAGGAGGCAGGAATAGGAGACCTCCATCCATCCATCCATCCATCCATCCATCCATCCATCCATCCATCCATCCATCCACCACCTTTCTCCTTGGAAAGGACCCAAGCTGGCTTACAACACCGAAGGATAACATACAAAGCTGAAGGCAATACCTACACAACCATTGGCCAGAGACATTAAAGAGAAGATTCAAAGCTAAGAACAATCGACGAGAGGAGGCATCCAGCATCATTAAAAAGGTTACATGAAGGCTAAGAACAATCGGTAAAGAAGTAGAACGTGGCGGGGAGGGTGGAATGCCACCATATCATGTCAGTTCCATTGTGGTCGGATGGTCTCCATCAGAGGCCTCCTCTGTGATGAGAGTTGGCTTAAGAGGCTCAGGGCTTAGCAACGGAGCTCGATTGGCATCTGTTGCACCATAGCCATTATTACTGATATCTTTCCTTTGGAATGCTCTGTGTGTCTCTTGGGTCCAAGCCCAGGAGTGTCCAGGACCTTGTCAAGTCTGACAGAAAATACAGATGAAAGTGGATGCCAAAGCATTCTTTTCTTGGGTCAGGATGGGTCCTCCTGAGGATGGCGGCCAACCTTCATCTCCCTCAGGTTCCATACGCTCCTTGTTCTCCCGCGATACCACTTCTGGTCCATCCAGACAGCACATATTGCCATGGCAACAAGCGGCATCCACTCTGCGCGTGGAAAGGGAGGGGGTCAGCAATTAAGCCTTCCCCGTTAATTCAGCTTGAACGGTCAGAGGAAGGTATGGTATTGGGTTCTATTTGAGTTTTCCTTGTGGGGGGGGAGGCACACAGGACACGGCAAAAAGGATTTTAAATTTAGGGCCTTTTTACACGACCCCTAAGATCCGCTGGTCCCTTAAATTCGGACCAGAGATCTTGAGGGTTCGTTGCTGTTCCTCCGTCCCCACCCGCTCCACACTTCTTTGTTCTGTCTGCGTGAGGGGAGGGAGGGAAAAAAAGCCTTAGACAGGGACAAAATAATAAAGCCTTACCTCCAGTGCCGGGGGAAGTTGCTCCGACCTCCGTTTACTTCCTGGTTCCTCTTTAAGGGGCGGAGGCAAAAGAAAAACAACAGAAAGAAGCGAGGAGAGCTCAGGCACTCTCCGCATCAAATATTTTTCACCATCAAAGAGCAGGTACAAGAAAAGTGCGTTGGGTCGCGCTTAGGTGGGCGGGGTCGCATTTAATTGTCTGCAAACTCCGGAGCTGGTGGGGAAACATTTTTAAGGTCCGGAGCTTACAGCCATTTGCGGCAGAGCTTAGGGGTCGTGTATAAACGCCCTTAGATGGTGTCATGGAATGAGTGGGCCTAAGCTAACCTGGTGGGAGTGCTGTAACCTCTCTCACCACCCCAGATGAAAAGAAAAACACCCCACAAGAATCACCCTCCCCGGAAAGTGATACCCAGCAGAGGGTCAGCTGGAAGTATCTTTTCTCTTTACATTTGTCAGCCGTGCACATGTTAAAGCTTCCCTCTGCTCACTGCTTGGCCGTTACCCTTCCCTGCACTGCAGACCCTGTGGAGAGAACTCCAATTAATAAAAAGGCATCTTTATCTAAGCATTATCATAATGCAAAGACTCCGGAGGGACACAATTCCTTCATGTTTCTTTGGCCGACGGAATACTCTGCATTTCCCCCTGGCCAGGGGCTTTACTAAGAGAAAGAAAAGGCCAGGATAAAAGGGCATCATCACATTTCTTTGGAACGAGGCCCGCACACTTGGCAAAGCACAATGGCGCTTGTTAAATCTGAAGTGTCTCTGGGAGGTTTTCGGCTCTTGGATCCGACAGTTGGCATATTCCTTTTTAAAAAGGAGGAGGAGGAGGAGAACAGACTGCAGTCCACATGGACTGCATCCCTGTGTCACCTTGAGTTTTTTGATCCCTGTCTAGTACAACCCTTGGCCAATGTGGATTCCACGCAACCAGAGGGCAAAAGATACATCTGGTCCTACAGGCCTATTTCCGAGTGATTTTCAACGAGGTGTAAGAGTTTCTCAACTCCCGCTACAAAGAAATCATTCTAATTTAGAAGAATGTTTCTATTGTATGATCCTGTGTCATTGTGTTTTCTTGGCACTGATGTACAAAAGAGCTGTATATGTATTAAAATAAGAACATAAGAAGAACCATGCTGGATCGGGACAAAGGCCCATCTAGTCCAGCTTCCTGGATCTCACAGTGGCCCCACCAGATGTGTCCCGGAGTATACGAGACTAGATCTCTGTCTCCCGATACCACTCCCCTGCTTCTGGCCCTTTTAAGCCTGGATATGACACATCTCCATGATGGTTTGTAACCTGTGATGGACTTTTCCTCCAGGAATCTGTCCAATCCCCTTCTGAAGGCCTCCAGGCCAGATGCCATCACCACACCTGGTGGCAGGGAGTTCTACAGATTCACAACACGCTGGGTAAAAAAAAATTCTTTTGTCTGTTCTCACTCTCCTAGCCCTCAAATTGAGTAGATATTTCCTCACTGAGATATTGCTCTCACTGTCCCAACCCTCAATTTGAGTGGATGTCCCCTAGTTCTGGTATTTTGTGAGAGGGAGAAGAGCATCCCTCTATCCACTTTACTCATGCCCTGCATTATTTTGTATGTCTCAATCATATCCCCCCTCAGGCGCCTTTTTTCCAGATTAGATGCATGATGTGAGCAAATTTCACAAAGAGTCACCTTTGGCATTTGGGGAACAGCCCCTTAGCATGCCTTCCCATAATAAGAGTTCCTCAAAGAGGCATCCCTTGGTCATTTGGCTTGCAAATTGCACCCATATTTACCTCTCATTGACCCATCCTGAAATAAAACACGCCGAAGGAATGTCACAGAACAGTCAGACATTTTTACCCTCTTGGGAGAGCACCCCTTGTAAAAACATGCCAAACGAATCACCGTGCTTGACCTTTCATGGTGCCTGATGGCCACCAAGTGTTTCCAGGAGATTGAATTCATCCAACGTGCCTCCAAATGATATGTTGGGTCATGGCAACCCAGGCTGAATGGAACTGCGTTGTGCTGTAATGGAAACTAAGAAGAGCAGTGAAGGTGATTCACAGCAGAGCCAGAGGAAAATAGAGTGCAGGGAAACAAGATCTATTTTTAACTAGGACAGATGAGGTCAATTTATATTCCGTTCTGTGTTGTTGGGAGAGCGGAAGGGGAGGCAATAAACAGCAAGGGGTGGGGGCAGAACTTTTTCTCCCATGGCTTGTAAATAACGTGCTCCCGGCAAGCGTGTAAATATGTGAGATTAAAATAAATAATGAGCTCCAGGAGCAATCAAGGCAAAACCAAGTTCGGATAGGCAGAGGAAGTCAACAAGCATCACAGGGATGAATATTTGAATGTTTATGTCCTCAGTTCTGCTTCCGTTCAAGGAAGGAGGAGCAACTCTGAGTATTGTCAGCTAGACACCAGGATGCAAGGCTGTTCCGGAGATCCCTTGGCCAGTGTGGTTGGTTGGTGGCCTCCGCTGAACATCTGTCCCCTCAGGTTCCATGACGTGGCCTCTTGAATCTTCTCCTTTCCCAAGCATCAGGTCAGCTGGTCTCATCCTTCCATAAGAACATAAGAAGAGCCCTGCTGGATCAGGCCAAAGGCCCATCTAATCCAGCTTCCTGTATCTCACAGTGGCCCCACCAGATGCCTCTGGGAGCGCACGAGACTAGATCTCTGTCTCCCGATACCCCTCCCCTGCATCTGCCCCTTGAAGTACCCCGGTTTTAAGCCTGGAGATGACACATCTCCCTCATGGTTTGTCACCTGTGATGGACTTTTCCTCCAGGAAATCTGTCCAATCCCCTTTTGAAGGCATCCAGGCCAGATGCCATCGCCACCTCCTGGGGCAGGGAGTTCCACAGACTAACAACAGGCTGGGTGAAAAAAATATTTTCACCCAACACACACACACCCAACCCCAAATGCTGCTGGACTACAGTTCCCATCAAACCCAGCGGGGGTCTCACCGGTGATGAAGAATGACAGGCATTCTGAAAGTTATGTCCCCTTTGTCTTTCACGGATGGACTAACGAGAACGAAGGAGAAGACAAACGCCCACAAAGCCACAACTGTGCCTCACTTCCATTAAAATGGTGTGTGTGTGTGTGTGTGTGTGTGTGTGTGTGTGTGTGTGTGTGTGTGTGTGTGTGTGTGTGTGTGTGTGTGTGTGTTTTAAAAGTGAATCACCACTGTGTATCAAAAGGAAAATAATAATAATTACAATTGTTTTAGGCAATGTTTTGCTTCATTAGACGGAGAGGGAGCCCCCGCCTGACAGACGCAGCCACTGTAGGAGAGGGAAAGCATGCAGCGCCATGAATATCCTTTATCAGAGTCGTATTCCATTTTAGAAGATGGAATGGCATTTTTCTGGAATGATTTGGCAGGCTGATCCCTAAAGCAGCATTAGTGCACCACGGCGCCGAGATGGATGCCATCAAAACACGAGGCTGCTATTTAAACATTTTGTTTTGACTTAGAAAAGGAGACGTGAGGCTGGTGCTTTATAGCCTTGAGTGCTTGTTTAAATTGCAATCTTTTTTTTAAAAAAAAGAACGCTTGTTGGAGGGGAAGGCATGGATCGTGTACACGGTGGCTGTTGGCATCTGAAAACGCTTCTCCAAGCAGATGTGTCAAAGGCATTTCCCCCCCCCCCAAAAAAAAACACCCTTCTTTGGGGAAGAACTCTTCAAAGTACTCCATAAGAACATCGTTTCCTCAACACCAGAGAGAGATGCTTTTCGGAAAGAGACCGTGCTGTGCTATGATCGCCAACATTCATTTCTCAATCAATCAAGTCACTAATCCGTTCCATCAGTTCCTTATGAAGTCACCCAATCTTTGTCACTGTTAATCAAGTCATAAATTAGTTAATTCTTTCCCAGGGAGCCCTTATAATGGATGTTCAACACGAATCCTGATTTCCCTATAATCAGCTCGTGAGAAACCCTACGCATTGCCATTTTTAAAAAGACATAAATCCATCTCTTAATTCATTATCTCGTTTCTACCTGATCGACAGGAAGCGACAGCCCCCCCCTTTCTCCCCAGCAAATGCATTTCAACTTCTGAACTTCATAATATTGAAAGGACATCCAGCCATGAATGATTCATAATTGATTTCATTCCTATGCTTCACACCACTAATAAGTGCTGTATTCAACACACTGTCCCCGATACACATTCCATTTACCTCTTTGGTGTCCTACGTATCTCCAGAGTCTTTCTTTCTTTTTATTACAACTGGTTCGATTCGGATAATTAACTTTATCTTCAGCACCATTTGGTTCCAAACACCTAGAATTTTTAATGTTATCTGATTCTGCATTCAATTCCTCGACTTCCATTCTTTTCCAAAACATCTATTCTGCCTCAAACTTGTTCTGTTAGCCATGGACACTCAATGGCTAAATTCCTACTGCTTAGTGTAGTAGACTGGAGATAGAGTAGGCTCAGTCAATCAATGGGGACTAAATCTACTCCTCCATTGATTCAAATAGACTTACCATAGCTGTGACTTACTGTAGCATAGAGGGCCTTTTCACACGACCCCTAAAATCCACGGCAAATGGCTCCCAGATCCGGAGCTTAAAATTGTTTCCCCACCAGCTCCGGAGTTTACAAAAAATTAAGTGTGACCACGCCCACCTAAGTGCATCCCAGCACACTTTTCAAGTACCTGCTCTCCTGATGTGGATGTAAGGTAGTGAGTGCCGGGCTCTCCTCTTCTGTTTGTTTTTTTTTTTTTTTTTTTGTCACCCCCCCCACCCCTTTAAGAGATACTTGCTGACGGGAGCAGAGCGAGAGGGCAGAACTGAGGTGAGCCGGCATTCTTTTCTTCCTTTTTTCTCCCTCCCCTCACATAGACAGCAGCCAGGAGTGCGGAGGGGGTGGGAACACAGGAACAGCGACAAACCCCCAAGATCTCTGGACCGAATTTAAGTGGCCAGCGGATCTTAGGGGTTGTGTGAAAAGGGCCTCTGTTGCAGTTCAAGTAGACTCACTGGAGTCCATGCACTCAATCCCCATTGGATTCAATGTCCCTGTTCTAACTCCTACTTGCTACACCAAACAACAGGGTTTTAGCTAATTTTTGTTGTTGTTGTAATTCTGGGCTTTGGGGGGGGGGCGAGGAAGAGAAGTCACAAGTCAGAGATTTTTGTCTTTGGTATCCCATGCTTTGTCTAAAGATTCCCCTACTAATGCACTAGCAGAATGTGGAATTCAACTGGATTTAAATCCAAACTTTAAAGAAGCTGTCCAGGACACTGGGTGATAGCCAATTGTTGCGTCAACATTTGACCTGGAAGAAAGCTCCCAGAATCCCCCAGATGGGAGATTTGGAGGTTCAAACCAGGTAATATGTCAATGGAATCTGATGGTCTTTCTATAGAACTTGACTACCTAAGCTGCCTTCCCCAGCAATCACCCCCTGAGGTGGGTTAGGTGATTACCTCACTTTGTCCAAAGGTAGGGCCGGCCTTGTCTTGATGCTCTGGTTCTGAAAACACTTACCCTTCCTGTTTCACAGACAGGGACAATACTTACCTACAAGGGGTTGAGAAGGTGTTTGTGATGGAACGCAGCGATGTAGTTTTAGAAGGTTTTGAAATAAATGTGCTCTTCATGGTCATGCATATAGTCAAAAGACTCCAGGCATCCATGTCATAAGCACTTTTGTTTGTGCAGAGTTCATCAGTTCAGACACCAAAGCAAATCCAAACCAGGCAAAAGGACCATTGTCAGAGTTGCTTGAAAAACCAACCATCCAACCGATATGTTATATTTCTCCTCTCAATTCCCTTGTTGCCTAATTAATCACTTGACTGATTAGTGCTAGATTATTAGCTTGATTTTCTTCCCAAGGTCTTCACCTGTTTGGATCTTAATTATAATTGGATCGAAAAGCACTGCCTCCTCCTAATAGCTATCATTGTTGCCAATATTTTGGGATCAATAGACTTCACTTCTTGAGATTTGCTCTCAAGATTCGTTGCAAGACTTCAGACAAGGTATTTAACTGGCCATAGGTCAATACCGTGTAACCTCCAAGCGATGTACTGCAGGGGTTCTGATCATTTTGATGTTCTGATCATTTAGATGTTCTTCAACTAAAATCCCCAGATGCCTTCAGCTCGAGCTGTGCTGGCCAAGATTTCTAAGAGTTGCCATCCAAGAACCTCTGGGGGCCCAAGGCTGAGAAGGGCTGCTGTAGAGCTTTGAGGCAACCTCTCCTGGAATCCTCAGCCAGCATGAGGGATGCTGGACATTGTAGTCCCCCAAGGTCCAAAGTGTCTGCCTTCATCATCTGCCCAGTTTTGTAAATGTGAGATGCCCTAGCATCATTGGCTACTAGGGGGAACCAGAGACTATTTCCCCATATTTGCCCTTTGCCCATATTTTTCTATCCTGGTTAAGTCAACATATCATGGACCAATGTTAACAGTAATCTGGATGCCCCCAAAGTAATGATTAATATTATGGGTTGCTTCCAGTAAAAGAGCCATCCAGGCTTCCCTGAAGCATCCGCCTGCATAAAATATCTTGCGGGTGAAATCTCAGCACTTTGTCCTTAGAGGACCTCTAGCTTCCCTTGAACACTGACGGTATAAAACAAATCAATCTTCCCGGGAGACATTAAAAGAGTGCCTTGGTAAATATTCTGATGTAGCGCTGACATTCTATTTGACAGGGAGATTATCCTTTGGTGATCGTGCGGGCTAATAATACAGCTTTGGCTTATCTATCAAGGCTGTGTTCCAAGGTGGTCTTAAGATATCTCCCTTCTCTCCCCCCCCCCCCGCCAGCTTCTGTCATTTTTATTTAGAAACTTCTGTTCAACTTTGTTTTGTTCTGTTCAAATAGCTTTTGTTATAAAAGGAGTGGGTGCACTATTCAGAAAATTTGCCCCGGTAAATTTGCCCTACCTAAGTACAGTGGTACCTTGACTTACGAATTTAATCCATTCTGAATGCATGCTCTTAAGTCGAACTACTCTTAAGTTGGGGTACCTATCTAAAAATTGAAAAAATAAGTTAAAAATGAAAAAAATATTTGTAAGTCGAGCAGACCATATATAAAATTTGTAAGGTGGCAGTTAAAATGCCAACAGTTTTCTGCTCTTAAGTTGAATTGCTCTTAAGTCGAGATGCTCTTAAGTCGGGGTACCACTGTAAACTGTTTCCTCTATATTCCATAAACTAGCCTTCAGGCCTGGTGGAACAGAAGAGCCCACCAGCAGTCCTAGGAATGCAACTGGCAGGTCAGGCAGCATTTCTGCAGGGGAAAGGAAGCAATTATAATCTTTCCTCTTCATCTTTGGGAATGAAACGTCTTAACCTATACTGCTTTGTTTGCGTACCATATTGCTTCTGAATAAAAGCAAAAAGCAAAAGTGTTCTGCTTATATACCGCCCCATCCCACTTCAAGTAATCTCTGGGTGGTTTGCAGTTTTAATTACAGTATGCAGGCTACACATTGCCCCCACCCCCCAGCAAGCTGGGTACTCATTTTACCAACCTCGGAAGGATGGAAGGCTGAGTCAACCTTGAGCCTGCTACCTGAGATTGAACCCCCAGGTCGTGAGCACAGTTTTACCTGCAGGACAGGCATTTAACCACTGCGCCACGGGGCAACAAGGGTATTAATTTAAGAGGCTGGGTTAGATTGATGGATCTTTGCATTCATTTGGGTTCGTACTGTTTCCTCGCAACAGCTCTCCCAGTTGGCTGCAATCTACATGCTGGCCCTCCATCCACTCCCCAGCCATTGGAATGAGGGTGGTGTCTCTCTCCCACAAAGCCAGGTTGTAAATCACACCGCACTCGTCACGTTCAAAAAGAGCCTTGCCATCTTGAGCTTACCCCTACCAAGCTTAGATTTAATTTTCTGCAACAGAGCCTTTCTGTAAACTGGATCATGGTTGTTTTTATCCTATCTTTTTTTAAAAAGGAGAGCTTCCTTTACTGCTTCTGGATGGGCCATTAATTATTCTCGTCTACATTTGTGGGAGCAGTTAATTACACGTCTACTGCTTTCTTTTTAAAAAGAAACTCTTCAACTGCATTTATTGGAAGTGAGCATTAAAATAGTCTCTCTCTCTCTCTCTCTCTCTCTCTCTCTCTCTCTCTGTGTGTGTGTGTGTGTGTGTGTGTGTGTGTGTGTGTGTGTGTCACACGCATACGTCAGAAACAGGCCCAGTCAATCAGGAAAACTATAAGGAGTATTATCTCTTTTCCTCTGGTAATGAACTGATGGGTCAATAGGCATCAGCCATGTTGGACAGAGTTATTGATCGAAGCTTTGGAGCTAATAATAATGTATGCTACATAAGTACCATTTTGAAAGGAAGGAAGGAAGGAAGGAAGTACCATTGATTCAAAACATTGCTATTTCCATTTCTTTCTGAGGAAACAGAGAATGCCTTCATCATCATCATCATCATCATCATCATCATCATCATCCCTGAACTATAGAGCTGGGATGGACCCTATGGGCCATCCTTGTCTTATCAAGGTAGCACAACGAGGAGTCGATCTCCCGAATCCCGACTTCTGCCTAATCCGCAAAGCTATCCAAGAGTTCTGATTTGATCATGAGCATCTCATTGAGGTTCTGTCAAGTTTGGGCTAAAAGCCAAGACGGATCCATTCTCCCTGTCATTCAGAACTGGAGCCATTACTGGGAGAAGGAGGTGGAGGTGGACTATTGGACGCAGGAGGAAGCAAAATGATTGAGCCTAGGCCTGAGACTAAGTTATGACATTGTTGTGAAAATCTCTTCCTTGAACCTAGGCTGTGTGTGTGTGTGTGTGTGTGTGTGTGTGTGTGTGTGTGTGTGTGTGTGTGTGTGTGTGTGTGTGTGTGTGAGAGAGAGAGAGAGAGAGAGAGAGAGGGGGGGAGGGAGAGGGAGGGAGAGAGAGGAGAGAGAGAGAGAGAGAGAGAGAGAAATGTGTTTTTAATGCCTAACCATTTTCCTAAGGATAAGGAGTAATATTGCCATCCAGGGAATTACTAGAAGCATTTATAGGGCTATATTTCTCTCTCCTTTGTGAAGCAAAGCCCTTTGAGTCAGTGCAAAACAAATTTATAAGTGGCATTTGAGAGAAAAGCAGGGGGGGAGCTTAGATATTTTCCTCCCCAGTGTTTTTTGTCAACCGATTAAACAGTGAAAATTGGACTTTTAGTCAGCGCCTGCCATTCTAAGCCGTCTCCTGTTTCTTCAAAGGCGGACACTTTCTTTATGTTGTCGATTATAGGCCTCTGAAAGCTTTTTCTCTTCACTTTTGCTCCCTCTCGGTAAGGAAATTACCAATTTCTGTGTCGTCAGAATTTCTGTGGTGTGCCTGAGTGCCCTTTCAGGGGTCTGACAAGTCAAGCTGGAAACTAGCCATTAGCTGAGAAGAATAGCCCTGTTTTTAATGCACCAAAAGTGGATGTGTTTTTTTTTCTCGAGCACACAAAGCCAAGAGACTTAAATCTTACAGTCCAAAAATAAAAAAGCACCAAGTCCTAAAAAGAGTTCCATCTAACGGGTGTTGTACGATATATTCATACAAGCCACACACGCACAACCAGATACAAACAGCCATTATTCTGATTTTATAAGAATAATGCAGGGGATACTAATGAGGTTGTTTACCTTTGGTCTTATTCAGACTCTTTCAGGACTTGATGGAAGGAAGGAAGGAGGAGGGAGGGAAGGAAGGAAGGAAGGAAGGAAGGAAGGAAGGAAGGAAGGAAGGAAGGAAGGAAGGAAGGAAGGAAGGAAGGAAGGAAGGAAGGAAGGAAGGAAGAAACCCCATTCCAGTAATGGAACTCTGTTGTTACTTTTTCTCTTGACCTGTTTTGAGGGAGAAAAGATGTGTCCTGCTTAATACTTTAAGCCTGGGTTATTTTTGCCAATAAATCATGTGTTTGTCTGAAGGCTGGGAGTGATCTTCCTAACTGCCATTGATTTCTCTTTCCTGACCCTCCCCATGTATACCGAAAAGTACAGAAGAATCAGAATCAGAATCAGAATCCTTTTATTGACCAAGTATGGTTGGACACACCCGGAATTTGTTTTGGTAAAGAATGCTCTCCATATATAAGAAGGAAATATAACAATCATATATTCAACAATAAAAACACAGTACAACACAATATGACCTATTATTTTAAAAAAAGGAAGAAAAGAAGGGAAAAAATAATTATTCAACAGTTTGATAGCACTTGGGAAGAAACTATTTTTATATCTAGTTGTCCTCAAATGCAGTGTTTTGAAGAAAAGGATTGTGCTCTAGAGATAATGGACATCCCATAACAAATATGCTAAGAATAATAGTTATGTATGCATATTTGGGCACCGTCAGATCGATTTTGACTCATGGCTCATTGACTGATTGCTATACTGCTTTTATTGTATTTGTATATGTATATAGATATAATGGCCATTGGCTATAATAAAAACTAATTCGATTTGATTTGAGTAAAGGCGTTGAGGGACCAATATAAGAACACATCAGGAATAACCAACGACTGAAGACCTTGCTTCAGAACAGGACCAGCTTTGAAGGAAGCAATTTCCTCAGTTGCTTGCAGTGGGCTGTTGCAACGGTGATAGCAGAGTTTGACTTTGTAAGTCCGGGTTTTGGCTCAAACATTCCATTCGCCATGCCCAGCGTTCGAGCCTTTCCTCCAAATAGGTTCAGGACCTTGGAGAGCTCATTTGAAGCTTGGAGGAACAAAGAGACAGGTTCACAGCCCCTGTTAAAATCAAAGTGGCCAGACTCCGTCAAGGAGTCGTTGGGGATGGCCCTGCATGCAGGAGACCCGGCCTTCAAGATCCAAATGAAAAGCACAGCAAGTCTGAGGAGAAAGTCACAATTTCTTTAATCTTTTATTCGGCTCCACTCCCCCAGCCTTTCAGGAGAATAGATTTTTCTTCAAGAAGCAGCTTGGGGCCAAAGGTCAAGCTCCCATCAAGGTTACTTTCTCCTCCAGAGGATGTGTCTCTTTTCCAGATGGACCTCTTCCCCCAGCATCAGAAAAAGCAATGTCCCTTGTGGGGATTTGGGGCAGGTGGGTCCCATTGCTTCCAGATGAACCTTGATGCTGGAAAGAGTACCAGGAGAATGGTGAATACACCTAGTGTATTCTTATTGCTCGAACCCAGAGGTTGTCCTTAGGCATCCACCATGATAGCCATGGATACCCATGTACACCATGCACTTGTCCAATCCTTTCTTAAAGCTGTCAAAGCTGACAGCTGTCACCACTTCTTCTGGCAGGGAGTTCCACAGACCCGTGATCCTCTGGGTGAAAAAGTACTTTCTCTTATTTGTTTGAGATCTAAAATTTCCATGAAGTGTCCGCTAGTTCTAGTGTTGTGTGATATCTAGTATGTTCACACCTTGTATGATTTTATGAACTGCAATCAGGTCACCTCTTAGGTGCCGTCATTCAAGAGTGAAGAGGCCCAGCCTAGACAAAAGAAAATACTTCTTTACCCAGCATGCTGTTAGTCTGTGGAACTCCCTGCCACAGGGTGTGGTGATGGCATCTGGCCTGGATGCCTTCCAAAGGGGATTGGACAGATTCCTGGAGGAAAAGTCCATCCCAGGTGACAAACCATGATGGAAATGTGTCATCTCCAGGCTTAAAACCAGGGTACTTCAAGGGGCAGATGCAGGGGAGTGGTATCAGGAGAACAGATATGTAGTCTCATGCGCTCCCGGACACTTTTGGCGGAGGCACTGTGAGATATAGGAAGCTGAACTAGATGGGCCTTTGGCTGATCCAGCGTGGCTCTTTTTCTGTTCTTCTGTTCTTATGATCCAGAACAACGGACAGCTCCCTATAGAAAGGGACAGTTCTGCATATGGTCTTCTGATTCCTTTTGTCCTTTGCCCACCACCGTGGCCTTCTTCTGAATGGAAATACAATGTTTATATCTGCCCCATCGGGGATGGAAAAGGGGGTTCCTGAATTCTCTTCTTTCAAAACTTCCTTCCCGGATTACTCCCTCCTCCCCACCTCTGCTTCTCAATCAACAAAGGCTCTTACTCTTCATTTGCAAGGTGTTCCAAAATATGCCTCTCCAGGCATCTGCCAATATTTCCGTCTTTGCCTAACAGGGGATTTGAATTATTATCGTTCTCTCCTCGGTGAAGACAGCAAAGTGTGCAGAAATTTGATTATACCGAGCGCCTAACGAGACACCCAGGAACGCTCGCCCCCAGTGGACTAATTCCATTAAGAGCCAAGCGATCTGTCTTGCATGCAGCTAGGGAATACAGAGGAGGGCTCGGGGAGCCCAGCGTGCTGCTCAACGGCCAAGACCCATTCGTAATTTTAGGACTCATGCATGGAAAACAAACAATATTTATGGGGAGCTGTCTTACCTATGACAAAGTTTGGGTCACGGATTTAAGTGCTGTTTTGGCCATCTCAAGCATGCTGAATCGTTGGATCGGATTGCAGCTCGGTCCCCTTCAAGTAGCTTTTCTACAATCTAACACCAGGTGTTCCTTTCTTTACTAGAGTCGACCCACTGAACTCTGCAACTTACCTCTGGAGTCAAGGGCATTCTTCTCTCATTGACTGTATCTTTAAGGCAGAGTGACCTCGCTGCCAGATGGGTGGTATAAAAATCCAATAAATAAATAAATAAATAAATAAATAAATAAATAAATAAATAAATAAATAAATAAGGTACGCAAAGTATCCCATGGAGAGAACGCCTGGTCTTTCCAAGCCATGGCCCCAAGACTCTATTTTATTTATTTTTATATTTTTATACAGCCCTTCTTCCAAACGAACTCCGGGCCCTCCAGACGTTTCGGACCACAACTCCCAGAATTCCAAGCCTATATTGCCAATTACAAAGGACCATGGGAGTTGTGGTCCAAAGCATCTGGAGTGCCGAAGGTTCGCCACCACTGTTACAGAACAACCAACTGCTGTCTCCCATTTACTTCATTTCCCAATTCTCCTTGTTTCGTTTTCTGGGTGGTTGTGGTAAGAAGCAGGGGAGGGGAGAAACATTACCTGCATAATGGCTTTCTAATCTTCCGTGTTTACTACCCCCATCCCCCCCCCCCAGTTCAGAATCATTTCATCAGCCCATGAAGACTGAGAGTACGATTCAGTTATTGAATTTTAAATGAAAACCAAATTGACGGCAGGGGAAAGAGGCGGTGAAAATATTTCACAACGCTGTAATTTTTCCTGAGGGTACGGTTGCTACATTTTATTAGAAATAAGCAATTTTCATGGTGCTTCTCAAATGAATGGAGCAAATATATGGGAAGGCATTAATCTAAAGACAGTTCCAATTCCACCCCCCACCCCCTGCTAAGCATTTAATGCTATTGCCGGCCAGCAGACTTTCTGTTCCGTTAGCCACATGGTGCTTTCTTGTGTCGTGCTGAGCGTTGAACTTTTCTGGTAAAATTGTTTTGTTACACAGCAAAAGTACAGAGATTTATAAAGGAGCATGGCTTCATGTTTGCCAGGTCGTCTATTCCTTTCTCATTAACTGGCGCTTATAGTCTCAATAACTCCCTCGGAGGCATTTATAGGAGGAAGAATAAAAACATTTCATTACTTACGATTGTGAACAGATCAACAGCAGATTAACCAAAGAGCAGACTGCTTCCAAAAGGCTCAAACGAGGGGAAAGAACACTCTGTAGAGAGGCAGGGCTGACTGGCTGGCTGGTTAGCTGGTTGTATGGTGGGTTGATTGATTGGTCAGCTGGTTGGTGTCAAAGAGATTCTACATCCTTCAGAGACCTCTTTTTTCACACGGGAACTGATGGATTCCTCCGCTGCCCCATAATCTCTTGTGTTTCCTGCAGATTTTCATGCTTTTAGGAGCATGAAGCCAGTGGATTGTTCAGCTGGCTAAGGAGACAAAGAAAGAAAGAAAGAAAGAAAGAAAGAAAGAAAGAAAGAAAGAAAGAAAGAAAGAAAGAAAGAAAGAAAGAAAGAAAGAAAGAAAGAAAGAAAGAAAGAAAGAAAGAAAGAAAGAAAGAAAGAAAGGAAGGAAGGAAGGAGGAAGGAAGGAAGGAAGGAAGGAAGGAAGGAAGGAAGGAAGGAAGAGCTGTTCGGCAGTGGAACATGCTGCCACGGAGGGTGGTGGAGTCTCCTTCTTTGGAGGTTTTTGAGGAGAGGCTGGATGGCTGTCGGAAATATTGTGATGGGGTTCCTGCATGGCAGGGGGTCGGACTGGATGGCCCTTGAGGTCTCTTCCAACTCTATGATTTTATGATTCGAAGGAAGGAAGGAAGGAAGGAAGGAAGGAAGGAAGGAAGGGAAGGAAGGAAGGAGATAATTGCATCACCTTGTCTTGCATTGGCTGAATAATCACATAAAAGGCACTCCATAAAAAAAGGACCAAGCACCTTCCCCCACCCCATTTCCTGCACTATATCCTCTTCAAACTGGGCAATTTCACCAGTATTGTGCCACCATTCAGCAAGGACTTTGGCCCTCAACTTTGGAACGCATCCAGATGTGCATTGCTAAGCGCCTAATGGAAAGCATCAACGTCAAAATCGCCTTTCTTGCTCAATGCAATTAGATTGTCATGATTGAGCCCTCCTTAATGTGTTAGAGAAAATTGGGATGACTCTTGGAGGGGAGAAGAGGAAGGAAGGAAGGAAGGAAGGAAGGAAGGAAGGAAGGAAGGAAGTGGTATGGCAAGAGAGGCAGAAGAAAGACAGGGGAGGGAGGGAGGGAGAGAGAGAGAGAGAGAGAGAGAGAGAGAGAGAGAGAGAGAGAGAGAGAGAGAGAGAGAGAGAGAGAGAGAAGAAGAAGATGAAATCTTCCTAGTGATTGTTACTCCTTTGGTTCAGAGATAATTGGAGAGCACAGAGTGCACGGATTACTTCAGAATTCATAAGGTGTCAAACAAAGAGGATTCCTTCGGAGACGCACGATTAAGTCAACAGATGGAGTCCCTTCGTAACAAGATGGCTTGATTGCAGGGTGGAAAGCAGCCAGGAAACATTTTTGATTGTCAACCAAACAGACATCAGACAGAACAATAGCTAGTTAACAATAAACATCAAGACGGGTTCCCAACGCATGCATGGCCGATTTATTAGACAACGTCCTCTGGCTGAGAATGGGAAGGGGGGGGGTTCCTATTTCATTAACTCTTCCTGCTTATGGTTTCCCTGTGAGTATCTCAAAGGAACAGAGGCAGGGAAAGAGGCATGCCGTGTCTTCGGAAACCAACAGTCTGGAGAAGATCAGATCTGCGTCAGAGAATGGCACAAAGCAATCCAAAATTCCAGCTGCTGGGAAGGTGAAATATGACATCAGGAACCTCTCCTGTAAGCTTGGTTTTCCAATATTTTTATTACAGTGGACCCTTGTATAACAAACGGTTTGAATAACATAAAATCTGTACAATATAAAAAATTCTGGAGATAGGGGAAATTTGCTTAACAGAATCGTCTATGGGGCGAATCCATACAACATAAAAATGGTCGCGATTAGGGATGACTTTGTTTTCAATGCATTCCTATGGGAAGTTTGTATAAAGGAAAATTTGCTTGACATAATTTCATTTGGAACGAATTAATTCCTTTATACAAGGTACCACTGTATTATCATTTCCCCCCATAGCCGGAGGATCTACAGGCCTCCAAGAAGAAAAGAGGGGGCGGGGCTCCTAGCTGTGATGGCCAGAGTTTCTGGGAGTTGTAGTCCAAGAGCATCGGTGGACACAAGATTGGCAAACATTGGTCTACACAACTCAGAGCTTTTGGGTCACGGAGCAATTTCACCAATTAAAAAGCAAGCCTGGGTGCGCTTTCCACAGACAAAATAAAATATTTTTTTTTTACCCAGGGTGTTGTTAGTCTGTGGAACTCCCTGCCACAGGAGGTGGTGATGGCACCCGATCTGGATGCCTTCCAAAGCGGATTGGACAGATTCCTTGAGGAAAACTCCATCACAGTTGACAACCCATGATGGAGATGTGTCATCTCCAGGCTTAAAACCGGGGTACTTCACGGGCCAGCTGCAGGGGAGTGGTATCAGGAAACAGATCTCTAGTCTCATGCGCTCCCAGACGCATGTGGTGGGGCCACTGTGAGATACAGGAAGCTGGACTCGATGGGCCTTTGGTCTGATCCAGCAGGGCTCTTCTTAGGTTCTTATGTAAACCTGCTTGTTTTCCTTTCTGACGCATGACATTGTTTTGATCATGGAGAAAGTCCCAGAGCTGCGGGGTTTTTTTGGTGTTTTTTTTTTTTTGAATTTTGAAAGTTTGGAGTAGTTAAATTTCAAGACAAGACTCCTCCAATCAGCAGCATCTCTTCAGAGATGGGGGAATCTTTTTCTGAGGCACACATACTGGTCAACACACTGCATCTGCCCATCAAGCGGAAGCTACGCAGATCTGCAAGGACTTGTTTCTGTCACCGTTTCTGTCACCTTCTGAATGTTCAGAAGATGGTGGGTATGAGACCGGGAGAGGCACACTGTGTTTTCCGGCCCTGAGCATGGAGCCATTTCAGCCCTGGCTCTCTTGTCCACGTTCCCCATACGAGAGCTCTCTTTAATGCCTCCTGTCACGTCTTTGAGAAATCGAACTTGACGTGACAAAGAGGTTGCGGTGGAAGACAGGAGCACAGAGTCCATAAGGAAGTCCCCTGTGCGTCTCAGTGGCAGCCTCACAGCAATAATTAGCACCAGATCTGTGCAGACATGGAGAGGAAGAGAGAGGAGAGGGGGAAATAACGTTACAAATTGTTGTGAAAGAGAAGAAGAAGAAAGGTCACCTATCCAGAGATACAGCAGAGGCTGGATTCTCTCTCACACACACAAACACACACAGAGAAAGCGAGAGAGGACACTAATGGTGCAATTGTCTGCCAGGATGCTCAGTAGCCTCTCTCTGCTGGTGAGTCAATGAGGGGATAACGAGGCTTTCAAGTTTGTGAGAAGAAGAAGCCATTCTCCAGTCTTTCGCCATGTAGACTAGGCATGTCCAAAGTCAGGCCCAGCCGACTCAGCCTGTCACACATCCCCACCAGCTGGCCCCTTCCCATACCGGATGGAGGCCTTAGCTTGTAGTTTTATGGTTTGCCTGCCCTCCCTGCCTCTGTCCATCCCCCCCCCCGACACCTGCCCGTTTCTGCAGCATCCTCCCTGCCTCCTTGCATGTTCTAGAGACTTGTCCAAAGTCCGGCCCGGGGGCCAAATGCGGCTGAATGGTCGCCCGCCCCCCCCACACACACACACACATTTTCACCTCACCAATTCTGGCCCTCCTTGCAAAACGTTTGGACACTCCTGATGTAGACCAACCTCATAGAACCTGAGGCCAAGCGATAAGGCTGAAAATTCCAGGGCACCCAAATTGCAAATTCTGATTCTGATTCTTTCTGAGAGACAGAAGATTTTGATTTTCACAACAGCCCGGCTTTGGATTCCCCCAACACACACACACACACACACACACACACACACACACACACACATAATGGAAGGTAAACACCAACATGAAGTATCACATGGAGTCCTTGCCTCCTCCCTCTGTTTTCTTCTGCGGATCTTAGCCATCTCTGTTCAAATGGGGGTGGGGTAAGTCTATTTTCCACTTCACGTAGCACTTTATGAACAACAGCCCATGAAATATGGATCGCGTTGGCAGCGGAAAAATGTCAACCCTTCTAGCCGAAAATGGAAATTGATTACGTGTGAATTAATATTCTGATGATAACTGACATTTGCAGGGGGAAACGATGTTCATTGATAGCTAATTTGTTGCGGTTAATTTGCTCAATGCCAATTAGGAGCCTGAACGTTCATTATCGTCTCCTTCTATTATCAGCCCAAATCTCATTACACCACCTCGGTCTTTCCTTCATTACTTACATTTTTTTTAAAAACTTAATTACATAGCAACGAAGTTTGTGCCCTGGTTGTGCTGACGGATTGCGTTTGAAGATACCAACAAGAGGGAGCTGCCTTTGCATGATGTTAACGAATGCGGGCAAAAGATTAGATGCGAGGTCCAGATGAGCTCTTTCTAAGGAAATTACAATCAGTTGTACTACCAAACGCAAGAAGGAACTGGATCCTGAGGAATAGGCGATTGTTGTAGTTCATGGCTTATTATACAGATCTCTTAGCTAGCTGGGGAACTCGGTTCCTTAGGTCTCTGGCTGTGGAACCAGAGGTTGTGAGTTCAATCCCCCCAGTGGGCTTCCTGGAGAGGTGCTGGAATCCACAATGCATAAAGTCCCTTGCAGCTTTGCAAGCCAAAGCGTCCTATTCTCCCAGGGGAGAATCCATTAAGATTCCAGTTCTTGGTCAGTCTTCCAAACAACTGGATCCTAGATCAAATCATGCCTGAGCTTTTTGTCAAAGCTAACAACAGCCGTCCTTTGGACACAAGAAGGCAAGACCTGCTTGGGAAAAAAAAACCCAATAAAGCTAGGAAAAGGTGAAGGTAGTAGGAACAGAGGAAGGCCAAATATGAGATACATCAACCTCCTAAAGGAAGCTAGAGCAGGAGGTACTAATAATACTAATACAGTGGTACCTTGTATAAAGTAATTCTTTTGTTCCAAATGATATTATGTTAAGCAAATTTTCCTTTATACAAATTTCCCATAGGAATGCATTGAAAACTGAGTAATCCCATTTTTATGTTGTACAGATTCGCTCCATAGGCAATTATGTTAAGCAAATTTCCCCTCTCTCCGGAATTTTTATGTTGTACAAATTTGATGTTATACAAACTGTTATACAAAGGTCCACTGTAATAATAATACCTTTATTGTCAATGTACAACATGTGCACAATGACATTGGCTGAGTCTCCCTTGCCCACCCCACCCCCCACCCCACCCCCATCCCACTAACAACCACTCAGTCTTATTGCACCCTGTGTACTTGACACAGAATGCGCCAGCCCACAGGTCAGTTCTTCTATACTTGTCCTGGGATTATTTCCCATTTAGCAGTCTGACATCCCATGGCTAAAAACTGTTCTTTAGTCTGTTGGTGTGGCAGGCTATACTACGATATCTTCTGCCTGACGGTAACAGGGTAAAGAGGTGCTGACCGGGTAGGGGTGGGGGGGGTGGATCATCCATAAGTATTTTCAACTCTCCTGAGGCAACGATCCCTAGTGATGTTGTCCAGTGCACTGAGGGGACAGCCCGTGATATTTTGAGCTGTGCTTACCCCCCTCTGTGGTACTCCGTGAAACTTTTGGGGGCTAGATCTCAAACAGATAAGGGAAAGTACTTTTTCACCCAGAGGATCACTGGTCTGTGGAACTCCCTGCCAGAAGAAGTGGTGACAGCTGTCAGCCTGGACAGCTTTAAGGAAGGATTGGACAAGATCATGGAGAACAAGGGTATCAATGGCTATCATGATGGATGCCTGAGGACAACCTCCGGGTTGGAGAGAGAGGCAGGCTCTCTCTCCATGCCATTTGCAGGGAATCGTAAGCAGGTGAAGACATCTGTTTGGGAATACCCTGAAGCCAACGGTGAGCCACTGTTTGGGACAGAATGCTGGACTAGATGGGTGGTGGCCTCTTCCAGCAAGGCTGCTCTTATGTTCTTAAATTTGAGAATTTGCATTTGAGGCTCCCTAACGCAGGAAGGAAAAGAAGTTGGGGAGGGGGTTGAGGGGAGGGAACAGCCTCTTTTCATGCAGGAAATGAAATTGTGAAGCTCAATTAAATCAAGCTAATTAAATAGCTTGGGTGCGGGGAACTGGAGTGGTGGGGAACTAAAGCAAAGATTTTTTCCCCCTTGTGCCGTCGTTTTATTAAGGTTCCAGGGCCTATTTCCTAATAAATAAAGTGTGGGAGATAAATTGAGAGAGAACAATTAACCAAATGTGATGATTCAGCCCTGCAAGCTTTTAAACAGTTTATCTAATCTTTATTCACAATGCCGATGCTCTTATATATCACGGCTGAGGCAAGTTAATTCTACCGTCTCTCTCCATAGTTGGAAGGAATGAGGTACCAGTAACTCATTATCCATTGTTGATTCCACTACTGCCACCACCCAGTAACTGAAATACAGTGGTACCTCAACTTACGAATTTAACCCGTTCTGAATGCATGTTCTTAAGTCGAGCTACTCTTAGGTCGGGGCGCCTATCTAAAAAATTGAAAAAATAAGTTTTTTAAAAAATTTAAAAATGAAAACAAAAATTTGTAAGTTGAGCAGACCATATCTAAAATTTGTAAGGCGGCAGTTAAAACGCCGACAGTTTTTCGCTCTTAAGTTGAATTGCTCTTAAGTAGAGCTGCTCTTAAGTCAGGGTACCATTGTGTTGTGTGTGTGTGTGTCGTTACAGTCGTGACCGACTCTTCGTGACTCCATGTCCATGGAGTTTTCTTGGCAGGAATACTGGAGTGGCTTGCCAGTTCCTACTCCAGGCGCCTACAGCACCTGGGATTCCCTGGGGGTCTCCCATCCAAGTACTAACCAGGGCCGACCCTGCTTAGCTTCCGAAATCAGGAGAGATCGGATGTGCTTAGGGCATCAAGGCCCCACAGTACAGTTAACTTACCCAAGAGGTGCAGTGTAATGGATGGTGACGTCACTCCTTTGGCAGGGTAACTACAACTTTTTAGTTCCTTTCAAAGTTATGGGTCGGCAGGGGATTGCGGGATTTTTTTTGGACTACAGATCCCACCAATGCAACTCCTTTGGAGGAAAACACCTAGCTTTGAAGGTATCGTGGCCTAACATCTAACCTAGCTCTGCTCTAGCATCCTGTGCAGAAAGGCTGCTGCCCTACTACAAGCCGGTATCTAGCCTTCCTGGCTATGTGTGTTCTCCCCGGTGAGCCCTGTTTAATCATCATTCATCATCTTCTTGCAACTGCAGAGCGGGAAGGGATTCTACAGATCCTCGTGTCCCAAGGGGCCACGGTGGGGAATCAAATACCCCAAACTCTAGCTAGGTGCTTGTGGGTGTGGGCCCCTCGATTTCAAGAATGGCAAATGATGGGGTTTGTAGTTCAAGCCCCCCAAATGCCCAGAAGGTTAGTGCTTGAATAAAGAACAATCTGCATCCTGCACCCATGCACGCACAACCCCAAAACTCAACAAGCTCTCTCCTTAGGGGGAAAGGGGCCAAGACACCTCAGGCAGCAGATTTAAGGTGGCAGCAGATAGTTCAATCTTGGATTTGGGGGTATTGTGTACAACAGGACCACGGTATCTCCATGGGTTGGTTAAACCCTCCACGCAGATGCTGAAAAAACATGGAAATAGGGAATGCTCTTCGTTGCATGGTCTCTGTCTCCCTCTGATGGCATCTTCTCATAAATACACCCTGGATATACACAAAGTACTGTATAAATAAATGTTTCTTTTTATTTAATCTTTTCAGCCAGTGGATAAGCAAATCAGCAGACCCTGATTCTCCAGATAGCGGAGTTCTATTCCATTTATCTTTAGGGAAGAGAAGAGCTGCTTGGGTGGTGGTATTTTTCCCTTTATCCTGTGCAGAACCAGACTGCCCTTGACATCTCACCTTAATCATCAGCTTCAGGCGGGGGGAAAATGTTTTGTGCAGGACTTACAAACGAGGGCATCTTTCCCCCTCTGTCGGCTAATTGGCGCCGGCTCTTTGAAGCTTCAAAAAGGAACGAGCATTGGAAAAAATCTGAAGGAAACAAACTCAGTTCTGTTCGAGCAGAAGTTAGCCAAAGTAGTGTTCTCTTCAGAACCTGCATTTTGCTGTGCTCTTTGCTTTGTATTTTTTTTTGCCCCCCCCCCACCATGGACCATGCCCACTTACCAATTTGAGCAGTTCAACCTGATCGATACCACTCTCCCTTCTAATGGTATCCATAAATCAGTTGCCTTATAAATGGCCGAAAAGCAGGCTGAGCAAAATCCCAGGCTCGTTAATCTTGGGTGCTCCGTCTTTCGTTCCCATGCAGAGATCAAGTCTGGCGCGGGAAAGGCAATGCAGATTCCACGCTGGGCTTGCTTCAACCCCAAAGGAATCAGTAGACTGAAAAATAAACACCCTGGCACTGGATTCCCCGAATCCTTGGAAATTTCGGTACTCCTCATACACACTCTTGTGTAGGTGTGAAAGCCGGACAGTTAAGAAAGCTGACTGTGGCCAGGGAAACGGATTGGTTAGAAACGTGGTGCTGGAGGAGAGCCTGAAGTGTAGAATGCCTGAAAGACCAACAAGTGGATCCTAGTGCAAATCACGCCAGAATTGTGTCTGGAAGCAAAAAAATAAAATGTTGGAGCTGGGACCGTCCTAGTTTGAACGCATCATAAGAAGGCAGAGTTTACTGGGGAAGACAAGAAGGTAGGAAGAGGCGGATGGCAGAAGGAGAAGACGATGACCCAATAGGAGATGGACTGATTATCTAAAGGAAGCCACAGACTTGAGTTTGCCTAGAGCTGAGCAGGGGAGTGGAGGACCGGGCAATCCGGAGACCATTCATTCATTCATTCATAGGGTCACTATATGTCAGAGGTGACTTGATGTAACTTGTAGCATGTGTTATGAGTAAACACCCACAAGCTGGTTTACATCTTTGGCACAAAATGTCTTCCGTGTGCCTTCCAAGCTCAAGTTTTCATGTGGTGTGCCCTGAAGTCCTGGCTAGTAGAGCGAGTGGTCAAGGATTCTGGGAGTTGTAGTCCAAGAACATCCAGAAACCCTAGTTTGGGAACCACTGCTGTAGACAACCATAAGTACGCAAGGTTTTAACAACAGCTTTTCTCTCCGGTCTTGACATTATCCAGGTCAGGAGTCAGGAGTTTCTAACGTTCCAGATGGAATCGAACCTCCTAGCTCATCCTCCTTGCCGATGAGGGCTAATGGGTGTTAGAGTCGAGATCCGGAAGGCCACAGGTCTCGCCTCCATGTCCTTCAAACCCAGACCGCGTGTTCCTCCAGCACTCTGTTGTTCGTCTGCAGAGGTGATCTCTTTTAATATTTCCATGTCTTTTTGTCCAAGAGGTGAAAAAGTGCTAAGACAAGGGACAGGAATCAGAATACGGAGGCTCACTGGCCTAAAATGGATTCTGCTCAGTGTTCTCTCCTCTCCAGAGGGTGGAAAGTGGGGAGGGGGAAGGTTACACTGGGTGCGAGAGATGGCAACAACCAAAAATTTATAATAAAGAAAAGACAGCAAGAGAGGATGAGAGATTTAGACCCCGCATAATGGCCATCCCAAGAGACCATTAATTTCCCTCTCAGCAGCTTTTTATGCTTCACACGCCACCCTTTTTATTTATGCAGAGTTAGGTGTAGAAATATTGCATTGCTGTAGCACCGCCAGCATTGATTTAGCGCTAATTATTCTTTGCACCGAGCACAGCATGACAATAAGGGAGGAGCACAGACGTGTGTGTGTGTGTGAGAGAGAGAAAGACAGAGAAGGGACTGGAAGCAAAGGATAGAAGGAGAAGAGGAAGATTCTGGGGATGGAGACCGAGCAGAGTACTTGTAGGGGACCTGGCTTCCACCCTATGACAAACCCTAAATGATGAGATGAAGGGCATTCTCTCTCTTTCCATTGCACCTCCTCCACACAAGAAAGTGTTGGGAGTTTTTGCAACCTTGCAGGCTGCCTCTAGCAACTATGGCTGGGAGGGACTTTTCCAGGGTGGGGTACCTGTCAATCTGTCCAGCACCAGGCAACCATTGCTTCCTGCCTCTGGATTCAAAAAGAGCCATGCCCCTTTACTTTCCCTCTCTAGAGTCCGTTGACATCTGCTGCTGAAAGCAGCCAGGTTGGTCAGTTTGCTGTTTTGAGCCCTTCCACCATAACTCATGGAACACTTCCTTCTTTCTCCTGTGAATGCCTCAGAGCGAGTTACTGAGACTATAAGTGCCAGTTAATGCGAAAAGGAGGTGCTTACTCTGGGGGAACCTGAAGCTATCCTGCCCTGTCACTACTTGCATTTTTGTTGCAGTGTCTGGAAGTTGAGTCATGGCTACTGGACTTATTTTTTTTCTTGAGAGATACAAAAATTCGCTGCTTATCCAAACAGCTTCATCAGTCTGAATAGGAGCAGCAAAACGTTGCTATCTCTCAAGAAAAATAATAAGTCCAGTAGCCATGACTCAACTTCTAGATAAACTCACCTGGATGACTGAGAATCTTCACAGACATTTTGTTGCAGTGCTTCCCAACCGTGGGTCCCTGGATGTTCTTGGACTACAATTCCTGGCCAGCATGGCTAGTGGTGAAAGCACCTGGGAGTTTTAGTCCACGAACATCTGGAGACCCAAGTTTGGGAACCACTGATCTAAACCGAGTTATAGAACCTTGCCTGTTGTCTAAAGCTCTCAATAAGCAGATATACTTAATCTATCCATTATTTTCTGTTCCTCCTGTCATGATGTGTGCACTCTTGACTCTTTATTGAGTACGTAAGAGCTAGCAAAGTTCCCTGTGTAAACCCCAGAGAAACACAACGACTCTGCAACCCAGTTATAAGTAAAATTTGAACTCAATGTATTAAAGAAAAATAGGCACTCATTGGCAAACAATATAAACACACAGCACAGCATAACATAGAGAGAAAACACACAGAAGATATACAGAGGCATAACCTGACCTGCAACCGGTCTAACACAGTATACAAAATGAGCTGAGTGACCATGACATAGTATCAAAGTTAACTGACCTACATCAGGCAAAGTCTTGCTCACTGCTACTTCTTCATCTACTGACTTTCAACCAATCATGTTGCACCACCTCATTAGCTAAATTGCTTTTGTCTCAGCTGAATTACATCTTGAACTTTACACTGGTAACTCTTCACAGGCATAGTTGGTTACAAAACTTACATACAATATAAAAAATTGTAACGCTCAAATACAAATTGGATTGGAAACATATCTTGACGCCTCCCGCTGTACATCTGCCAGATTCTGATCGCAGAATGTTTTCCAAAGTGCAATGGTTTGGATTTGATTCATGACTCAGAACCCACCTGCCCATCCCTTTTATGGGGAGAAGCTTGTTTTGGATAGGGACTTGGGACTTGAGACTTGGGACTTGAGACTTGAGACTTAGGACTTGGATCCAAAAACATCCCTGCAACTGGATGCTCTAATAAATCCCTGGACTGATGAAAGGGATAAAGAGGGAGGAATCAAATAAAGGTGGGTAGAGTTGGGCCAACGGACGCAGCATCACCATCAAGAGAAAGAGAAGCCAAACGAGCCAACCAGCCAAACCTGGGTTGCGTAGTGTATCAAGTCACACTAGAGAGGATCCGTCAAAGCAATGGAACTCACAGAGCCATTGACTTTCCACGTTGGCTTGGCTTCTATGCACCTACGTCAACAAAATCTGCGATGCAGAGAAACAGGATTTCATCTAATGCATTTTAGCACAAGAGGAAGGAGAGCAACATTAGTATTCAAAGCCTCGCAGTCATTCACGTTTGTAATAGTTTCGCCTCCTGGCACTCTAATCATATATTTGAGGACATTCTCGCGTTGTACCGTGTCATGGCGGATTTACAACAGTGTGTTTTTTTTCCCCCGAGGGGGCTGGCCGCATTGGAAGGAAACAGAATTTCAATCTGTCTCGCATTTTTCCAGCTTGACCTTTACTTGCGGCTCAGAAACGCGCTCCGCAAACCGATCCTGGTTGCAAATTTCGTACGGGTTCAGCCCCTGGGGTGTCGCACCAGCTGGCAGAAGGCTTTGCAACAGGTTCAGATATTTCAAGGAAAGCCTCCGGAAGAAGCTGTACATGCATGACGCTCAGAAGTCAACGTCAGGAAGGCGTCGACAATATGGGTTTGTTTATTATTTGACTGATGGAGCATTGGCTGCAATCATTCGATGAGTCTTGTGGGTCAGTGGTCAACAAGCAGAACTCCTCGTGACCTGCATCGAATCCTGACAGGCTCAGACATCTGTCCCTAACCCTAACCCTAACCCTAACGCTAAACCTAAACCTAAACCTAAACCTAAACCTAAACCTAAGGCTAAGCCTAAGGCTAAGCCTAAACCTAACCTAACCCTCTCTCTGCCTCCCTGTGGTTCAACAACTCAGGTTTTATACCTCCTGTTTCCCCTTATGGGTTTATAATACAGTGGTACCCCGACTTAAGAGCAGCTCGACTTAAGAGCAATCCGACTTAAGAGCGGAAAAGTGTTGGCATTTTAACTGCCACCTTACCAATTTTAGATATGGTCTGCTCGACTTACATTTTTTTTCATTGTTTTGATTTTTTAACTTATTTTTTTAATTTTTTAGATAGGTATCCCAACTTAAGAGTAGTTCTTAACAGCATGCATTCGGAACGGATTAAATTTGTGAGTTGAGGTACCACTGTATTTTTCATACAGCCGTTCTCAGCAACAGGCTTTACAAACCATTGTCCAGGGTTATTTCCCCCACCAAGCTGGGCGAGAAAAATGATTTCCCCCCCTCCTGTTTAACCAATGTGCACACATGCGCGTGCACACACACACACAACTCAGCACTTGCAATTTCCATTCTGCCCAGCCCACCATGTCTGGGGCTTGGCAAAGTGTGCCAGCCTACAGACCACTCCGGGCATGAATACAAAGAAGAGACACCAGCCTCCGATGTTAGACTAGAGTAGGCATGTCCAAACTTTGGCCCTCCTGATGTTTTGGACCACAACTCCCAGAATTCCAAGCCTGTATTTCCAATGGCAAAGGACTGTGGGAGTTGTGGTGCAAAACATCTGGAGGGCCAAAGTTTGGACATGCCTGGACTAGAGCCACCGCTTATTTATAGAACTTGTAGGCACAGGGTTATGAATTTCGGGCATTACAGCTTCAAGGGGTCTTATTTGTCAAACTTTTTAAACTTTGCTCACCAAGTCCTTTGTGATTATTTATTTTTTTAAACCCATTTCTGAACTTATTCTGAACTCTACAAGAGCTGATACGTCGGCTGGGTGTGTTGTGCAGCATTAGAATATCCCATGACTTCTATCAGCCAGCTCTGATCCTTGAAGCCTGGCTATTATATTATGGGATAATGGGCGTGCACGGCAGCATTTTTCTATGTAAATACGGGGATTACTGCCTGTAAACATAGATAAGGAAAGGAGATTTGCAGCAGTCAGAAAATCGATTAGCTCCTCGCCACCCTGTTCTAAAATAATCTAAGGAAAGGACTGAGATAATCCCGTTGAGAAGCAGTGTTCAAGGTGGAAATGATCGCTTGCGAGATGCTGCCACTGCCGTTCTTTACGCCTCTGTGGTCGGCAGCCAAGGAAACTGATTTTTGTCAAGAAAAGGTGCAATCCATTGAAGCCCAGTATGGCTAGGTGTTACTGGTTTACCATGCTGCGGCAGGAAGTTCCACAGCCTAACATCACGCTGGGTTAAAAAACAAATTCTTTTGTCTGTTCTCACTCTCCCAACCCACAGTTTGAGGGTATGTCCCCTAGTTCTGGTCTTTTGTGAGAGGGAGAAGAGCTTCCCTCTATCCACTTAACTCATGACCTGCGTTATTTTGTACGTCTCAGTCATATCCCCCCTCAGGCGCCTTTTTCCCCACGACTAAAGAGCCCCAAATGTTTTAGCTTTTCCTTATAAGGGAGGTCCCCCCAACCCAGTTATCAAAACCGCCTGAGTGGCTCCACAACCTTCTGCCTGTTTCTAACTTTTGTGTTTCTACCTCTCCTTATTCTAGAGATGGGCACGAAACAAGCAATGTTTCGTTTTCGTTTTTGTTTTTTCGTTTCGTTACGCAACGAAAACGAAATGAATTTTTTTAAAAACAAAATGAAAACGAAAACGAAATGACCAAATTTGCCGTGTTTTTCGTTTTCATTGCAGCAGATGCATTGAACTAAAAAGAATGCTAACGAAACAGCAATTTTTCGTTTTCGTTTTCGTTTTTTTCCGTTTCGTTACCTAACGAAACGAAAATGAAATTTTTTTGCAAAAAAGTCACGAAAACGAAAACGAACCTAAACAGACCCCTAAACGACCAAACGACAAACGAAACACCATTTTTTTTGAGTCGTGCCCATCTCTACCTTATTCTATTGTTAGTTTTAACATTGTCTTCTAATGCTGTAAGATATCCCTCCATTCCCTGTTTCTCAAACTGATTATGTCTTAATTGTAATGGACCATACATGGTCTCTCCTTATTGTAAGCCACCTTGGGTCCTTTTCCAAGGAGAATGGTGAGGTAAACATACTCAACAAACAAACAAACAAACAAACAAACAAACACATAAATAAATAAATAAATAAATAAATAAATAAATAAATAAATAAAAATAAATAAATAAATATTAACCCTTAACTGCAGAGCTCGGGGTGGGGCTGTGAATGATCATCCCTCCTCCAGGAGGCCCAGTGGCGGAATCGAACTCCCAACCACTGACTCCGACCATTGAACTATCCAGCCATTCCGCAAGTCGTCTGGCTGCCCTTCCACAGAAGCACACAAAAGAGTGTGGGATTCACTTCGCGGTGAGCGTGATGCGAACGCGGGGGGCGGGGGGGGGCGGGACTGCCCATGATGGGTTTGGTTGGGGTTGTTGGAGACACAAGCTCTGCCTGAAAAGCAAAATATTAGCTCGGGCACCTTCTGGAAAGATCACCAAGAGAAGCCACTTTGTTCACCTTGCACCTGAAAGGAATACAAATAGCCCGTGACGATTTTAATGGCTGCATTGATTCAAGAGGGTGCTTTGACCATCTGTTCTTTCCTGTAATTATAAACGTGAAAAAGAGAGGTCGAGGAGGGGCAGGGAATTCACAGGCTGCGAAAACCTCCTTTCCTTTGCAGGGAAGGGAATAAGCCATTTGAAGGGATAAACCATCCTCAGAAATTAATCCTTTTGAGATGGGCTTTCCTCTTTTAAGGGTTGTTGTCTGCTGATCGGGCAGATGTGTGCAGGATGAGCCACGGGGAGCCCGGTGTCACAGTTGGGATTAAGGACGCCCGGACCCATATCCGGGCTCAGTTTCATGCCTTTTCCTACAGCTCCGTGGACGAGTCGCCATAGCACAGCGCAGCCTACCTGACAACCCTCTGGGAGGATGAAACGAACGGGAGAGGAAGACCAGAAGCACGGTGGTTATTTTCTTGAAGGAAACGAGGCTGAGAAGTGAAAAAAAGATGCTTTTCTCAACCGAGGTGCAAGGCTCGGTAACATTTTGAAACCCTTCCGCTCCCAGCGGAACGAGAAGGAAGATATATATTTGCACTTCCAAAAGGGGCATGGGTTTCCTCTCATCTGAGTCCCAGATCAATTTAAAAGCCTCCCTTTCTTGCCTGAGTACCATTTTCTCCCTGTTCGCTGCTTTTTCATTCTTTTGTAAAATCCATCACTGTGGACGCGATTCCCTCCTGAATGAGAACGACTGGTAAAGGAGGCTGCTTTAATTACTTTACAAATGAGATGGAGAGCGAGAGCGAGACAGGGAAAGAGAGAGAGTGATGGACAGATGGACGGACAGACAGATGGACAGACGGCCGTATGAACGGAGAGACGGAGGGAGGGAGGGAAGGACAGATGGAGGGACGGACGGATGGATAGACTTATCTATCTATCTAAAATATTTTTACTAATCTGGGGCTTTCCACTTCAATCCGGATCTTTTGTACAAAATGCAACAAAGCGAGCCAATTCGGATCAGAATTTGGAGTTCGCCCAAATTCAACATAGGGCCCTTGTTTTGTTCTTTTGTCTCTTCTTGGATCACAACTTCCATCATCCTTTGCCGTGTCAGGACGTGGCTGACAGACAAGCACAGCAATACCACGGCGCTTGAGGGTGCCTGTATCCCGAAACCCAGAGTATATTGATGGTGCTTTTCGACCAAGAGAAATTTTAAATATTGTATATACATCTCTGTGCCGCCTTTGTCTTCTTGCTAAATGCGATGCTGATTTTTGTCAGATCTTTTTTGTGAGCCATTGCTGACCTCTGGTGTCCACTTCAGTCGATAGCTCAGTGGCTGAGACTGGGTTCTGGACCTACGGAGGATTCTGAACAGCTTCCAAGGGCAGCCCCTGACAAACCCCATGGCAGTAACCCCATAGAAGATGTTCACGAAGGTACATGTCACCACGGCCAGATTGGATCTCTCAAGGAATGGGTGCTGGGCACCCAAACCCAAGGGAAGAATCCGGGATCACCCCCCCCCAAGCGGCAAGCCTGCATTTTTAGGGGAACGTGACCCCCACCCAGCACAAGTTGAGTCCCTGCTCCCTGATCTACCTTCCAATGAACCAACACCTCGGTCCTTCCTTCAGATTCCACTTCAGTTCGGAAGGAACTTTTTAAATAACAGACATACGACCATATCTGCAGCTCAGCAGCCAATGTTTCCAGGTGCAAAACAGGAGATGTTGACCGTCCCATGTCCGTCTAAGCCAATCAAGAGTTGGACTCTGAAGAGGATGGTCTCCCGTGCCAACACAAGCGCCAACAAATTCATCTGGGGCCAGAAGGGACCTCCATAAACCATCCCCGTTTGTTGTTGTCACATGTCAAGTTGGAATCACCTTTTAGCAGCTCTAATGGGGCTTTCAAGGTGAGATGTTTACAGTGACGTTCCACTCCCCCAGTGAGTTTCCATGGCTGAGTGGTTAGTTCAGGCATGTCCAAACTTCAGCCCTACTGATTTTTTCGACCACAACTCCCAGAATGCCAAGCCTGTATTTCCAATGGCAAATGACTGTGGGAGTTGTGGTCCAAAATGTCTGGAGGGTTGACGTTTGGACATGCCTGGGTTAGTTGAACTCCGACCTCCCATGTCCTGGGAGGTCACTGAGCCCCGTGGCGCAGTGGTTAAATGCCCGTACTGCAAGGTAAAAGGGTGCTCACAGCCTGGGGTTCAATCCCAGGTAGCCGGCTCATGGTTGACTCATCCTTCCATCCTTCCGAGGTCGGTAAAATGAGTACCTAGCTTGCTGGGGTGGGTTGGGGGTGGTGGTGGAAATGTGTAGCCTGCGTTACTGTAATTAAAACTGTAAACCGCCCAGAGACTACTTGAAGTGGGATGGGGCGGTATATAAGCAGAACACTTTTGCTTTGACCCACTACACCCCACTGGGTATCCAATAATCAGAGTGCAGACGTGCGCGTGCTTTAAAATGCCCAATAAAGATCCAAATCGCAAGAGTGATTTATGATCCCCGCTGCACGGCTGCTTCCATCTCTTGTTGCTGTTCATTGTAAGGATGGTTTAGAGCATCTATAATCTTCCTGCCTACAAAGCCCCCCCGCCCCCGATGAGCAGCTGTGCCGACTGATAAGGCCAGTGCCATCGCCGCAGCTCCGCTCCTTAAATATTGATCAACAGCTCGCTTCCCAGCGCTCGAGAGAAGAACGAGCCGCCATCTTTCCCATCCGAGTCAAGAGAAGGTGACTTTTCCAGAAGGAAACACGCCCATTTCTTTCAAGGGCAAGGAGGTTGCAGGAGGCATAGGCAAGAAGTGGGTAGTGGCCATCCATCTGCAAGAGGCCAGGATCCTGGCGGTCAGGACGCCGGGGCGGGGGCGGCAAGACAAAATGAGGAAGAGACCCAAACCAGAGCATAAAGGCAGAGACTGAGAGTCAAGGGCCACTGGAGCACGCAGGACTTCTCGTGAGTCAGACAGGAACGGACGGGACACAAGGCACGAACTTGTGGGACGCAGGAGAGTCTTTGGAAGCAAGGCAGGAACCTTCAGGAACACACAGGAGTCTTTGGAAACAAGGCAGGGACTTACTGGAACATGCAGTTGTCTTTAGAAACAAGGCAAGAATGGACAAGAACATAAGAGCATAAGAACCTAAGAAGAGCCCTGCTGGATCAGTCCAAAGGCCCATCGAGTCCAGCTTCCTGGATCTCACAGTGGTCCCACCAGATGCGTCTGGGAGTGCACGAGACTAGATCTCTGTCTCCTGATACCACTCCCCTGCATCTGGCCCTTGAAGGACCCTGGTTTTTTAAGCCTGGAGATGACACATCTCCCCATCATGATTTGTAGCCTGTGATGGACTTTTCCTCCAGGAATGTGTCCAATCCCCTTTGGAAGGCATCCGGGCCAGATGCCATCACCACATCCCGTGGCAGGGAGTTCCACAGACTAACAGCACGCTGGGTAAAGAAACATTTTCTTTTGTCTGTTTGCACTCTCCAAACCCTCCGTTTGAGTGGATGTCCCCTAGTTCTGGTATTTTGCCCTGGGAACCAGAAGCAATAGAAGCCCTTGATCCAACTCCTGATGCGATCAAATCACCCCTCTCCTTCTGGTTCAGGCCAGGATGATGCCGTGCTTGGTAAGATGCCCAGACACTGGTTGCAGATAAACGCTGCACATTAAAAACTTCACCGATGCAACAGTCGCCCTGGACCGACGAAGCTGTTTGGATGAGCGGCGAAACGTTTCAAAAATCTCTCAAGAAAAAGAAGTCCAGTTGCCACGACTCAACTTCCAGATAAGCTCGCCTGGATGACTGAGAATCTTCACAGACATATGCAACGGTCATGTTTCATAAGAGACCAATAGCGATAATAACAATAACACACACTATTACAGGACGGTTTAGCAAAACAGGTTTATTCTAACGTAAAGTATTCTGCGAATAAGTCTTCCTTCTTGCCGAACAAGCCATGGGCGCGCTGAAATTCCAAAGGAACATCTGTGGTCTCTTTCTTTATGTCCTTGTCGAACATCTGTACCAGGGAGATAGAAAGCGGGGGAGTGATATGTCAAAGTTCAGTACGATGCAGGTCAATTGAGGTTTATTGTGCTTTCCCCAAATGCATGAGAATGCTAGACTCACAGGGTTGGGAAAGGCCCATTGCATCTAACCCTTCTCAAGGCAGGAAGTAAAATCAAAGAGTATTTGCTACACAACTGAGGCGGTGACTTCACATCCTGCTTTGTTCTGACCTCTTTCGTACCATGACAGCTTTGGTTGAGATCGCGTGATTTTGTCCCTGTTGCATTGTCCCCATGGCTGTGATAACTTGTCTCGTGACAAGGGTTACCTCACGGTCTTGTTCCGTGACAAACACTGAATTTGTCTAGCTTCCTTTTTCGTCTACAGGCACCCTCAGCCAATCATAGCCTCCGGTGCCATTGACTGACATCCCCTGCAACCTATCAAGCTGTAACTCACTCTTCCCCCCTTCCCCCCCCCCCCCTCCAGACCCAAGCCGTTTGTGCCTTCTTCTTCACTGGCTCGTGGCGACCCCTGTGAAATGGACGTTTGACCCCCCAACAGGGGTCCCGACCCCCAGGTTGAGAACCACTGCATTAGCTGAAGGGAAATATGACAAATTCCTTCCGAGGATGAATTTAAAGCAGCAAATAAGTCTGAAAATTACATCAAAAGCCGTTCGTTCCAGGACCTCCGACAAGTCATCCTCTGTCTCAGATAGCGCTGTGTTAATGGTAGCGGCGGCTTTGGCCACGTCCGGGTGATAATGGTTCTGTAAGGTCTGAAAGACAGAAACAACGAGAGTTATGCAATATGCATCGTCATCTTAGAACAGCGGTTCTCAACCTGTGGGTCCCCAGATGTTCCTGGACTGCAACTCCCAGAAACTGCTTCTGCACAGCGAGTGGTGGAGGCTTCTGGGAGTTGGAGTCCAGGAAGATTTGGGGACCCACAGGTTGAGAACCACTGAGAACAACCGAGCCAGAAGGGACTGACTGAAGCTGGTCTCTATCAAGGAGGCCCTGTGGGGATTTGAATCCCAACCTCTGGTTCCATAGCTAGAGATCTCAACCCTAGAGATGGGCACGACTAAAAAAAAATGGTGTTTCGTTTGTCGTTTGGTCGTTTAGGGGTCCATTTCGGTTCGTTTTCGTGACGTTTTTTGCAAAAAAATTCGTTTTCGTTTCGTTAGGTAACAAAACGAAAAAACGAAAACTTGCTGTTTCGTTAGCATTCTTTTTAGTTCAATGCATCTGCTGCAACGAAAACGAAAAACACGGCAATTTTTGTCGTTTCTTTTTCGTTTTGTTTTTTTAAAAAAATTTCGTTTCGTTTTCGTTGCGTAACGAAACGAAAAAAACGAAAACAAAAATGAAAAATTGCTCGTTTTGTGCCCATCTCTACTCAACCCCTGAGGGATCCAGCAGTTCTCATGAACCACCAGCTTAAATCAAAGACAGATGTGGTAAGGCTATTACCATCGGCAGGAGAAGCTGGCAAGTATACACGTTTCATTTCTTTCCAGGTATGTGCCTCGGTTTGGATTATTGCGTATGGTTGTGTGTCCAGTGTTTTAAACCTTTCATAATCTGATGACACTGAAAATTCAGGTTTTCTGCAGACCTCTCGACCTCTAAATATGGGCGCTCAAGAGCGGAGGCTCAATGTAGGGAGAGCAGAATCACCGTACCTTGCAGAGCAGGCGAATGTCGAAAACAGCATCTCCCTTCGGCTTAGACAAGACTTTTTAGCTGGACCACTTAATATATATTTTTAAGAGAAGCAAGGAGATCAAGGAAGAATCAAGTGAAACGGGACTGCTTGGAGATGGGGAGAAATTCGATCTAAGCAGCACCAATTTATGGCCCACCGTGCGCACGAGAGAGGGGACAAGCGGCCGAAACAACACCTTCTGATCCAAAGCGGTCTAACGATCATTAAGCTTTTGATTTTGAATTTGTCCGATACCAAAGAGTTCTTTAAAAAAACTCGTGGCATGGTGGTTAAATGTCTGTACTGCAGCTATAACCATGCTCGCGACCTGGGGTTCAATCCAAGGTAGCAGGCTCCAGGTTCACTCAGCCTTCCATCCTTCCAAGGTCGGTAAAATGAGTACCCAGCTTGCTGGGGGGAGGGGGCATAATTAAAAACTGTCAACCGCCCAGAGACTACTTGAAGGGGTATGGGGCAGTATATAAGCAGAACACTTTGGTTTCCCCTCATTTCATCCTGCAGAAAACCACCCAACTCATGGAGAAGGCAGTCTTAAAACCAATCTCTGAGACCTGAAAGAATAGAACGGCAGAGAGTAGGCCGTGGCCAACAGACACATTTTCTACATTCATGGAATTCACTTTTTTTTGCATTACACCCATCATCCGCGGTGGTCAACAATCTGCAATCCTGCCTCCTGCCCCTCAAGCCTCACTGCCTTCTGTACGTCCAAACAGCCCTCCTGGGGTGCTTACTTTAATCTCCCATAGGGAACTTTCCAGCGCTCGGCTGTCCAGAGGCTCCCCTGCTTCCATCACGTAGGGGTCGTCCAACAAATCTGTGGAAGATAAGAACATAAACATAAGAACATAAGAAGAGCCATGCTGGATCAGGCCAAAGGCCCATCTAGTCCAGCTTCCTGTATCTCACAGTGGCCCTACCAGATGCGTCCTGGAGTGCACGAGACTAGATCTCTGTCTCCTGATACCACTCCCCTGTATCCGGCCCTTGAAGTACCCCGGTTTTAAGCCTGGAGATGACACATCTCCCTCATGGTTTGTCACCTGCGATGGACTTTTCCTCCAGGAATCTGTCTAATCCCCTATGGAAAGCATCCAGGTCAGATGCCATCACCACCTCCTGTGGCAGGGAGTTCCACAGATTAACAACACGCTGGGTAAAAAAAAAAATCTTTTGTCTGTTCTCACTCTCTCAGCCCTCAATTTGAGTGGATGTCCCCCTAGTTCTGGTATTTTGTGAGAGGGAGAAGAGTGCCCCTCTATCCACTTGACTCATGCCCTGCATTATTTTGTACGTCTCTTACCTGCCGGGCCGTCGGGTCGGTGGATGAGCACCCTGCAAGACGGATGCCTCCGCAGGAGGTTGCAGACGAATGGAATGGCGATCAGCGAGCCATCGGGAGGCGCTGTGAGGGCCAGCCTGGCCAGCCGCTTGGCAAAGGCAGCCACCAAATACGCCGGCAAATGCCTGCCAGGGGAGGAGAGGCAACAACCACCAAGGGTGGAACAGGAGGTGCCTGCAGCCCAGGTCAAGGGGAGGGGCCCGGATGCCCAAAGGGACCACTCCCCGCATGTTTTTATTTGGGCCGAAAGGACTTACGAAGACGACAGGAAAAGATCCAGCAGGCGGAAGAATCTGGCACGGTACTTCACGTGGAAGACGGACTGATCCAAGAGGCTGTAGAGCTTCTTATAAAAATCTGGGTATTCCCTACGTAAAGAGAACGGGTGAAAAACACACACAAAAGCAAGCCGACCTACACAATGTATTTATTTATTTTATTTATTTATTATTACATTTATATCCCGCCCACCTTCCCTTAGGAACTCTGGGCGGCTTGTAAAGGCACCAGAGTCTATCAAAACCCTCGCTAGCCTTGATAATTCACAATGGCTGCATTTGTACTCTATTTATTCGATATATATTTTTAACCCTGCCGTTCTCTTTTTTCATTATGTTGAAGAAGTGGATTTGTAACACACACACAGAGATAGATAGATAGATAGATAGATAGATAGATAGATAGATAGATAGATAGATAGATAGACAGATAGATAGATAGATGAGAACATTATTGTTGACAATTCAGATAGATGAGAACATTATTGTTGCAAATTCCGATAGATAGATAGATAGATAGATAGATAGATAGATAGATAGATAGATAGATAGATAGATAGATAGACAGATACAGATAGATAGATAGATAGAAAAGAAAGATCCTCTTTAAATTTTCCAAATGGGGTAAGGTAGGGTAAACAAATGCACAGCGATTATGGTGTCACAGGATAGCTGGAGCAAAGCTTACAAGTTATGATGTAGGATCAGAACGAACAACCCATTCAAGGCTAAGAGACTGATGGCGCCTCCTGGAAGAAAACCATAAAAAGAATTATTTACAGAGATGAACCTCAACCGTCCTGAAAGATGCCAGGAGTTCAAATCTCCGGGCCGACAATGGCCACCTAGGGCGGACCTCCCTCTTCCACCGTGGACCCGGCAGGTCAAAGCCACCTGAGAAATGCTGAAGGTGCCTCCTTACCTACGTCGTAGGCTCCCGTCAAGAAGTCGATCATGAGAACGGGCTCGTTCATGTGAGGGAGGATGGAGTCGTGCAGGATCACCAGCACCTTCTTGTAGAGGCTGACAGGGAGCTGGAGAGAAAGACCGAAGGGCGAAGGGCAACAGAGAGAGAGAGAGAGAGAGAGAGAGACCAGTGAGGGAAACCGGCCCATTTTGCCCTAGATCCCAGACGGGAAGCCGCTGAGATCCACCAGGGCCTCAAGGTAACCACGGAGACCCATCCTTCCGCTGGGCCGCCATTTTGAACTGAAGACCGAAAGAGTGAGGTGCCGCGTTTTCCTGGGCAAGCCATGCTGCCCTGTGCCTCCCAAGAAGAACCCTGGTGTCCATCTTGCCAAGGGAACTTTTAAGAACTCTCTCCTGGCCAATGACATCCCTTGCCATGTTTGGACTTCTATGCCTGCTTTGAAAAAGAGAGCTTGTGCTCTTGAAAGCTCAGCCACTTTTTTTAAAAAAAAAATTCTACTAGCAGCCTATGAAGGCATCACCCATCGTCTTAGTTTTGCTTCAGAGGGCGAGAAGCTGCTCCGTATCAAATAAAGCAGGGGTGTCCAAACTTTGGCCCTCCAGATGTTTTGGACAATTCCCAGAGTTCCAAGCGTGCATGGCCAATGACAAACGACTGTGGGAGTTGTGGTCCAAAACATCTGGAGGGCCGAAGTTTGGATACCACTGAAATAAAGGAATGGATCTGTTAAAAATGGAACATTTGGCTGGAGAGCCAAGAGGTTTAGGTCTGTGGCTACGGAGCCAGAGGTTGGGAGTTCAATTCCCCACAGTGCCTCCTGGGAGAAAGAGCCAGCCTGGGTGGCCTTGGGCAAGCTGTAGCATCCCAGGGCACCCCCGGAAGAAAGGGATGGGACAACACCTCTGAGTATTCACTTCCTAGAAAACCCTGGAACGGATCACTGGAAGTCAGGACGGCCATCAAGCCAAGCCTGATTTATGGAGACACTTTTCAGTTTTCTCGGTAGAGGAGAGGGCTGGCCATTCTCTTCTTCTATGGGTGTTGGGCAGCACACAATTCATGTTACGATGGGACTTCAGTGTCTTTGCTCTAATGCAGGCATGTCCAAACTTCGGCCCTCCAGATGTTTTGAACCACAGCTCCCATAGTCCATTGCCACTGGAAATACAGGCTTGGAATTCTGGGAGCTGAGGTCCAAAACATCAGGAGGGCCAATGTTTGGACATGCCTGCTCCAACGGTTCCATGAGGCCCAAGGCCCATGGAGGAACCCCTCTGCTTGGCATGTTCCACCTCTCCTAGACAAGGCACCCTGGGGGTTGTTGAAGGAGCCTCCAACATGGGACCAGTGCGGGGAAAACATGCACTGGGGCACCTCCATATCTTCCAAAGGTCCCACAGTGCACCTGAGCTCCAGGGACGGATGACACCAAACAAAGGATGCTCAAAACCGTTCATAATGTTTCCAAGCATTTTGGCGCTCCGTCGTCGTCTCCTTAAGAGGTGGAATCTACTGGGGAAGGAAGTGGTGGGGGCGCCCTTTCTCCAGAAGAATGGGGGGAGGGGGGACATCTCTGTGGAAGGCAAAGCATCCTGCTCCAGTCATTTGTCGGGATACCGTGGGGCCTCCAGCTGCAGGGGCAGTCTTATCTGCGAAAGCCGGCTGTTGGGAGGGAGTAGGCAATGGCGGAGGAGGTTCAACCCTTGCTCCAGGGACATCCCAAGGCCTGAAGCTATCTGCTGTGGGAAACAAAATGGCCGACCTTTCGACTTCACCCGTCAAGATCCCCTGAGGTTCCCCACTGTTGTGGGTCAGGAGAACTCTTTTCGTGACCCAGAGAGGCCCACGCCAGTGATCACCTTGTGCTTCAGAAACCCAAGCCACATCCTCTCGAAGGCCAGCCGGTGTTCCTGAAGAGAGAGAGAAATTTGAAACGAAGGAAAAGACGATTTCAGACAACCGTCTGAGAAAAACCCTTCGCTCAGTCCTGCCCCCTTTTGACCACGCTCCGTGGGCTCCGTGAGGGGACTTCTCTCATAAACACATCATCGATGGGTTCTTAAACAGCTCCCCACCACTAAAACCAGCCCCAAATTCATTGGTGACTGGATATTGTTTTACTTAATGGTAACTTTTAATTGGGGACAATCTCGAATTTTCCCATGAGCTCCCTGGAGCCTTTAGCTGGGATACAGATCCAATCCAGTCAAGTCAACGAACACCAATATATGTGAGAGACGATTATGGAAGGCTTCGTTCCAAAATTAGGTTCGTTGATGGAGTCAATGAAGTAAGAGGTGTCCCCGACAATTGTCTTTAAGTTTGGCACAAGCGCAACCCACTTGTTCTTTTCAAGATGGATCTATTGGCTCTTTAAAAATTCAACAATAGACATGTTTCCTTGAAATCAGCTTTTTCTTCCCAACCCCCAACCCCCACCCCAATATTCTGCAGGGCTGTATTTCCCTGTTTCTGCTACGTTTCTTTGCCATACAAATATTGCTCTTCCTGGCCCAACACACTGCAACACTCTATCTACTTTGGAATACTCTTGCTGGTATGTTTGACCCATGCATGCTCAATTTATAATAAAGTCACTGTTCTACCCCTTTGAATGGCATGGTGTGTATATGTGTGTGTGTGTTCTGTTGTTGTTTTTTCAGAATCAATATTTCAGCCCCTGCAGCCTAGATTCTTTCCAGATTATTAAAAAAAAAGTGGAGCCAAACATTCTCTTTCAAGGTAAGCAAGATTGGTCTTTTTAACAGGCTGGATAATAATTTCCACCAAGCCAGCGAAAAGCCGTACCTTCAGCTTGGAAACTTTCCATTCCTCCTGGTTAGCTGTGAAAGTGATGGGAGGGGAAAAAAAAAGAAGAGATAAATATTCCATAAAAGAAAAAAGAAAGCAGCTGTTTGGAAAGAGAAATCAACCCAAGGGCAGAAGATGATTGTAGAAAATGTCCACATTCAATTCCCGACATCTTCTGTTTAAAACATTGGTGGTGGGAAAGATTTCTGCTTCAAATTCTGGGAGCAAGGTATAATCATGGTTTTGAGTTACCTAGCAGTGCGAGAGCGCTAAGCATGCAGCAGCACAATAACGCTGAGCTGACAGCATGTGATTATGCCAGGGGTCAGGAAGGGCTAGGAAAGAATCTTTGGGGTCTGGGTTGGCATTACTGGGGTAGAGAGACCAGTCGTCTTCTCTTTCCCCATCAGCGCGTGAAGTGTCCAAGGGAGGTGTTCCCCTCTTCTAATACCCCATAAAGGACCTTAATCATCCTCAGTCAGCAAGAAGGTTGTGGGGATCAACCCAGATCCTCATTCTTAAAGATCTTCTTCCAGCTCGCTTAAAAAAAAACCCCAACCAACCAAAAGCTCACATAGAGATAAAGGTCTGCTACACCCAAGCATATGGCAGCACCTTTTAAGCCTAACACCTTTTATCTAACACGGTCTTTCAGAGAGTTTAGTTGGCTGGATAGTTGAGTGGTTCAGGTATCGAGCTGTGGTGCCAGAGGTTGGGAGTTCGATTCCCCCGCCGGCCCTCTTGGGAGAACAGCCAGCCTGGGTAGCCTTGGGCCGGCTGCACAGTCCCAGGAGAAGGCATACTTGTAGTCCTTGACCATGCCAATTTTCTTTTTTTTTTAAAGGCTTCCTTGGGGAAGAGCCAGCCTGGGTAGCCCTGGGCCAGCTGCACAGTCCCAGGGCACCCCAGAAGAAGGGAAGGGGGAACCACTAGAAAACCCTAACAAAGGTCTCCGTAACTCAAAAAATGACTTGAGGGCAGATGATGATGATGGTGGTGGTGATGATGATGATGATGATGATTTTGCGGACTTAGTTCCCTTCTCAGACGCAGGACCCACCGAGCCTATAGGAACCTCTCAAGGCTCACCGAAGGGCAGGGCAAGGCCACACCAAGCCCGTGCCAAGAGTTTCACGCACCGTGTGTCACAAGGAAGTTCTTTATTTCACTCTCTTTGCTCGGCATGCCGATGGAGGATGCGAGGGCGAAGGCGTTCCTCTGGTAGACCGGAAGTGGTGCCTTGGGGACGGGCAAACAAAAATAAGAATAAAATAAACCCTGTGCATGTGAGAAGACCCATTGAGACACACACACTCAAGCTGCACCCATCTCAAAAGGGAAGGAGAGCATGCTTCTCCTTTTCAAAAGAATAATCCAGGCCAAAAAAAGTGCCGAAGTGTCCCATCCATCGCCTGTACTGCAGGTAAAACTGTGTTCACGACCTGGGTTCAATCCCTGGTAGCAGGCTCAAGGTTCACTCAGCCTTCCATCCTTTCGAGGTTGGTAAAACTGAGTACCCAGCTTGCTGGGGGGGGGGCAATGTGTAGCCTGCACACTGTAATTAAAATTGTAAACCGCCCAGAGACTACTTGTAGTGGTATGGGGCGGTATATAAGCAGAACACTTTGCTTTTTTCTTCTAACGCAGTGGTTCTCAACCTGTGGGTCCCCAGATGTTCCTGGACTGCAACTTCATTACTAGCTGTGAGCTGGCCAGGATTTTTTTTTAAATGCTGTTTTAATTAGATTGGCTTGACCGGTACCTGTTTAGCTTTCTGCATCACGCTGGCCACGTTCTCGGCCACGGCCTTCATCACGAAGAAGCGGACGTCGTCGTGTTCTAAGTACTCTTGGAAGCGCGAGATCAGGAGGGACGCGTTCTCCTCGGTGGGAAGCAGGCCCTCCACCACCAGCTGGCGAGAGGCATATGGGAGACAAGTCGGAAGCACATCCAAAGAAGCTGTTTCGTCTCAAGCCAGACCGGCGGTTCCATCTAGCCCAGTGTTGTCAATCTCCGATAGGAACTCATCCCATGGAATTCTCTCCAACCCAGCTGGTATCGAGCTACAGAGAGTAGGAAATGCCTGTGCTTTCCCATGGAATGACATCCTCCTTCCAACATCTCCCCTTCGAAAGCTAAGGGTGCTTTTACACGACCCCTAAAATCCGAGGCAAAGGGCTCCCAGATCCAGAGCTTAAAAATGTTTTCCCACCAGCTCCGGACTTTAAAAAAAAAATTTAAGTATGACCACGCCCACCAAAGCGCGCCCCAGCGCACTTTTCAAGTACCTGGCCTCCAAGAGGTAAAAAATCTTCTGCTGCGGATTGTAGCCGGGCTCCCTCGCCTTCTGTTTGTTTTTTTTGTCCCCGCCGCCCCTTTAAGAGACAGGACTCACTACCAGGCGGCTCGGGGCTGCTTCGACCGGCAGAGAGAGGTGAGCCTGCATTTTTTCTCCCCTTTTTTTCTCCCTCCCCTCCTGCAGACAGGAACAAGGGAGTGCGGAGGGGTGGGAACACAGGAAGAGCGACAAACCCCCACGATCTCTGGTCCGAATTTAAGTTGACACCGGATTTTAGAGGCCGTGTAAAAGCGCCCTGAGTCGTGGCCAGTCTCTTCAGCATCTCGGAACACCAACAGCGATTCTCCCCGACCTCAAACCTGCCATCAACAACACCCCCTTCCCAACATTCGCCGGAGACATTGTCAACTTACTTTTAAAAGCTCTCTTGGGAAATTGAAGCTCCATTCATTCTTGACCAGAGGGTGTTGGGCTTCTAAGGCGACAAATTTCATCAGGGTACAGAGGGCCGATTCCTTGAATTTTGTGGACGTTTTAAAAAAAAAGCAGAAGGATTGAAAAATAGAGGTGAAACGTTGCAGGTCAATGGAGGAATTCATTCCCTCTGTTCCCACCTTTATCTCCAGGCGTAACATGTAATGTTTTCCTGGCACCTGAAAGTTACATTTTAGGCCTTTCCAGGGAAATTATGTGCCGAACTGCCCCAAGGTCTGTTCTCTTCGGATTATTCATACCAACCGACACACCGGTGTGGGTGGGGAATGAAATATAGCTTAACGAGAAAGGTAAGAAAATAGCACGCTATAGTGCCCCTATCTGCAAAGTGAGCGGCATCCAAGTTTTGTGAGGGCTTTGTAATAAGTTGTACAGGGAATTGCTCTGGAAAAAAATAGTCTCCTGTATTAATCCTTCTCCAGGTAAATGGAACATTTTTATACACCCAGAGGAGATATTTTTCACACAGAATTCAAACACAAGTGGATGCCTGAAGAACTGGGAATACAGCAGGACGTCCACGTTGATGGGATCACAATCTGCAGCTTCACTTACCCAGTCTGGAACTACAAAAAAATTACACAAAAATTCTTAGAAGTACCTTTTCCAATGTTTTTACCAGAACTGACCATCAGAGGGCGCCAGAGGCCATGCTATGTTTTCTTCTTGCTGGCATCTGGCCCCCTCCAGTGGCCAGTTCTGATGTTACAAGACAAAAGCACTCCCCTCCCCCATTGTTTTGCTTTCTTTTCACAAGGTGAATTCTGGAGTTTGCTATTACCCACGGTTTTCAGCATCTGCAGAGGGGTTCTTGAAAACAATGCCCCCTAGAAACAGCGGGACCGACGGTGGTCCCGCAGCCAGCCTTCAGGGAGGGGGAAATCACACCATTTGCACGGTCAAACTCAGGTGGACTCACTTTGACTTGGAAAGATTGATGGCCCATCAGCTCTGCCAGGCAGTTGACGGCACTGTTGTACCGATGGCGCATCCAGATTTTGTACTTCTCCGCCACGCTGTAGCTCTCTGGATGCAAAGGGGAGAAGGCGGTGAAGAGGATTTGAGAGGCAAGCAATCAAGGCTAGCAAAGTTTCCGTTCCAACTTTCCTGCCCTGGTAGGAAAGTTGGAGTCGATGGCCTTGAGTTCCTACTGTCCCTACAAGTCTACGCTTCTGTATTATTCTACTCTACATGGGTTCCCCCCCACTACTGCTGGCACCAGTTTCCCAGTTTTCTTGCCGGACTTGACTTTGACTTGATTTGTCTTGGTCAGTGGTGCTATCTTTATTTTAGCTGCTACTCCTTTTTAGTATCTTTATATGGTATTTGGAGGCTGATTTGTATCTGTTAGGCCTTCACTGTTTTTTGTTGGAGTTTGTTTTGTGGTTGTGTTGGGCGGTCGCTGCTGGGTGACATGTTCTACAGCGCCCAGAGTTCCCTTTGGGAAAATTGGGCGGTCAATAAGTACAAGAAATAAATAAATACTCAAGGCAGGCAAAAGAGAACCCTGTTTGGAACGCCGTCCTAACCGGGGCGAGAGGTACAAGGAGCGGATGAGTTCCTTTGAGAACACAAAGCCTAAAGAAGCTCCGTCAGCAGGTTCTGAGCCGAACCACTTGGTCGAACCCTACGGCACTCTTCCGATCCATCCGTGGCGTGAAACATCGCCGGAGAACCGTTGAACTCTGCGATTGAGGGTTCGCAGCAGCCTGCCCAGATCACGTTTCCTCGCTCTCTGCGCTCGGCTGGATCCCGAGAAAAGAGATCTCGGAAGGGACTTAAGAGGGGGGCTTAATCGTAGAACTGAAGAGCTGGAAGTGACCCAATGGATCATCTAGTAGTCCAGCCCTGGTCAAGGTTTCTTGTCACTGCCTTTGCAGCTCGGATGACTTTCTCCCCCCCCCCCCCACACACACACACCTTGCAGGGAGTCCTCTTCGGAAGGCAGTTTCCCCACAAACAGGTCTCCCCGCTCATGTAAGGCCCCGAAGAGACGGCTGCAGGTCCGGATGGCGGCCAATAGGATGTCCTCTTCCTCTGCCTGTACCAGAGAGAGAGAGAGAGAGAGAGAGAGAGAGAGAGAGAGAGAGAGAGAGAGAGAATACGCTGCACAAACACCACTCCTGTGATGTTCGGATTTTGCCCTTGGCACAGGCGAAAGCAAAGCAAAAAGCAAAGTGGTCTGCTTCTATACCGCCCCATACCACTTCCATTAGTCTCTGGGTGGTTTGTAGTGGTTGAATTACACTATGCAGGCTACACATTGCCCCCACCCCCAGCAAGCTGGGTACCCATGTTACCGACCACTGGGACCCTGGGCCTGAGCACAGTTTTACCTGCAGGACAGGCATTGAACCACTGCGCCACAGGGCTCCTTCTGGGCACCTCCAGCAGCGGGTAATCCACTGGATGGGGGGGGGGGGTTGGGGGTTACGGTAAGAAAGCCCCAGAGGCCAGCCCTGTCCCCCCATACAGGGGTGGGACTATAAGTCCCATCAGATGCTTTAGGGGAGGATGGGAGACTCAAGTCCCACCTGGAGGAACCCAAGCAGGAAAATTGAGACAAGACATCTCTTTGAATTGTGTGTATATTGGTGTGTGTGTGTGTGTGGGGGGTGAGGATGGTCCCTAGGTGTGTGTGTGTGTGTGTGTGTGTGTGTGTGTGTGCGCGCGCGCGCGCGCGCGCGTGTGTGTGTGTGTGTGTGTGTGTGTGTGAGAGAGAGAGAGAGAGAGAGAGAGAGAGAGAGAGAGAGAGAGCGTTCCTGCGTTCCTGTGCGCGCCTTCTGCGCGTGATCCGAAACCACGCGTTTGGGTCGGGAGAGGGCGCGTGCCCAAAGGCTGCCGGGGCGCAGGGCGCTGGATCCAAGGCTTGGATCGGGCGCACGGAGTCCCCGCGGGCCGGCGTGGCGCGTTGTGTTGTTGTTGTTGTTGTTGTTGTTGTTTTTTTGGGGGGGAAGAGGGCAGGCGATCCCGAACACCCCATCCCCTCCTGTTCCTGCGCGCATTTCCCCCCACCCCACCCCAAAGATCCACCCCATCCACCCCCCACCTGCAAGAGCTCCAGGATCTCGAAGAGCCGGTTGGCGTGTCGCCTCTCGGCCAGCACCGCCGCCAGGCTGTCGCCCAGCGTGGCTTTCGCCCGGGAGAGCCGCTCGCCCGCCGCCGCCATACGCCTGGGCTCCGATCCCGGCTCCGGAAGGCTCGGCCCCACGTGCGCGGAAGGGAGGCCGGGAAGGAGGCAGGCAGGCAGGCAGGCAGGCAGGCAAGCAAGCCCGGGCCGCCCCCGGCTCCTCCTCCGCCGGTGGGAAGGGCGCTGGGCAGAGCCGCCCCTTGGGTGGAGGCAAGGGCGACGAAGCCAAGAGAAGCGTGCAAAAAATGCAAAGAAAGCAATGCAAAACCAAGCGGAAACAGGTGACGCCTGCAAGCCTCTACATTATATTATATTATATGCAAAATGTAAAGAATGCAAAAGCAGGCAGAAATAGGTGGCACCTTCAAGACTATATATGATATATTATATTATATTATATTATAGAATGCAAAAGCAGGTAGAAATAGGTGGCACCTTCATGACTATATATGATATATTATATTATATTATATTATATTATATTATATTATATTATATTATATTATATGCCACATGCAAAGCAAAGGATTGCAAAACCAAGCGGAAACAGGTGGCGCCTTCAAGGCTATGCATTATATTATATTATATATTATATTACAGTCGACCCTTGTATAACAAACAGCTTGTATAACATAAAATTTGTACATAATAAAATTCTGGAGATAGGGGAAATTTGCTTAACATAATCACCTATGGGGGAAATCTGTACAACATAAAAATGGGATTACTCCATTTTCAATGCATTCCTATGGGAATCTATAAAGGAAAATTTGCTTCACATAATTTCATTTGGAACGAATTAATTCCTTTATACAAGGTACCACTGTATATTATATTATATGCCACATGCAAAGAAAGCAATGCAAAACCAGGCGGAAATAAGTGCCACCTTCAAGACTATATATTATATTATATTATATTATATTATATTATATTATATTATATTATATTATATATTCTAAAATGTAAAGAATGCAATGCAAAACCAGGCAGAAATAAGTGGCACCTTGAAGTTTGCCATTGTAACCGATTCTCTTAATAGCTGTTAATATGTTTTATAAGATACTTTAATTGGATTTTAACTGTATTAACTGCATTTTAATTGGATTTTATTTATGGCTCAATTTTTAAAAGTATGTGTATTGTATGACTATTTTGCAAACTGCCCCAGGTAGTGCAATTTGCACTATGAAGGTGGTATAGAGCTATAAATAAATAAATCAGTTAATCAGTCAACAAATATATTAAATATTAACCGGTGGGTCCCCAGATGTTCCTGGACTGCCACTCCCAGAAGTCTCCATCACTAGCTGAGCTGGCCAGGATTTCTGCGAGTTGCAGTCCAGGAATATCTGGGGACCCACCGGTTGAGAACCACCGCAATATGGGATGGGAAGAGGGAGGTTGATTGGATGCCACCTATTGGCCAGTGACGCTGGTGTCCTTCCTGCCCAGTTGTCCTTTTAAGTGGAAGCAGGAGGCTCATCACATTAAGCCACTTTTTGTGCCCATCTGGAAGAGGCAGCTGTTCCGCTATGGAGACAGAAACCCTCTGGGATCCCACCCCAGGTTGCACCAGGATTCGACTACAGCAGTGATGGCAAACCTTTTAGAGACCGAGTGCCCAAACTGCAATTCAAAACCCAATAATTTTTTGCCATGACCCAAGCAGAACTGCTCATCGTGTTTGGTTGTTCAAAGATAACCAGATAAATCAAATTTATCTAGTTTAGGCCTCTGGCTGAGGAGCTAGGACAGTGATGGCGAACCTTTTAGAGACTGAGTGCCCGAACTGCAATTCAAAACCCACTCATTTTTTTTGCAAAGTGCCAATACAGTAATTTAACCTGAATACAAGTAGCTGTGAAGGGGCGATGTCGGGTGCCCACAGATAGGGCTCCGAGCGCCAGCTTTGGCACCCGTGCCATAGGTTCTCTCTCCCTACTGGACTACAGGGTAGTAGGGCAGGCAGGCAGGCACGCTTTGGGTGTGGATCAAGACAGTGTTAGAAACCAGTTTTACAGGAGTTTAAATAATTTTCAAATTGCTGCTTATATTGTGGTTTTAAATTCCTGTTCTTTTCACAATTTGTGAGCTGCCTGGGTCCCCGACGGTCTGGAGAAAGGGCAGCCTAGGCATGCAAGCAAATAAATTAAATCAATCCATAATCTCCCTGGTGCCCCCATTTTCCTTGGTCACCGACCGACAACCCTGTCCCACTGTGCGTCTGCGGTCCTCGGTGCGCAGGGCAGAGGGGGCTGCGATCCTTGAAGATTCCACGCTAAAATCAGGATTTTTGGCCTTCGAGCCTTAAAGTAAAGGGGCTCTTAATTTCCCTCGGGTCAGCCCCAGAAAACAACGCAAAATGTCTGCATGTGGGCAAGAATCACTCCATGACGCGTGTTCTTAAAAATGTACACTTTATTACACTTTTGGGTAGGATACAGCACGAGTCCTTACAGTCCTTACGGTTCAGGTACAAAGGGGTTTTTTTTATGTTCATCGAGATATTTACAAGGTAGACGGGTGTCCCGGGAGCTCCTGTCGGGAAGGGGTGGAGCAAAAGAGAAGCAGGCGCTCCGTGTGTGTGTGTGTGCGCGCGTGTAATTCTTCTTCCCCCCCCCCCACGAAAACAAACCTTATTTCAGGTGACAACATTAAAACAAGAATCCGGAGTCTGCCCATATGGTGGACAGCCTTGCTTGGGGAGGTTTGACCCTTGACAACTTCACACACATGTGCCTTTACTGAAGATTTAAACCTGTGGGGTTGAATGAGGTGTGTGGGGTGGGGTGGGGGGGGTGGGGGGAAGCCTGGGTTTAATGATCTCGAGACCGGCTATTACACACAACGCACCCCCCCCCCAAAAAAAAATCCCAAAGAGGGGAATTCAACAGCAATTCATGACTTAGCATCCATCACCCACCTTCCTGCTTCCAACAGAAGGAGCTCACAACCTACGGGTTCGCAGCTCTCGCAAACATGGGCGGGCAGGTCCTTAAAAAGTGTGGGTTTTTTAAAACGGGATGCAAGCGTGAAAGTCCTTCATTTAGTGGCTTGTTTTAAAAGGCTGCCCCTCGGCAAAAAAAAAAAACACGGCTGTTTGAGGAGGGGAAAAGATTTTTGGAGAAAGGGAAAATTTAAGTGAGAAATCGGGACCCCGGGGGTCTTTTTCAGTTCCATTCCTCATAATCCAGGCATGTCCAAACTTTGGCCCTCCTGATGTTTTGGACCACAACTCCCAGAATTCCAAGCCTTTATTTCCAATGGCAAAGGACGGTGGGAGCTGTGGTCCAAAACATCTGGAGGGCCAAAGTTTGGACATGCCTGTCACGATCCCTTAACATTAGCTGTGCTGGTTTGAAAGGCAAGGCGTTCTAGGCTCCCTTTGGAAGGACATCATTGCAAACCCTGGTTTTATGTGGATCAGACAAAGGAACCACATCATTCTCCAAACGCCTGGGACGCTGAGGTCCTCATCTAAGCTCTCTTGGAAAGTTCGTGCCCAATCGTTTGGATGCCGGCAACAGCCTCCAATCCCAAGGAACGAATAAAGGGGATTAATGTGACTTGAACTTCGGGGATGGGTTTTTGTTTTCCCGAAACACACCCTAGAGGAGGTGCCTTGTTTCCACAGAAGACAGTCCATAACGGTGTCAAGAACTCCAGTGATAAGAGGCTGGCTCGCAGGCTGTAATTGCGAAAACGAGCGACGGTTAAGCCAAACCTAAGGCTGCGGTGGTTGAGTCAAAATCCATCTCTCCCCCCCCCTTTTCATTCAAACCCAAACACAGTAAGGCGGACCTGAAAAAGATGCTCAACCAGCCATCTGAAAATGGTGGTTGCCCCCCCAAACCAATAAAACCTCTAGCAGAGAAACTGATTCTTCGCACAAAAGCCTCTGAATACTGAAAATGGATGATTAAGAATAAAGACGACGAGAGAAAGACACCCCTTCCAGTCTGGAAGCCTCGCGGTGAAAGGAAAAAACACACTTGTTCAGCAGTAAGAATGGAAATGTCCTTTTTACCGATTAAAATCTGCTTGGAGGAGGGGGGGGGTAACCATTAAACACACAGCTTACTAACACACACTATTTTACTTTTAAAAAGCACACACATGCTTAGACTATTTATTACACGACGGATGAAAAAATGGTAGCAAAATGGGGTTGGGGGGTGGGGGAGAACTAGCCACGACAAAACCCTCTACATTAAACAAAAAAAGAGCCAACAACAACACACAACTAGCAAATGTTTGTTTGTTTTTAAAAAAATACAAAAAATGGGGATTGATACATGGTTTGTAATTACAAATACTTACAAAACTTCACATTGATTGGCTGGAGGCGGCAGGGAACGCGTCGCGTTGGTCTCGTCCACTCCCGCCGCAAACCCTCCACCTCCCACCCACCCACCCGGCAAACGGAAGAGAAGGCATCGCTTCTGCTTGCCGTTACCGCTTTGGAAAAAAATATTCCGAGCTTCCCGGCACCCAGAAACCCCCCCCCAATTTCCTCTCTGGCAGTGATGATGATGTTCTTGAGTGGAGAAATGGCTACGGATGCTTAGATAGGACCTTGTTGCAGAGGGGTGGCTAAAACAGGCGGTGGGGAGGGTGTGGTTGTTGAGTAAACGGATATTTACACTCCGGATGCTTTAGAAGATCCCCTCTTGTGGTGGAACTTGCATTAGAATCGGAGGCCGAAAGCAGCTTTGAAGGGAGAGATTTGATCAAGCAGCTGCTGCCTTGCGTCCCTTCCCCGACTCAGAAGGTTCTGAGGACGTTTAGAAGAGGGGGTTCCCGTGGGGACCCTGCCCTGCATGAGCCAGCGTTCAGGTGTTCAGAATCCCGACAGCATCCTCCTCCTCTTCCTCTTCCTCCGCTCGCAGACGTCCTGTCGTGGGCTCAGCTGGGCTTGTTGGGCGCCTTTAACCGGACGGGAGGTCTCATTTGCACCTTGGCCTGCTGCTGAGCCTGGCCCTCGGGCGGCCCCGAGGGCTGAGCGGGGTTCTGGACCCCGGCGGCTTGAATCTGCGGGGAGGCCGTCGTGACCACCTGCTGTTGGATGAGTTTCTGGGGGACCACCTGAGCGGTGGCGGTGGTGGCCGGGATCACTTGGACCTGATGCTGCCCGGCCGTCGTCTGGGACAGGGTCACGGTCTGGGGCTGGGCTTGAACCTGGAAAGGAGGGGGGAGAGGATGGAGAGGTCAACGCAAAAGCAGCCGGCCAGCTGACAGCCTCACGTCACCAAGTCTTCAAGGCATCCAAGTCATGCCTTGAGGACTCTGAGGCTAGAACTTGCCAGTGGCATGGCTAGCCGAGGGGCTTTCGGTGTCCCCAGCTCATCCTTTCCCTTGCTGTTTTGGTTACATTACAGGATCTCAGCCTGTGGGTCCCCAGATGTTCCTGGACTGCAACTCCCAGAAATCCCTTCCAGTACAGCGAGTGGTGGAAGCTTCTGGGAGTTGCAGTCCAAGAACATCTGGGGACCCACCGGTTGAGAACCGCTGGGTTACATAAAGATCGGAAATATGATGCCATGCCTCATCAAAAGATGTCGTCTTGGTCCTTTGATTCTCTCAGTGGACCACGTGCAAGAGATCCTTTGTCCCACTGGCGCCGAACCTTCGGTCCCCAGAGGATCTTAAGACTACAACTCCCAGAAACCCTGGCTACCGGCGAAGGCTTCTGGGTATTTTAGTCTTGCAACCTCTGGGAACTGTTGCAGGAGGACACACACACACACCGGAAAATCCCGGGGAATCGAAAGAGTCATAAGAACATAAGAACCTAAGAAGAGCTGTGCTGGATCAGGCCAAAGGCCCATCTAGTCCAGTTTCCTGGATCTCACAGTGGCCCCACCAGATGCATCTGGGAGCGCACAAGACTAGATCTCTGTCTCCTGATACCCCTCCCCTGCATCTGGTTCTTGAAGGACCCCAGTTTTTGCACCGGTTACCTCGTGGAGAGGTAACCGGTGCAAGAAGCGGCCGTTAGAGCAGACTTATAGGGTCTCGAGGGACATCGGAGGCCCCCCAACACCACAGAAAGAAACACAAAATTCCCCAAAGCAAAGTGAAGATCAACCTTGCCCCCAACTTGCCTGCTGAGAAACGGACACGACCTGCTGAAGGTTGGCCACCGTTGCCTGCTGGGAGACCACCTGTGGAATCTTGGCCACCTTTCGGAGCGACACGGGAAGGGGAGAAGGGGGAAAAAAAGGGGGGGTGCCTGTTTTTAGTCTCGCTTTTGTAACCACAACCGGTTTCTTTGCTCCCTCCCCCCCCCCAAACTCCTGCCCGTTTTCCTCTTCGACCGGCAGCTGAGAGAGCTCCGCGCGGACGGACCGAGTCGGTTGGTGAGTGAAATGGAAATGGAGACGGAATAAACTGCAAGGAAAAAGGGGGGTGAATGGGTTGGGGAGGGAGGGAGGGAGGATTCGAGGACACACTTGTCCCTTCTGACAACCTAACCCGCCCCGCCCGCCCCGATTCCGGAGAGGTGGGAAAGGACTACGGGGGGGGGGTGTACCTGTACCTGTATTTGGGTCTGGACTTGATGGGCTCCACCCGGTTTCTGGGCCTGAGAGAGAGCGGTTGGCAGGAACTGCGCTTTAAGGGCCGGCTGGGCAGCATAGACTTTCTGCTGCTGCTGCTGCTGTTGGGAGGTCTGGTGTGGCGCCTGAACCGTGACCTGCTGGGCCGTGATCTGGAGCAGCAAAACAGGAGACGGGGGCGCTTGAATAAGGGGCAGGGCAGGGCAGGGCAGGGGTGAGAGTGAAGGAAAGGTGGCCCGAGACCCACAGATTTTCAGCCCCGGCTGGTGAGGGAGCTGCATATGGGCAGCTGCCGTTGCTCCACGCCTCTCTCCAGCCTACCGTGGGGGAATGGAGACTCAAAGGACCTGAGTTCTAACCCTCGCTGGGGACTAGGACCGTCTGCTCCCAACCTTGGCTCCCCAGATGTCTTTGGACGAAAACACTGCTGGGCACCAGCTGTGCTGGGCAGGAATTCTGGGAGTCGCCCTCCAAGAACAACCGGGGATCTGAGGTTGGGAGCCACGGTCTTAGCATGTTTCTCTCCCGGCCTCGTGACCTCCTCCAGCGGTCGTGAAAATAAAAACACTGCGTCTCTCCCACTTCTGGGTTCCTACCAAGAGAGACAGGATACAAAGAGGGCTGATTTAAAAACAAAAATCGCATGGGACGCCTGTCTCCGGCAGACATGCTCTGATGGGAGCGTTTAGACCAGTGGTTCTCAACCTGTGGGTCCCCGGATGTTCCTGGACTGCAACTCCCAGAAGCCTCCACCACTCGCTGTGCTGGAAGGGATTTCTGGGAGTTGCAGTCCAGGAACATCTGGGGACCCACAGGTTGAGAACCACTGGTTTAGACGGTTCTCTGCTTTGAGCAGGTTTTTCCTACCAACCTCTCATTTTCAGGCAACGCGGGCAGAGGCTACGGGGTTTAAAAGGCTGGCTTGGCAAGACACTTCCTACCAGCTTCTTGTTGCCACTCCTTTGCCCGACAAAAGAGGACATCAAGGAAGCTCTGAACTGGTCCTGCTTGATATCGCACGCCTGAGGTTTGAGTGGGTAAACCTGAGGGCCAGGGGCAGCTTTTCAAGTCCCCACTTTCGGAAACTTCCCCGGTGCCCGGCTGGCCTAAAGGTGGAGGTACACGATGCAAAAGATAAATAAAGAAATCTGAAATGAACACCGATGCGTAGAGGGCATGGGGGGATCCACACGTGTCGGAGAGAGGGAGACGGGGGGCGCGGCCGAGCAAGAGGGCAGGGAAAGAGAGAGAGAGAGAGAGAGAGAGAGAACCTTTTGCTGGACCGCCGCTTGTCCCTGCGCCACCTGCGGCTGGATCGCTTTCTGCTGCTGGGCCGCCTGGTGATGCTGCTTCAGCTTCAGCAGCTGCTGGACATGGAGCGGCTGGGCCACCACCGTCTGCCCACCTGCCGGAGAGAGAGAGGCACCCAGAGAGGAATCCCCCCGCCCTGTTCATTTGGCCGGCTCTAAGAAAAGGCGCAGGATCGGGAGTCCTAACAGTGGCATCTAATCCATCCATCCATCTGTGTCAGTCTACCTATTTGTCTCTCTGTCTATATTAAGTATTGCAATCTACCTACCTACCTACCTACCTACCTACCTATACCTAGATTAAGGTTCTGAATCTCTCTCTCTCTCTCTCTCTCTCTCTCTCGATTAAGGGTCTGAATCAATCAATCAATCAATCAATCAATCAATCTATCTATCTATCTATCTATCTATCTATCTATCTATCTATCTATCTATGTGTTACAAATCCACCTCTCTATCTCAACATAATGAAAAAAGAGAACTCTGCAACATGTTTAAAAAGATATCTATCTATCTATCTATCTATCTATCTATCTATCTATCTATCTATCTATCTATCTATCTATCTATCTATCTATCTATCTATCTATCTATCGTGTGTGTTACAAATCCACCTCTGCAACATAATGAAAAAAGAGAACAACATGTTTAAAAAGATATCTATCTATCTATCTATCTATCTATCTATCTATCTATCTATCTATCTATCTATCTATCTATCTATATCTATCTATCTATCTATCTATCGTGTGTGTTACAAATCCACCTCTGCAACATAATGAAAAAAGAGAACAACATGTTTAAAAGATATCTATCTATCTATCTATCTATCTATCTATCTATCTATCTATCTATCTATCTATCTATCTATCTATCTATCTATCTATCTATCTATCTATCTATCTATCTATCTATCTATCTATCGATGTGTGTTACAAATCCACCTCTGCAACATAATGAAAAAAGAGAACAACATGTTTAAAAAGATATCTATCTATCTATCTATCTATCTATCTATCTATCTATCTATCTATCTATCTATCTATCTATCTATCTATCTATCTATCTATCTATCTATCTTAAGGCAAGAGGGACCTTCTTGGTCATATTTTCACAAAGGAAGAGAAAAAAAACAAGTGACTCGACAGGAAACCCCCCCCCCCCCCCCAAAGCAGCCGTTGCTGAGAGGTCTTTCCATCTCGGTCTGACCCGACATGATCTGCGCCTAGACCCAAATCATCACTGCCAGGGAAAGAGACCCACCCAATGAAGTGGGGAATGCAGAAACCCATTGCCGAGTCGAGCCCGCCGATGCCCCTGGGGGAAAGCCCGGTGGAGACGGCCGGTCGGATTTAAGGTTTCAAGAGAGGCCCCGAAATACCTGCGGCTTTCTGCGGCTGCCCGATCGCGACGCTGATCCCGGCGACGGTGACCGGCAGCGTGGTGACTCCGGCGGACGATACGACGGCAGCTGGGACCGAGACCACCGGGGGTTTGGCCAAAGCTACTTGGGCTCCGGGCGGCGTCTGGGCTTGGATCTGGCCCTGGGCTTGAAGCTGAGAAGCAGCAACACGAGTCTAAGTGGTAAGGAATGGGGGGTTATAGGGGGGCAGGGGGGTGCCCTTCCCAAGGCATCACCCCCAACCTCATCTAAACCCCCCCACACACACACACACTGTTCCCCAAATGATCTTCCCCAACCAAGAAAGAGGAAGGGGGAAAGAGCCAAATCTCCATAGCTTAAATCCTTGCAGGGCAGCAAGGATTTAAGCCCATGCAGCCTTCAGAGGACCCCAGGGCAGAAAACTGCTCCCACAAGTCACACACCCCTGTATCTCTTTTTGCATTTATTGGTTTGCTATGGGGAAAATAACTGCACTTGTTCACAGCAAGGGCAGCGAACATAAACAAGGTCCATCCATCCTTTTCCATCTCCTCCTCCTGCTTCCATCCCTCTATCTCTCTGTATCTCTTCTTCCTCCATCCATCCATCCATCCATCCCCTCCTCCTGCTTCGATCCCTTTATCCCTCTGTACCTCTATTTCTCCTCATCCATCCATCCATCCATCCATCCCCTCTCTGTACCTCTATTTCTCCTCATCCATCCATCCATCCATCCATCCATCCATCCATCCATCCATCCATCCATCCATCCAACCAACCATCCATCCACCCACCCACCCATCCATCCATCCCCCTCTCTGTACCTCTATTTCTCCTCATCCATCCATCCATCCATCCATCCATCCATCCATCCACCCACCCACCACCCACCCCCCACCCCACCCATCCCCATCCATCCATCCATCCATCCCTCTCTGTACCTCTATTTCTCCTCACCCATCCACCCATCCACCCATCCGTCCGTCCATTGGTGGTTTACAATAAAGACGGGAAACGGACCCTGGACTCCCGTGGCCTTGTCCACACCTCCCTCTGCCTGCATCTGATCATGAAGAGCGCTGAGATGAGCTCCGGGCGCCATCCCTTACCAGCCGGGCCACTTGGAGGTTCGTGACTGTGGTGCCGGTCAGGACGGCCCCCGGTCTTGGGGCTGCAACCGCTGTCAGTTGCTGGGCTTGTTGTTGTTGTTGTTGTTGTTGTTGTTGTTGTTGTTGTTGAGGCTGAGGCTGAGGCTGCTGCTGCTGCTGCTGCTGCACCTGGACCTGAGCGGCTTGAGGCTGGGCTCCAGAGGGGGCCTGCTGCTGAGCCGCCTGCTGCTGGGGAAGCTGTAGCTTCTGCTTCTGTATCCGGAGGAGCTGCTCCTGGGAGAAACGGGGAAGGACACACACACACACACACACACACACACACACACACACACACACACACACACACACACACACACACACACACAAACTAGCTCTCCGTTCAACAAATACCAGCTGGTGTAGCTTCGAGGTTGCTGTTGCTGCTGCTGAGTTCCCCTAACCCGACCCCACCCCCCATTTTGGGAAGCTGAGAGAGACTCAGGTCCTGGCTACCGGATGGACTGCATCTCCCCCTAAGTGCCTTCCCATCGCTTAGGATGGCCAGAGAAAGCCCTTTTCCGGGTCCCAGAGCCAGCAAAGGGGCAGCTGATGGGGAAAAAAACCAAGATAGGGCCTTCTCTGTGGCTGCCCCCTGGTTATGGGATGCTCTCCCTCGGGAGGCCAGGCTGCCCCCCCCTTCCCTTTTTATCCTTCCGCCGACATCTGACGGACCATCCTGTTCAGGCGGGCTGTAAAGAATCAGGACTGAATCCCCGAATGCCATTTTTAAAGTTCTGATAGCTTTTAATGTTTTGCCAGTTCAGAATGATGGAAAGGCCCTCGGAGGCCTCAGAAATGCTTTTCAACGATCCGGAAGTCACTTCCGGTTCACCGGAAGTCACTTCCGGTTGACATGGAAGCCCTTTTGGGGCCTCCGACAAGCCCGGGAAGGCCCTCGCAGGCCCGTTCTGGGGCAGTGCCAATCCTGGGGTAAGTGCAGGAAGCCTGAAACAGGCCTTTCCCCCTTTCCCCGGGGGGGGGGGACTTTTTTCATATACTGCGGTTCTGTGATGTAGCAGGACCACAGTATATGAATCGCAAAAGGGTGTGGGGTGGGTGGGTGGGCTTACTGTACCCAGGATGACTTACAAAATGGTACAAGATTACAATATTAAAATAATGCTTCCAAGGAGAGGGGTGGGGTAAAAATATTCAAAATAAATAAATAAATAAATAAATAAATAAATAAAAGCTTTTAATTCTCCCCAGGATTCCTGCATTGGGAGAAAGGGGGCCTATAAACCAGAGGGGCAGATAGACAAACAGCAATGGAAGGAAATCCTTTGGAAATCTATTTTTTTCCCTCTGCCACACCAGCAGGCAGAAGAAAGGAACTGTTTGGAAAGAAGATTCCAGTTCAACTTTTTGAGAGATAAGGAGGAGAAACAGCAAAGGACGGTCATCCAATGCCTCCCACCTGCTAGGGTCAAAGGTGCCGTTCAGATGCCCTCCGTGCCATTGAGGACTACACATTATTTTTTTAAAAGACCCAAGCAAAAAGGAAAACAAACCTCAACCCCACCTATTTGCACACGTCTTCAAGCAGCTGCTGAACTGCCCTGCCCGGGTGCAAAAAATAAATAAATAAAAAATAAAAAATAAAAATCCAAGTACAGTGGTACCTTGTATACAGGAATTAATTCGTTCCAAATGAAATTATGTTAAGCAAATTTTCCTTTATACAAATCTCCCATAGGAATGCATTGAAAATGGAGGAATCCCATTTTATGTTGTACGGATTTTTCCCATAGGCAATTATGTTAAGCAAATTTCCCCTATCTCTGGAATTTTTTATGTTGTACCAATTTTATGTTATACAAGCTGTTTGTTACACAAGGATCCACTGTATTCCTATTAAGGGGGCCTACCAAGGCGCTCGTTAAACCGACCTCGATGTTCGAGGCCACAAACTCTCAGTCTCTTTCGGAGTTCTGCAATATCGAGGATTGACTACTGCAACGCACTCTACGTGGGGTTGCCCTTGACCCTTGTCCGGAGACTCCAACGGGTACAGAATGCGGCGGCCAGACTGGTGGTGGGTGCTCGTAGATACGATCACATCACCCCAGTTCTGGCCCGCCTGCATTGGTTGCCCGTGGCTCTCTGGATAAGGTTCAAGGTCTTGGTTTTGGTCTTCAAAACCCTCCACGGCTTGGGACCCGAATATCTGGCGGGGCGTATCTCCCAGAGATCAACAGAGGCCAGTCCCACTCGAATGTCGCGGGCACGCTCCCTCAGGGTGGCCACCCCGAGGGAGGCGCGGAAGTTGGGGACGCGTAGCCGCGCCTTTTCGGTGGTTGGCCCTTCACTATGGAATCAACTACCGAGTGAGTTGCGCCTTGCAGCGTCCCTGCCTGCCTTCAAAAACGCTTTAAAAACCACGCTTTTTAAGGAAGCTTATGGTGACCTTATAGTCTCTTTAATTGTGTGCCCATTGCTTCTTGCTGAGGGCTTCCCTTCTACTGCCCTTATTGTTGTCCTCCCGCTATTGTTTTTATTACTGTTTTAACTGATGCTTTTTAATCTGTAAACTGCCCAGAGTCCCTTTGGGAAATAGTGCGGTATAGAAGTGTAATAAATAAATAAATAAATAAATAAATAAATAAATAAATAAATAAATAAATAAATAAATTACGCCTGGTCTTTCATTAGGGTGAAAAGCGACACACGCCTCTCCAAAAACCGTGGCTACTATGTTAGGCCCGGGAGGACCTTCGCTCCCCCCCCATGTTGATCGAAAACTAACCCACTGTCCTCATCCCCGCAGTGGTCCGGTGGGTATTCCAAACCATCCCCCACAAAATTTTTTTTTTTAAAAAAATAACCCTGCAGGATCTCCGGCCCAGCTTTGGCGGCCAAGGTCCTCACCTGGGACAACTTGCCGACGGCTTTGATTTGAGCTGGCGACTGGGACTGAGCTTGAGCCTGCATCTGGGGGACCTGGACTTGACCTGGCTGCTGTTGCTGTTGCTGCTGCTGTTGCCGCAGGAGCTGGAAGTGAGCTGGGCTGATGGCCTTTCCGGAAAGCTGGACGCCAGCTGGGGCTGCTGGGAGACGATGCAAGGGAGAAGATTGGGGTTGGGGATGCCATGTCCTGTTCTTGGAGAGGGGGGGGTGGTCTTTCTCTCTCTCTCTTTCTGTCTGTCTGTCTACAGAGAGGGAGACCTTCCACCTCTCCCGCCTTCCCTGGTCTGTGTCCGATCCCAGCTTGAGACATGATTCTGGGTTTGTAGTTCAATTATGCAGGCTACACACTGCCCCCCACCCCACACCCAGCAAGCTGGGTAACTCAGTTTACCAACCTCGGAAGGATGGAAGGCTGAAGGAACCTTGAACTGGCTACCTGGGAGGGAACCCCAGGGTCGTGAGCACAGTTACAGTTGCAGCACAGCAGTTTTGACCACTGTGCCGTGAGGCCGCCACCCCAGCAAGCTGGGGACTCAGCAAGCTGTGAGCACGGTTACAGTTGCAGCACAGCAGTTTTGACCACTGTGCCGTGAGGCTGCCCACCCCAAGCAAGCCGGGGACTCATTATACTGATCGTGGAAGGATGGAAAGCAGAGCGAACCTCGAGCCAACTACCTGGGCTTGACCTTGAGAGCCCACTTTCGGCTGTAGCTGGAGATCTGGCTGCCATGGCTCAGCACCCACTTGCTTGCCTGGACCCACTCAGTCTTCAGATGGTGCATGAGGCTACGGTGAATTTCCTTAGCCCAGGTTGGGAGTTACGACCCAGGCAGAGGAAGGGGCCCGGGGGGGGGGAGGGTGGTTTTGATGTGGGGACGTAGGAGGAAACCCCGACACCCTCTTCCCACCTACCTGGCGTGACTTGTGTGACCAGAGATCGGGCTTGGGACTGGACCGGAGAGAGGTTAGTGGTGACCACGGCGGAGGCTGTCACAGAGGTCACTGCCCGGACCCCTGGCGTGGACGCGATGGTCACTAATTCCGCGGAGGCGCCAGACACTGGCGCTGCTCTCTGTTGGGTGTGCACCACCTGGGCGGCGGCCGTCCCTCCCGACGTCTGCAAGGAGGGAAGAGGTGGAGAATCACCTTGACCGTTATTTTTTGATCCCCGGCTAGCTTAGTAGATGCCCTTGACTGTCAGAAAGAGAAACAAGTGGGGCCCGGCCCAAATCAAGCGTGAACTCTCTCTGGAGGCAACAACAACAAAAAAATGTTGAAATGGAGGCGGTCTGACTTTGGCCGCGTCCGGAAGAAGGTAGGGATCTTTGGGGAAGGCAATCATGCTGGGAAAGGTGGAATGCAGCAGGGAAAGAGGAAGACATGAGAGGCGATGGACTTACTCCCGAAAGGAAGCCACGGGTTTTAGTTTGCAAGAGCTGAGCAGGACTGCTGAGCAGAGAAAGTTTTAGAGACAGACCGTTCATAAGGTAGCTGTTAAGTCAGGAGGGTGGCTTGACAGCATGTCACAACGGCCTTGATCTAGCCACTGGACAGCGCTGTCATGGCAAACCGCGACTTGCGGCAAGCCAAAAACGTGAGTGCCAAGCTCACCCTAAGATTACATCATCCACCGTCACCTTGAAGGATAACCGTTCAAGGTTGGTTATTGCCATGACCCAAGCAGAACTGCTCATCGTGTTTGGTTGTTCAAAGATAACCAGATAAATCAAATTTATCTAGTTTAGGCCTCTGGCTGAGGAGCTAGGACAGTGATGGCGAACCTTTTAGAGACTGAGTGCCCGAACTGCAATTCAAAACCCACTCATATTTTTTTTTTTGCAAAGTGCCAATACAGTAATTGAACCTGTATACCGGTGGCTATGAAGGGGGCGATGTCGGGTGACCACAGAAAGGGCTCCGAGTGCCACCTTTGGCACCCGTGCCATAGGTTCGCCATCACTGAGCTAGGGGGGCTGGGAGTTTTGATTCTCTGCTGGGTCTTCATGACAGGGGCTAGAAGGTGGTGGCCATGATGACGACATTATAAGGATAGATCCAGACCTACGGAGCAGACTTTCTGCAGCGGCACGGCTCAAAGAGCTGTGGCCAACAGCCACCTAGGGAGTCTTTCTGCTGATCTGGGTGCTTGCACGGACTCACCGCCAGCGTTCCGGGTATCACGGGCGAAGCCAGGCGTTTGTTGATGGGCTGAAAGGTCGTAGCCGGGACGCCAGCCACAGTGTTCACGATGACGTTCCCGCTCACTGTGGCTGAAAGCAAAGCCAAGATCAACTTGGGACCCCCGGCCGTTTAATAATAATAATAATAATAATAATAATAATAATAATAATAATAATAATAATAATAATAATAATAATAATAATAATAATAATAATAATACAGTGGCACCTTGTATAAAGGAATTAATTTGTTCCAAATAAAATTATGCTAAGCAAAATTTCCTTTATACAAAGTTCCCATAGGAATGCATTGAAAACAGAGTCATCCCTAATCACGACCATTTTTAAGTTGTACGGATTTGCCCCATAGGCAATTCTGTTAAGCAAATTTCCCCTATCTCCGGAATTTTTTATGTTGTACAAATTGTATCTTATACAAGCTGTTTGTTATACGAGGGTCCACTGTAATAATAATAATAATAATAATAATAATAATAATAATAATAATAGAAGCACTGGGACTTGCTCCCCAGATCTCAACGTTTTGCTCCAGGAGAGCCGATCTTACCCGTCTGTATGCTTGTTCCAGCGGCTGAATTCTTCATTGCACCAGCCTGGACAAGACAAACAAGTGTTACTTAAGAAATGCTGGGAAGTGCGTCTATTGAGGAGATCGCGTGCTCACTGCCGCATGTCAACAAAAGAACTCGGCACGGTTAGAAGACAAGCAAAGTGTTCTGCTTATATACCACCCCATAGCGTTTCAAAAAGCACTCTCTCTGGGAGGCTTTTGATTCAATTATGCAGGGTACACACTGCCCCCACCCCATCAGCAAGCTAGGTATTCATTTTACCACCTTCAGAAGGATGGAAGGCTGAGTGAACCTTGAGCTTGCTACCTGGGATCGAAGCCCAGGTCGTGAGTACAGTTTTAACTGCTGTACAGCAATGTAACCACTGCACTACGAGTCCGTGTAATATTGACACAAATCCAAATCACATGGATTTGGGCCGACTGGCAGGAACCATGGCAAAAAGCACACCAAAACCAAAACACACAAGCCAGATTATCAACTCAAAATCGGAAGAAGCAGGAGTCCCTAGAACAGAATCGAAGCATGAAAGGGCGCCGCTTATATACCACCCGATAATAGAGCATAAAGCACTTTCTAGGGGGTTGACAATTTAATTCTGCAGGCTGCACGTTGCCCATCCCCACCCACGATCAAGTTGGGGACTCATTTTACTGACCTCAAACGGATGGAAGGGCGAATGAACCTTCAGCCGGCTACTTGGGATTGAACCCCAGGTCGCGAGCAGCTATAGCTGCAGCACGGCAGTTTAACCACTGTCCCATGAGGCTGTCACCCCAGCAAGCTGGGGACTCCATTTTACTGATCTCGGAAGGATGGAAGGCTGAGCGAACCTTAAGCCGGCTACCTGGGACTGACCTCGTGAGCGCAGTTTTGGCTGCAGCAGAGCGGTCTGACCGCTGTGCTGTGAGGCTCTTGAGTTTCCTTGGAACGCCATCGAGAGACTCAGGCAGGGGTCTGAGAAAGATGCCCCACCCCCACCCCCGGTATGTCGATTCATAAGCGGAGCCCATCTGCTGACAGGAGAATCCGGATCGGACTCAATCAAGCCAAAACCCGACAGAGTTGAGGAACTTCCTATAATGAAGCGGTAAGTGGGCAGGCAAAGCGGGTTGTGTCTTACCAGTACCGCCGTGTTGGCCACCGTGGTGACTGCTGTCTGGACCACGGCCTGGGGCTGCTGGACCACCTGGGCTTGGGCTTGGGGCTGAGCCGGAGCTTGCTGGCCCACCCCTTGCTGCGCCTGCTGCGGGGCTCCCTGTGGCGGCGGCGGGGGCCCTGTTTGCTGCTGGACCCGCTGCTGTTCAGCCAAAGCCTGTGGAAGAAAAAAAAACAGCTGTGCCAAACGGGAGCAACTCAATGCGCCATCCATCCATCCATCCATCCATCCATCCATCCATCCATCCATCCATCCAACCAACCATCCATCCAACCATCCTCCCTTCCCTCCCTCCCTTCCCTTCCTTCCAGCTCAATCCTCCCTCCCTCCCTTCCTTCCACCAGCTTGGTCCTCCCTCCCTCCCTTCTTTCATTCCTTCCTTCCTTCCTTCCTTCCCTCCCTCCCTCCCTTTCCTTCCTTCAGCTCAATCATCCCTCCCTTCCCTTCCCTTCCCTTCCCTTCCCTTCCTTCAGCTCAATCCTCCTTCCCTCCCTCCCTCCCTTCTTTCATTCCTTCCTTCCTTCCCTCCCTTCCCTCCCTTCCTTCAGCTCAATCCTCCCTCCCTCCCTCCCTCCCTCCCTCCCTTCCTTCCTTCCTTCCTTCCCTTCCCCTCCCTCCCTTCCTTCCTTCCTCAATCCTCCCTCCCTCCCTCCCCCTTCTTTCATTCCTTCCTTCCTTCCTTCCTTCCCTTCCCTTCCTTCAGCTCAATCCTCCCCCTCCCTCCCTCCCTTGTTTCCTTCTTCCTTCCTCCTTTCCCTCCCTCCCTCCCTCCCTCCCTTAAGTTTCTTTCTTTCTTTCTTGACACTAGCAATTACAAGCAAAGGAGCCAACTTTCTCACATCACCTACCTTCTTCTCTTTTGCGATCCGCTCCGCTCGGAGAGACGCCACCTGGATGGGAGGCAGCGGCTTGTCATAATTAATGCCACTGGGAATGAGAGAGGAATGATGTTACTCAGAAAGGTCGACAGACAAAGGAAGCAGAAGGAAATAAAAATCCCACAATACACCCTGGACGTCAAGAGGCTTTCAACCCCAGTAATGTTGATGTTAAGAGAGTTAAGCAAAAATGTGAAACAGCTTCTACTGGTATTACGGGAGGGCTTGAAAGGGTTTCTCCTTGAGTTGGGGGGGCTCTGGTCTCGGTTAAGAAATGAACTCTCGGCCTTACAAACGTTTCTCAAAATACTGCCATCCAAGAAGGTAGTATGGATGAGTGGTCTTCTCATTACAGGCTCTCACATGCACAGCCTGCGCTTGCCCGCCGATCCTTCCCTACCTTTCTGCAAGCACCGACGTGTGCTTTGGGTTCTTCTGAAAAGGATTCATGCCAAGCCTGAAATACAGAGGGAAAGGGGGTGGTGGTGGGGAAACAGTATAGATTGAGGGAAATTAAGAATTTAACCAAGGGGGAAGGGTGCCGTGGTTCCTCCCCCCCCTCCCCCCCCAACTTCAGTCCCTATCTTTCAATGGCAGCTTCGGGGTGCTTGATGTGCCATCTACATTTGCATTTTTCCCCCCTTTGGATCTTCATAGAATTAGCAGCGTGGAGTGCCAGTTTGAGCAGCAAAGGCAGGGGAGAAAATTGCAGCCCTCTTTCCATCCGTCTGCCCTTAAGCTCCTGCAGCAGGGTGGAAACGGGGTCCCCTGTCCCGAGAGATTTCCAGCCCAATTCCCAAGTTTTGCTATTAATATTGAAAGTTGTTGATGGCTCCCAAATAAAGACCTACGCCAGGCGCTCTTTCCGCAAGGGCCCCGTTCTTCAAAAACGATGCCCTGCCTACCGTATAAAGGGATTTAAAAAAATAAAAAAGCTCTAGGCACCATATTAATAGGATGCTTAAGGGCCTTTTCACACGACCCCTAAGATCCGCTGGCCACTTAAATTCGGACCAGGGATCTTGGGGGTTCGTTGCTCTTCCTGCGTCCCCACCCCTCCGCACTTCCTTGCTCCTGTCTGCGTGAGGGGAGGGAGGAAGAAAGAGAGGAAAAAATGCAGGCTCACCTCCGAAGCTTGTCGAAGCCCTGTCGTCCTGATTCCTTCTCTTTTGTTTTTTTTTTTGCCTCCCACCCCTTCTCTTAAAGGGGCAGGAGGCAAAAAAAAACAGAAGCGAGGAGAGCCCCGCACTCACCAGATTAAATCCGGACCTGGGGATTTTCACCCTTCTAAAGCAGGTACATGAAAAGTGCACTGGGACGCGCTTAGGTGGGCGTGGTTGCACTTAATTTCCTGCAAACTCCGGAGCTGGTGGGGAAACAATTGTAAGCTCCGGAGCTGGCAGCCATTTGCTGCAGAGTTTAGGGGTCGTGTACAAAGGGCCTAAAAATGCGTGCGAGTCGTGTCTGACTCTAGGGGCGGTGCTTATCTCCATATTCAAGCCGAAGAGCCAGTGTTGTGTAAGTCTGTGGCCACATTTACCTTCCTGCTTTTTACAGCGGTACCTCTTTATCTACTTGCATTGACGTGCTTTCGAACTGCTAGCTTGGCAGGAGCTGGGGTGATCAGCGGGAGCTCGCTCCGCTGCGCGGCACCCGGGATTCGAACCGCCGAGCTGCCGACTTTGCAGTCGACAGGTTCGGAGCCTTAGTCCGCTGAGTCACCAGGCTCCTCTTAATAGGATGCTTGCACTCCACCCCACCCAAAAGAGACTCAGTTGGTATTTTTTACCAACTGCAGGTGCCTTGCTAAAGGCTTGTTCTATCCCTGATCTGTGCACATCCGTGCATTTCAACTGGGTTTTTCTTTTTATTAAGATCAAGGACTCCGACTGTCTTTCTAGCGCACCGGTTTCAGTTCGGTCGTGCGAAAAGGATCACCTTTTCTATGAACTTACAAGGGTTTGATGGGCGGGCTTCTTTTCCCAGCGATCAGCTTCATGATCTCGAAATGATTCGTGTAGAGCTGGGTATGCGTGGCGCCCTCGTCTTGGGCGTAGAGCTGATTGGTTCGAAGCGGGCGGCTGTTCTTGGTCTAAAAGGAAGCAAAAGGTTAAAAAAATGGTACTAAAGCATCAAAACACAAATTAAACAGGGGGGGGGGGAGAGAGAGCGCCTCTACCCATATGCCTATGGCTGAGAAAACATATCAAGCTCTCAAATAGTATAAACCAGTGGTTCTCAATCTGTGGGTCCCCAGATGTTCCTGGACTGCAACTCCCAGAAGTCTTCCTCACTCAAACCAGTGGTTCTCAATCTGTGGGTCCCCAGATGTTCCTGGACTGCAACTCCCAGAAGTCTCCCTCACTCAAACCAGTGGTTCTCAATCTGTGGGTCCCCAGATGTTCCTGGACTGCAACTCAGAGAAGTCTTCCTCACTCGCTGAGCTGGCTGGGATTTCTGGGAGTTGCAGTCCAGGAACATCTGAGGACCCACCGGTGGAGAACCACTGGCTTGAATCAAAACCAGCTTGTCTATCTTGGGTAGATGAAGGGTTGTCATCAACTCTACTTTTGGCTGCCATTGATGCATATTCCTGAGAGCTAGGTGGTGGACAATGGGAACTTGCCATTTTAGTTGCCCACTGTGACCTCAAACACGCTAGAGACGTTGGGTGTAAAGACATATATGCCAAACTCCCCAGATGCCCGCTAACTGCATTGAGCTAAGCCTCCCTTGGTATCTTCCCTGTAATGGATTCGATCCTTCATTAAATGGACTAAGTCCACTGGGTTGCAGTGGTCCCATGGAACCAGCTTCCCATCACAGGTGGACTGTAATCTGTAGAGTGTAGACTAGTCGTTCTCCACCGGTGGGATCCCCAGATGTTCCTGGACTGCAACTCCCAGAAGTCTTCCTCACCAGCTGAGCTGGCCGGGATTTCTGGGAGTTGCTGTCCAGGAACATCTGGGGACCCACCGGTGGAGAAGCACTGGTATAAACAGATCAAACATGAACGTTTGACTAGAATCTGCTACTGCTTATTATTGCCTGTCTCTTAACCAGGACTGAGACCCTCTCCTCTTTGTCTGCTAACCGCTGTGTGACATGGCACCAACGCTTGCGCTGTCCTAATTCATAAACTGCCTTTGTAAACGGGGCCTCGGGAGTGGCCAGGAAACTCCGCTCCAAGCTCAACCCACGGTTTCGCCCTGATGCTGCTGCACGGGGTGCCGTTTGCTCTGAAACGGAATCGGCCCTCCCGTTCACACGAGGAAGAGGCGGGGGGGGAACGGGACCCCATGGCCTCTTGCCCCCCCTCCCCCTTCCGCAAAGAGAAGGAGCCCTTGTCATCTGCGATTAGCCCGCAAGCCTGATCCAAGTTCTCAAAACCACCCAATTGGAGGGAGGGAGAGGGCAGTCCAGTCTCATGTAAATGTCTCAAATGAAGACTGAAACTTTCGCAACTCTTTTGGAATATATTTCCCACCTGTCTCTCTAAAAGGGCTTTCTGATCGAAAACAAGGCCTGTCCTACTCCCATGTCCCAAAACCACTCGGGGTCGTCCTTCCTGCCTCGAAACCTGAAAGTGGTCCTCATTCTGTCCCCTTCCCCTACCTCCGAGCTTACTTCTGCCCCTTCCCATTGAATTCCTCTCTTTCCCCCTCCCCAGAGGACGCAGGTCGACCAGCTTCGTTCATTTTCTATTCTGTGGGGCAAGAGTAGGAGACGACCGCCAGCTGACCCACCCAAGGTTTTCAACGAAATAAACATGTCAATACATTTTTAAAAAGAAAGAAATGCATCAGAAGACATCTGTAGGTCGATTTCATCAGGCTCAGGCCAGTGGTTCCCAACCTGAGGTCCCCAGATGTTCCTGGACTAAAAGACCCAGAAGCCTTCGGCACAAGCTGAACTGGTCAAGATTTATGGGAGATGTAGTCCCAGGACGCCCAAAAGAGGGAGCCACCACTCCATTTCCTCTCATTAATTGTCACTCAGACAGATCACTTTATGTTTTGGGTTTAATTTTTTTTTTGGGGGGGGGAGGGGTGGCTTTCCTTCATCTTGGTCCCCATTTCTGTATCCCTGTGTAACCTTAAGATTGTCCCAGCACACTGAACCACAGAGCAACCATCTATCTTGCACTTTAGCCTGGACTTATAAAAATCATAAAAAGCCAGCTAAATGTGCCTTGTACACTTCTACCTTCTGTAAATATTTAACCCAGTTCTTCATTGGAAGGCCCTAAACACTTTTAGCCAAGATTTTCAGTGGGTGCTCCATCTAGGCATCATCCGGGACACATGAACAATCCTACTATCCCTTGCACCTTGGGTTACATACACAGAGACTGTGTGTGTGTGCATTGTGTCGTTACAGTCGTGACCGACTCTTCGTGACCCCATGTCCATGGAGTTTTCTTGGCAGGAATCCTGGAGTGGTTTTGCCAGTTCCTACTCCAGGCGCCTACAGCACCTGGTATTCCCGGGTGGTCTCCCATCCAAGTACTAACCAGGGCCGACCCTGCTTAGCTTCTCAAATCAGGCAAGATCGGATGTGCTTAGGCCATCTAGGCTTGGCACACAGAGACTATAGATGGGCACAAATTGCTTCGTGCTGACTCATCCTAAGCCCGTCAGTGTGGTGTCGCATATTCCCGGCCAGCTCCGCCGCTCACGAGCCGGCATGTGCTGTTGGTTCCCTCCTTGCCGCACCATCTTCCAGTCCTGGCAGGAGCCCGGACTTCCCTTCCTATGCCTCTTCCGGCACACGGCCACTGAAAGGCAGCCCGGCAGGAATCCCTGGCCTGCCTCCTCTTCATCGGAGTGGGCGGCGACTGCGCGAAGTGGAGAAGCCAAATCCGGGCTCCTCCCAGGAGTGGGAGATCATGCAACATGGAACAAGTTGTGCGAGCCAGCTTGTGAGTGGCGGAGCCGGCTGAGAGAAGGGGACACGTGACACCTGGAGCGTCACACCGATGCCTTAGGACAGGCACGTCCAAACTTCGGAAAGTCCAGATGTTTTGCAGCACCACTCCCACAGCCCTTTATCGTTGGCAGGCCAAGCTTAGAATTCTGGGAGTTGCGGTCCAAAACATCGGGAAGGCTGACGTTTGGACATGCCTGACGTAGGACGGATTCGGCACGAAGCAATTCGTGCCCACCGAAAAGAGAGACCTGCACACACTTGAATGCACAAAGATACATCCCATGCCCTCATCGTGAGAACGGACTGCAGACAAACGCCTTATCGAATCGTAATGGAGCAAAGCTCCTCTTCAGTTCTTCCCCTTCGGAAAATAATCTTAACAGGAGCATCTTTTCTCTGTCAGCCCATTTTTCCCCCTCCTCCTCTCCTTTCCAGAAAACTGATCTGGTTCATGACCACTGCCCCGTTACTGGGACTACTGCGCAATTACATCTCCTCTGCTATAAAGTAGGTGGGGTGGGGTGGGGTGATACGTTACCTGGTGGGGTGTTGCAGGGGTTAATTCATTAAAAGTCTGCAAAGCAATCAGATTTCAAAATGAAAAGTAAAGAAAAGGCTAGCAACACAAAAAAAACCATTATATATATATATATATATATATATATATATATATATATATATATATATATATATATATATATATATATATATATATATATAAAACTAAAGAGGCATTAATTGCAACAAATCATGCGGAAAGAGGTGGCATTACTGGGAGGTGGACAAAATAAATGTTTTCCAAAAAAAAAGTCTCCAAGCTGGCTTAAAGAGCGGTCGAGGGTGCGCAAAAGGGGTCTTTTCAGCTCACATCTTTTGGAGGCTACAGATTTGCCCAGCGTTCAGATCAAATGCGTTGGCGGGACGCCGCTCTCAAAGGCTTCCGACGGCCGGATTTAGGGTTCAAATTGGGGCCCAAATTTTGTTTTAATATATATATATATATATATATTTTTTTAAAAAAGAGAGGAGCGCCTACTTCATCTTTGTGTCCACCTCTGCAGATGCTTTAAGATACCAGACTCTCTGCATTGGATCAACAATTTATAAGTGCACACCTTATATAGGCTTTTTGTCTTCTTCTTAGGGTTCGCTTCATACATAAGCTGTAAAATAAGAAGCAAAGTTTGACTTTCTGCGATGGGTTTTTGGGGAGGGGGGGAGGTTAGAGCACTGACATCGATAAAGGGCCTTGAGAAGAGCCATGGCGGGGGGGGGGAGACACAATGGAGAGGAGGCAGAGGCTCTCTCTCTCTCTCTCTCTCTCTCTCTCTGTCTGGCCAACCAATAATTTAAAAAAATTAAAAAATGGGAGGAGGGGAAGCATGCCGGGAGGCCGTGGGCAAATCACAAGGTCTCAATCTCTACTCCCCCGTCCATAAAATGGGGCACAACGGTGGCAGCCTGCCTCACAGAGCCATTGCGAGGAATTTTAAAGCGCTTTGGCAACTAAAAATAATAATTCAACTGAAAAAAAAAGCGCACGTCAAACAAAAAAAATTGCGATTTTTAAAAACGGCACAAGGAAGGGTTATCGGCTTAGGAATCGTCTCTGCCTAAGCGGGCGCCGCCGACACCCGAGAGGATGCGGGAGCGAAAAGGAGGCGTTCCGAGACCGACACCCACCTTCCCTTCCTCCCGGGGGATGATGACATTCTCGTAGCGGTTGCGGCATTGCTTGGGGGAGCGGTACACCCGGCTGCAGGAGTTCACCACGTCGCTGACCAGGTCCCAGTTAGGGGTGTGGGCGGGAGACACGACGGCCAGGTTGAGGGGGAGCTCCAGCAACTGCTTGACGGCCTGTCGGAGGAAGAGGAAGAGGAGGAGGAGGAGGAGGAGAGAGAGGAAGTTCAGGTGAGCCGAGGGGGAGGCTGTGGGTCAGGGGTCCTTCCAAGCAGGACGTCGACACCAGGGAGGGAGGGGATCCAGGGGAAGAGCAGACGTTTGGCAAAGACAACGCGGCAATGGCGACATCTGGCCCTCCCCAAAGAACAAGGATGCTTCTTGAGGCTGGTTCCAGGCAGTGGTGAAGAACCTTTGGCACGCCAGAGGTTTTGGACCACAACTCCCACAGTCCTTTGGCACTGGCAATCTAGGCTCGGAATTCTGGGAGTTGTGGTCCAAAACATCTGGAATGCCGAAAATTCACCACCACTGTGGGTCTGGATCAGTTGAGGAAAAGTGGAAGAGGGTGTGATTCAGCCCAGAATTGCTGCTGTTCTTTTTCATCATCATCATCATCATCATCATCATCATCATCATCATCATCATCATCATCACAGTAGACAAGATAACTATGCTGGATTATTATTATTATTATTATTATTATTATTATTATTATTATTATTATTATTATTATTATTATTATTATTAGTAGTAGTAGTAGTAGTAGTAGTAGTAGTAGTAGTAGTAGTAGTAGTAGTAGTAGTAGTAGTAGTTGTTGTAGTAGTAAAAATACAGTACAAATCTCAGTCAATCAAACTATAGAGACACTCACTGGTATTTTATAACAAAAACAAGTTTGTTTATTCTTATTCTTCTTATTCTGACTACTAGTTCTTACTAGAATGGAACAAAAAGCTCATCATCATAATCATCACTATCAAATCAACTTTGATTTATGGCAACCCTTTTCAGCGTTTCTGATTGGTGCTGGCCAATCAGACAGGGAGCCGGGATGATGCATGTCCTTGAGCAGCTCCTGGATTGGCCAGCACCAGGGAAACGGAAGGATGACGCATCCTTCCTGGTTGGAATTTCACCCGGCACGAACTACATACAGCAAGGTAAAGGCAGTGTTGATGTTGTTCCGGAGCGTGGGACCAGGTTCAGAGCGCCAGCCGTGCTGCCGAGTTCCCCTTCAGAACCAGTCCCCTTCCGAAGCGAGATGCCCATCTCTAGTTCAGATGCCCTACGGAACTCACTTCCCCATCTCGAGATGCCCTACGGAACTCACCTGGAGGAGGGCCCAGTCCTCACTGATGAGCCACTCGGGGTTGTCCTGGCCGGCCTCCGCGGCCGGCTTCGCCAAGGTGGGCAAAGGTTTGGCGAACTGCGTCTGCTGCTTCAGCAGGATGTTCTTCTTCTGCTCCTTGCTCTCCCGGCGCATCTTCAGCATCCCCGGGGTGGCTCGGTCAAAGAGCGAGCGGGGAGGGATGACGGTCTCCCCATGACGCTGCTTCTTCTTCCGTCCCGCAGCTGGGAAAAAAATGGAGAGCCACAACCCATAAAAGGAAAGGCCGAGCCAACCGGGGAGAGCTGGAAGAGCCTCTTCTAAATTCATATCCACTGCAGCATTCATCATTTCATTTATTATCGGAGCCCATCACGGCTGCTCATTAGAGATGGGCGGTTCGTCGGTTCGTGTTGGTTCGGCTGCTAGCCACACAGCGGATCTGCGGTTCGGTACCCTTCCCACTCACTCGAGAGGGAGCTTCTGGAGGACGCTGGGCAAGGAAGCCAGGGTGTTGTCTCTGAATGGGCGCCTGCCATAAACAGCAGAGGAACGAACCACAGATCAGCGGTGCAGCCACTGGACGAACCGGCACGAACCGGCGATCCATGCCCATCTCTGTTGCATCCTTTTCTTGAATATTGTAACTTGTTTGTTATATTAGCTTTTAGCTTTGTTTCTTTTAACACTGCAAATTGCTTGGATGCTTTAGGAGTAAAGCGGCATGTGTGTGTGTGCGCGCGCACACGCACACACACTTTAAAGCAAAGCAAAGTGTTCTGCTTATATACCGCCCCATACCACTTCAAGTAGTCTCTGGGCGGTTTACAATTTTAATTACAGTGTGCAGGCTACACATTGCCCCCCCCCCAGCAAGCTGGGTACTCATTTTACCGACCTCGGAAGGATGGAAGGCTGAGTGAACCTTGAGCCTGCTACCTGGGATTGAACCCCAGGTGGTGAGCACAGTTTTACCTTTAAGATGTTTTTATCCCACCTTTCTCCTAAAAAGGGACCCAAAGCAGCTTACATGATTAAAAAAGACAATATTTACAAACTAAAAACACTAAGTTGATGAATATTAAGAAAGAATTATTATTTTGCTACCTCTCTACCTACCTACTGAGGTCTACAAGGGGTTGCAAAAAAAAAATCAAGCCAGGTGCTTACCAGAGGGATCTGTCTTGTGACGCTTACGCTCCTTTCGGACATAAACGGGGGGCAGCTTGGATTCTGGGACCGGGGTGGTCTCGTACATCAGGCACATGACCGAGTCAATGTATATATCATTGTCGTCTTGAGGCGGCGTCGGGGGAGTCCACAGCTGCAGAAAACGTCAGCGGGGAGTTACCCCAGCTTGTCCATACGGGTCCATACGGCATTTGGTTTGCCCCCCCCCTTGAAGATGTTACAAACGCTAAACACAGAAAGACTTACTGGCATGATTTCCGTTTGTCCGTCCGGGCCTTCGTAAATATATTCCTGGGGCGAGAGTTAAAAACAAGATCTGTTTCAACTCTCGTAAAAGAGACCGGTATCTATTATCACACCCCCTTTTAAGAGCAAACTCAAGAGGGCTCTTCCTTCCTTCTTTCTTTTTTTTTTTTGTTTTAAATTAATTTTTAAATTTACATTACCCTACAGATCCAAACTTAAAAATTAAAACAGAAAAGCAAACAAAAACAAATAGAAAAAGAAATAAAACCAAACTTTTTTACGCAATCTTCAAAATTATCACACTGCTCAACACCCCCCCCCAATGATTGGAGCGACAACAAAAAATGTCTCTCAAGGGTTCCCACTCCCCCTCAAAAATTGTAGCATTTATTGTGATGGCCCACATCCCTTTCCCCCTTTTAATACAGGATAGAGTAGGAACTGGCAAACCACTCCAGTATTCCTGCCCAGAAAACTCCATGGATATGGGGTCACGAAGAGTGGGTCACGACTGTAGCGACGCAACACACAACAATTAAAATATCTCCAAATCTCTGCAAAAACATGGCACTTTAAGCAATCCTTTCTTCAGTTCTATGTTGTACGTTAATTTATCATTAACTGGCTATGTTCCAAAAAAAATAATTGTGCCCTTCATTGACACGAAAGCTGTGCCCGTGAAGATTCTCGCCTGCTTTGAGACTGAGCGGCACTGGGTCTCAAGCCCCGCGTGCAAACGTGGTACGAGTGATGTCAAATTTACTTTGTTATAGGCGTCTTCCCGAGTGTAGGTGAGTAGCTCTTCTTCATCTCCATCCAGAAGCATTTTCTCTTCTTGCTCTTTCAGGTCCTTCAGGTGATGGGACTCCCATGCCTTCTTCGCATTCCTCGTCTCCTCCTCCATTTGTTTTCCGCCAAGAAAAGAAAAGGCGGCACCCGTTAAAACCAAAGAACCAGTTCACTTAATGGGAATGACGTTGATGAAGGTGGTGGGGAACCATCACCACTACAATTACAACTACAACTACAACTACTACTACTACTACTACAGTAGGACCCTGTTATCTGCCAGGGATTGGTTCCAGGCCTTCCCATGGAAAATGAAAACCGCGGATAAGAGAGAACGCTTGCCCAATCACCACCAAACTGCTGTTTCCTGACAGTAGCTTGCTTTATGGCTGCTGTTTTGAGAAAGTAGCTCGATTTATGGCCACTGTTTGTGACCGTAGCTTGCTTTACAGCTGCTGTTTATGACAATAGCTTGCTTTACAGCTTGCTTTGTGGCTGCTGAATTATTTGATTTTTTTCCTTTGCCAACCGTGGATAATGAATCAGTGGATACGGGGTCCTACTGTACTACTACTTTTTCACCCAGAAGATTACTAGTCTTTGGAACTCCCTGCCAGAAGAAGTGGTGGCAGCTGCCAGCCTTGACAGCTTTAGGAAAGGATTAGACAAGTTCATGGAGAACACGGGTATCCATGGCTATCTATCATGATGGATGCCTAAGGACAACCTCCGGGTTGGAGAAAGAGGCAGGATCTCTCTCAATGCCATTTGCAGGGCATCGTAAGCAGGGGAAGACATCTGCCTGGGAATACCCTGAAGCCAATGGTGAGCCGCTTTGTGAGACAGAATGCTGGACTGGATGGGCTGTGGCCTGTTCCAGCAAGGCTGTTCTCATGTTCTTACATACTACTACTACTACTACTACTACTACTACTACTACTACTACTACTACTACTACTACTACTACTACTACTACTATTTTTATTGATGATGATGTAATAAAAATATATATTTATATAGTGTATAAGAAACATAAATAACTAAATAAATCATCCACCTGCCTGCCGCGTAAATAACTGTGGAGGAAACCTCCCAACACAACCCAGCACACACGTGCGTCCTGTACCTGATTGTCCTTTGGTTCACCCTCCTCGGTGGGAACGTGGAAGAGCTCCAGATAATTCAAAGCGTATTTTTCAATCGGCGTGAGCTGGCGGGAGAAATAAGAGAAAGGTTATTCTCTCTTTAAAATAAAAATAAAAATAATAAAATGTTTCGGGACGATCAGCAGCATCCTCTTGGTTATGGTCTAGGCACAGCCTGAGGACTGCTCTCATCCGGCCGGGATCCGTGCCGACCTCCCTGGGCCGTTTGCAACCAGGACCAAGAAAAAACAGAATTATCATCCCGGGAAGTCCCGACCGTCCGTGGAAAAGCGGCAGCACCTGATCCACGACGGCAACCAGTTCCTGCAGCTGGGAAGGTTCTTCGAGATACTCGGCCTTCCCCATTTCCGAAACCAGCGATTCCAAAGGCGTCTCGGTCTCTGCATCCGAAACGTGCGGGTTCAGCCCTTCTTCCTCTTCGCGCTCGGTGCTTTTGAGAGCCTTTCGTAAAAACAAGAGTGTCCTTTTTTAAAAAAAAACAACAACAACAAGGCCCGGCTAAAACTCTCCCTCAATGAAACCCACACCCCATGAGGCTCTTGCAAAGAATCCCGCTTTGTACCGCCCGGTTCAGGAACGACAGCACACGTAACAGAAAGACTGCTCTGGCCGCTCTGTGAACATAGGACTATATAATGTCCTGTCTGGAGAACCAGGTTAATCAGGAAAAAATGCCTCACTAGAGGCGATCCGCAGCGTTTCCCGTTGAAGGTTAAACGTTGCAACCAGTGTGACCTTGGGGAGTTGTGATGGATGTACAGTCACACCCCCCGCCATTTCGCGGTTCAGGTACTGCGGTCCCACAATATCGCGGGATCTCAGTACCTGCACCTCGGAGCCGCGCGGGGATGGGGGCGGCGGGGGGGATCGGGTCGCTCCACGCTGCCCCCCCGCGCTCCTCCGAGAAACCTCGGACAGGCGCGCGATCAACCCACCCGCTTCCCCGTATCGCGAATTTTCATGCATCGTGGGTGTTGTGGGTCCGTAACCCCCGCGATTGGCGGGGGGTGACTGTATGAGTGCTTTCAATTCTTTTTACCTTTTAAATGTATTTTTTTTCTTTCTTTCTCATTTTAATTTTGGTTTTTTTTTTGTTTTCTCACACCTAGGATAGCTTTCAATTCCATTGTACTATGTACAATGACAATAAAATATTATTCTATTCTAGGTGGGTTCGATGCTTCTGTGCCTTCTGTCCTCGGGGGCAGACTGTCCCACCACACGAGCTCACTGCAGTGTGTGTGTGGGGGGGGGGAGGGACACATTGTTCTCCTTACCTCTATAAAAGGCCTTGCCACTTTGGCCGAGATGGTTTCGGCCGGAGACGGCTCTTGAGAGAGCACCACAAACTCCTCCGCTTTCACCCTGAAGCCAGCGTCCTCCATGGGGGAATGAACTTCAAAAAGCTCCTGGATGGTTTGCTGCAGGCCAAGGGAAGCGAGAGAGAGAGAATTGAAGAACCTTTTCCTTTTAGGACAACCTCCCGCCCTAATCTTTTCTCCCAAAGCCTCTTGCACCTGTTGTTTCTTTTTTCTTTTTTTGTCATGTTATGGATTTCTGCTAGCATTTGTTTTACTGTTTCGGTTGCGAGTTGCCAAGCGTTGCCCTGGGCAGAATTTAAATCGAACGAATGAAGCAAAATGAGATGAAAACAATTAGTGTGGAATCAAAGGTTTGTTTCCTGCTATATTTCCAACTGCCCCTCTCTCCCATGGTAAGGGACCGGGCTGCCTGCGTGTTTTTGGATCATCGCCAGGCAGGAAAAATGCACAAGGATATACATTTTGAAAATGGAATTAATAAGATTCAAAAAGTAATCCTAGACAAGGGTGAAGAGGCCTCATAGAGGACACCTTCTATTCAGCTAAGAATACCTGTGTCAAAAAGGCCATGGAGTAATCGTTTCCTTGGGCAGCAACTTCTCGGATCAAATCCTTCGTGCCGTTTTTTAAGAGCTTCTCTTCCACCGAGTTCCCACTGACGAGCCTGGAAGAAGCCAGAGAGACTGAATGACAAATCTAGAAAGCAGGCAGCCAGGCCATCGCGGAGAGAGGATGTGATGGAGAGAGAAGCGAATCAAGACGAGAACTGTTCTAATGTACAATACAAGGACAACCTGATGGAGAGATGCAGGAGGATGAGATGGCAGGTTGCAGACGGGGGAGAGAAAGAAACCCAATTTTAAAGGACAAGTCGAAGATGCAATTTCCTGCTCTTTGACCTGCTTTCCTTTCCTCGGGCAGGCGAACGACCTCGACAACCCTCACCTGTAGATGTGGATGTCCTTGCACCGGCCGATCCGGTCGCACCACTCCTGGGCCTTGGCGTCCATCACAGGGTTCAAGTCGTTGTCGTAAAACACCACGGTGTCGGCCTCGACCAGGTTGACGCCGGTGGAGCGGCTGTGCGAAGAAAGGATGGCGCAGAAGATGCGCCGGTCCCGGTTGAAGGTCTTCATCAGCTCCTGGACGGGAGGAGGGAGGGGGGAAATGCCAGTGGTGGGACAAGACCGGCCAGGCGGAATCAAGAGAAAAGCCACGCATGAGATGAACCAACTCCCTCAAGGAAGGCTCGCTAACAACATGTTGTAACAATCGTTACAGGCCATCGAGTTCATTGTACCGGCTTATGGTGGGGAGATCTTCCTCAACGCAAATTCGAAATATAACTATACACAGTGGTACCTCGGAAAATGAATTTAATTCGTTCTCCGAGGCAATTTGTTATCCGAAAAAAATTGTTATCCGAATCAGTTTCCCGTAGGAATGAATGGGAAACCAATTAATCCATTCCAGAGCCTAGGAAAATGACACAGATACCTGCGGGTTTTTTTCCTCAAAACTCTTTATAAAGTGCACTTTAAAGGTACAGACACGACGCAGCCTGGAATAACTCTTTTTTTAACCAATGCATGCTGGAAATTTGTTATCCGAGGCAGCCCACAGGGAAAATTTGTTATTCGAGGCAGCCCTGTACCTGGAAATTGTGATTCGTTATCCGAGGCAGCCCATAGGGAAAATTCGTTATTCGAGGCAGCCCTGTACCTGGAAATTGCGATTTGTTATCCGAAAAATCCGTTATCGGGGCATTCGTTATCTGAGGTATTGCTGTATATTAGGACTTTGCGATTATATGAAGTTAGCCAGTGCAATGTCCCCGAGGAATCATGGGAAGCAAAAGAAGAAGAAGCAACTCAACTCCTGCGCTTGCAGCTGCCGCCTTCTTCCATCTGACACGAGAGGACAGGCCAGGGGGCTGTTCCAAGTTCGCGACACTCACCTGGCGTTCCTCTTGGTTTGCACACTCGTCGATCCGGACGTAGGTGAGGGAGTGGAAGTTCAAGAACAGTTCCAGGATGTCCAGCATGAGGATCATCTGGGAAAGGATCAGCACCCGCCGTCCTTCAGACTTCAGCTTCTGAAGCAAGACCGCTAGGGCTTCCAGCTTGCCTGCAGGTTTCAGAGAGGAAGGGAATTCAAACCTGTCTGAAAAGCCCTCGGCTGCACCGCAGAGCCTGGGAATCCAGAGAAACACATAGATCTTTATTTTATTTTATTTTTAAAACTCCCATCCCCTCCTCCTCTTTACCTGCGTCGTATTGGACCAGTCGGAGGTCAGGAAACTGGAGCAAGCAGGGAATGGTGAGGCCCTGCAGCTGGCGCAGGAAGGGTGCAGTCTTCTCTTTCAAACCATACCGGAGCAGCTTCATCCGGTGGCTGTACTGGGCCGGGAGCTTCGCCACGCACAGAGATGGAGGAGCGGCCACCGCAGCCGGCAACACGGACAGCATCCTGAGAAAGACAGCAAGAGCACTGGAAATCAATCAATCTGTCAGTCAGTCAACCATCCATCCATCCATTGATCAATCCATCCAACCAACCAACCAACCATCCATCCATTGGTCAATCCATCCATCCATCCAACCAACCAACCATCCATCCATCTATTGATCCATCCATCCATCCATCTATCTATTGATCCATCCATCCATCCATCCATCCATCCATCCATCCATCCATCCATCCATCCATCCATCCATTGGTCAATCCATCCAACCAACCAACCAACCATCCATTGGTCAATCCATCCATCCAACCAACCATCCATCCATTGGTCAATCCATCCATCCAACCAACCAACCAACCATCCATCCATCTATCTATTGATCCATCCATCCATCCATCTATCTATTGATCCATCCATCCATCCATCCATCCATCCATTGATCAATCCATCCATCCATCCATCCATCCATCCATCCATCCATCCATCCATCCATCCATCCATCCATTGATCAATCCATCCATCCATCCAACCAACCAATCATCCATCCATCCACCTACCCATCCACCCAACCACCCAACCATCCATCCACCCACCCACCCACCCACCCAACATAATGCCCCATTATCGCAATGTACGATTCTGGGCGGTTTACAACAAATTAGAACACATACTAATAAGCAATACTTTTTTTTAAAAAAATTGACAGCATAAAACCAAATAGCACCAAAGGCACTTTCCCCTAAAAAAGCAGGAAGAGTACAAGCAGCCAGGGTCAGTGTGGAAGAGGTGTCTGAGAGCAGGTGTTGTGGTTACACGCAGAAGCTACCGTCCTGCCACTGCCTTGAAAGGACTAACTCGCTGCCCTAAGTGCAGCAAATGGGAAGCTCGTCCCAATTACACTTGCCCCCCCCCGCCCTTCCCCTTTCACGGTTCATATACTGCGGTCCCAGTATATTGCGGGTTCGCAGTATATGAAAAAAAGGCCCCCTGGGGTAAGGAGGAAAGGCCTTCCCAGGCCCATCGGAGGCCCTAAAAGTGCTTCCTTGCAAACCGGAAGTGACTTCCGGGAAACCAGAAGTTACCTCCAGATCACTAGAAAGCATTTTGGGGGCCTCCGAGGGCCTGGGAAGCCCCTCGCAGGCCGTTTGGGGCAGCACCAGGCCTGGGGTAAGTACAAGAGCCCCCAGACAGCCTGCCTAGTCTCGACCTGACCCAGCATCCACATATTGCGGATTTTCAATTACTGTGGGTCAGGTCGGGTCCCTAACCCTTGCAATAGATGGGGATTTACTGTATAAACAAGCGGCTGGCCACCTTTCGGCTCCTCATCCTTCCCAGCTGATCACCCCAGACTGCCTCCTTTGGAACAAGCCCGTGACAAAACCGCTGAAAGTCTAGATTGCTCGGGGTCCGAGGCAACCCCTTAACCATCACCTACCTGTTCACCACATCTCTCAGGGTCGCCTGCTGCTGCTCCAGCGTCCGCCTCAGCCCGCACAGAAACAAGTGGCTGGGATCATCGTCAGACAGCTCTGTCGAGAGGCCCGAGTGGACCAAGCCGGCCCAGCCCCACTTCCGGACTCCGGCGGGACCTGGAGGGGGTCCCCGTCTGGCCCCCGCCAGGGAACACAGCGCCACGAGATCCCGGCCGTACACCGGCGCCTGGGCGCAACGGCGCTCGTTGGAAGCAAAGATCCGGTCCAGGCGCTCCTTCAGCAGCCGGTTTTTTTCTTCGAACGACTCCTTGGCAAGAGAGAGAAAACAAAAGGAACGGAAGTGTGAGGTCGTTTATTACAGGTTGCAACGCGCAATCGGGCCTTCACGGCGGCCAGCCCGGCTCCCTGGAACAAACTACCGAGCGAGATACGCCAGGCTCCTGTAACAAAACCCTGGAAACAGGAGTAATGAATTTACAAATCATAAGCCAATCCCAGCAGGAGGGCGGGGAATGGTATGATAGAAAAAGGGTGGAGGAATTCAGTTGAGTTCAGTAAAGTTGAAGGTTTTGAGAGCTAAGAGTGCTGGGAGAGAGCACTGCTCTGTGAGAGTTCTGTCAGGAAGTGAGGGCCATACTGTTTACTAGCTATTAAAGACAGGGGGGGGGGCTGGAAGAGTTGATGAAATCCATTATATGTTAAAGGCAACGCATACCATCCTCAGATATTGTTATATTTATTATTTTCTCAATAAACTTTGTCATTAATTTTATATTATATATCTCTGAGTCGGTCCCAATTCATGAGGCGACGATTTTAAAAGGTGGCAGCATTACCAAGTGAATAAAAGGTGGCAGCAGTACCATTTCCATCACAATTACACGTGTAAAAGGGAGGTGTCGTCACAATTTGGTGGCACAGCAGTGGGATGTTGAAATAAACCTGGTTGTGCCTTTGAAAACTCAGTCTCTGGAAGGGGTGACATCACAGCTCCTTCCCTGGCATCATTCAAAAACAGCTGGTAAAAACCTGGCTGTTTAGGGATGCCCTCGGTAATCGCTAGGGTGTGCATTATTCTTCCCTGTTTCAAGGTTTGTGCCTGTTATCAGTTGTCTTATGCCTCTTGCCAATTACTTGTTTGTTGTTGGGCTCCCCCCCCTTTAATTTTATTATTATTATTTTATTTATCGTTATTATTGTTTTGATGTCTTGTGTCTTTTATGTGAACCGCCCAGAGTTCCATCTCGGGAATTCGGCACGGTATAAATAATAATACTAATAATAAAACTTTATTTTTATGCCGCCTTTCTCCCCAAGGGTGGTTGGTAGACAAATATAAAAATAATATATTTGTAGCACACAAATATAAACATAAATAAATAAATACAGTGATGGCAGCATAAAGCCCCCAGGGCACTGCTCTGTGCTCTTCAAATTAGCCAAGTTCCTTCCTAAGCTCAACATCTATTACCCTGGTGGAAATCTTAAACGATCTTAGAATCGCCCGGCTGGAAAGAGACCCTCTGGATCCTTTTGAGTCCAGGCCTTTGTCAAGGAAGCCCAGACCACTGTTCTACCTAGGCCAGTATTGTCAACTCAACTGGCAGCGGCTGTCTAGGTTTTTAGGCTGGAGGTATTAGAGATAAGGGGAAGGAAATTTCCCCACCACTGCTTATTCACCCGCTTCTAAGCCAACACCTTAACCCAGGGGTGTCCAAACTTTTTGCAAGGAGGGCCAGATTTGGTGAGGTGAAAATATGTGGGTGTCGACCATTCAGCCACATTTGGCCCCCAGGCTGGACTTTGGGCAAGTCTCTATAACATGTAAAGAGGTGGGGAGGATGCTGCAGCAACAAAGTTGGGGGGGTGGGTAGGCTGGGCAGGTGGCTGGGGGGATGGACAGAGGCAGGGAGGGCAAGGAAAAACATAAAACTGCAAGCTGATGCCTCCATCCGGTATGGGGAAGGGCCAGCTGGTGAGGATGCACGGCAGGCTGAGCCGGCGGGGAGAAGAGGCTGTGGGCCACTCGAAATTTGAAAATGGGGCCGCATTTGGCCCGCGGGCCTGACTTTGGACATGCCTGCCTTAACCTCAACCCTGAGGCTGAACAGCCACCGCGAAAGACATACCTGCGCGTGTCCTCCGTGCATCAGGCCAGGTTTCAACGAAGACGTGGAATCCCCCGAAGCTAAATTTGGGCCCACTGTTCGACCTGGAACACACACTTCGAGATAAAACAAGCGTTTTACAACATTTCAAAGAGGCTGTTCACCAACGGCCAGCATCGGACCGATCGGGACAGCGGTTAACGTTGCCAAACCGGGCAACAACCGTAGAGAATTCTGGAGGTGTATGAACGAGTTTGACTAGTCCGCTGGGGGAAAAAAGGACAAGGGTTGTCTCCAAGGAAGCGAGTGGGCTGGCGGGGTCGTGATGGGGAAGTTCAGAGCCATGCTGCCTGGTTCAGAGGAAGGCCTGGATGAAGTGTGTGTGTGTGTGTGTGTGTGTGTGTGTGTGTGTGTGTGTGTGTGTTTTGTTTCGTTACCGTCGTGACCAACTCTTTGTGGCCCCATGTCCATGGAGTTTCCTTGGCAGGAATACTGGAGTGGTTTTGCCACAGCACCTGGCATTCCCCGGTGGTCTCCCATCCAAGTACTCACCAGGGCTGACCCCGCTTAGCTTCCAAAATCAGGCGAGATCGGATGAGCTTAGGGCACCGCCTATACACCCATGATCAAAACTAAGTCGTGAGGTGTAAAAGCAAAGCAAAGTGTTCTGCTTATCTAACGCCCCATACCACTTCAAGTAGTCTCTGGGCGGTTTACAGTTTTAATAACAGTATGCAGGCTACACTTTGTACCCCCCCTTTTGGGGGACTCAAGAAGAAATATGGTCCCTGTTGAGAATGAGCTGCATAAAGATTTTCCAAGGAGGGGGGGGACAATTCTGCCTCAGAATTACAATCCTCCGCACAGTCCTAAGGCTTTAAGAGACCTTTTACAAGGTTACAAACCATGATGGAGATGTGTAATCTCCAGGCTTTAAACCAGGGTACTTCAAGGGCCAGATGCAGGGGAGTGGTATCAGGAGACAGATATCTAGTCTCATGTGCTCCCAAACGCATCATGTGGAGCCGCTGTGAGATACAGGAAGGTGGACTAGATGGGCCTTTGGCCTGATCCAGCATGGCTCTTCTTATGTTCTTATGTTTTGTTTCCATTTCTTTCGAAGGCGAGACATTCTCCTAAGCCAGTGATAGCGAACCTATGGCATGGGTGCCAAAGGTGGCACTCGGAGCCCTTTCTGTGGGCACCTGACATTGCCCCTGCATAGCTACCTGTATACAGGTTAAATTACTGTACTGGCACTTTGCAATAAAATTTAGTGGGTTTTGAATTGCAGTTTGGGCACTCGGTGTCTAAAAGGTTCGCCATCACTTTCCTAGGCTGAGGGGAGAGAGAAAACAATTGTCCCTATATTTTCAGAAGCTGCTCCATCTTTGGCAGCTTTAGGGTTACATCTCTTTCATTTCAAAACCCCGAAGACGGATACGCGGGCTAGAGGCCTTACCTTGCTGGGTTACAGCTGAAGCCGGCAAGCCGGCCGGGTGAGGGCTTCCCAAAGCATTCAAAGCGTTCTGGACCGTCCCGGCCTGAGACACGTCTGCATGACCACGGGGCCCTGGGGCCTCAGGTACTGCTGTCCCGGGGCCGAAACGATCTGGAGAACGCTACCTGGGGGGGGCGGAAATGAAACGGGACGAGAGCATTAAGCAAACTCGAAAGAAAAGCAGGTGTTTTTTTTTTTAAAGAACGCAGTCTGGGGGGCAACTCCTCACTTAATGACGGAGTTCCATTCCAATGTCTAGGTCACTAAGCGAAGGGGTTGTTAAGTGAGGAATTGAAGGCCGTCAGCGTGCGGTGGGTTGAGTCTGACCTCCTTGCAGGCAGGCCAGACCGGGAAGGCGCTCCAGGAGGCCACAGGAGAAGCAGGACAAAAAAAAGGAGAGGAAAACAGAGATGGAGGTGAGTGACGCTCCACCCCTCTCGGGGTCGTTCTCCTCCCTGGTGGAGGCATTGTGATGCTCGTTCCAAAATCCATCCTTTGGAAGCAGAGGAAGAGGAGGAAGAAGAAGAGGGTGGTGGTGGGACATTGTAGTCCGGCCCCGGCTCTTATTGTTCTCACCCAAAAGATGAGAACGGCAAGCATTTCAGCTGCTTTTAAGAACCTATCATGCGACTGACTGGTTCATTCATTTGGCATCAGGAGCCTTGGCTCCCCGCTTCCCAAAATCAAACTTTTCACTCCAAAAACAGAGGCCCACGCTGTTCCTTTAAACCAGTGGTCCCCGACCATGAGTCGCCCAGGTGTTCTTGGACTGCAACACCCAGAGATCCCAGCCAGGACGGCGGGTGGCGAGGGCATCTGGGAACTACAGTCTAACACCTGGAACACCTAAAGTTGGGAACTGCAGCTCAACATGGCTAACAGCGGTCGTTTCTAGTGCTGGCACTGAGAGATCTGGAATCCCCACCACCCGGACCCCCCCCCCATGGTTCCTCACGCTGGATCAAGGGAACACGAGAGAGTGTCTCAGAAGAATCTCCAGCAGGGATGAGCAAGTGCTACGGACCCACAAGGAAAAGGAGGCTCGTGGTTTGCAAAACCCGTCTCTGATCCTACCTTGCAGCTGCAGAGGCTGCCCGGCGGTGAGCTGGCGGAGCTGGCTGTGCGACAGAGTGAACTTGTTCCCCTGGAACTGTAGGGTCACCGGGGTCTCCGGCTGGGCGATGCGGCCCTGGGTGCCAGCGATGGACGCCAGCTGGGCGATCTTGACCACTTCGCCGCCTGCGAGGAGGGAGACAAAAGAGGTACGCTGGAAGGGGCGGGCGGGGGGGGCAGCCGTCCAACGATCCAGCCTCACCCTTCAGTCGTCCCCCCACATATCCGGTTCGCTTTGGTTAGTAAAACCGACGCTGACGCCTGCCCAACATGCAGAAAGAGAGTCGGTGCAGAGGAGGGGAAAGTGCCAAATCAAAGTTTCACAGGGATGGCTCCAAAGAAAGTGGTGCATGTTGATTTTTCACCCCGAAGGGCAGAGTTTTTTTGTGGGGCGGAGGTGAAACACTTTCCCCCCCTGTTTGTATGAGCGATAAAAGAGCGGCCTGGGAAAAAAAAACCTCATGTGACACTTCCGAAACAAGAGAAGGGAAAAGATTTAAGGCTGGAATCCCGCTGCCTGTTCAAAAGCCAAACTGCCCCAAAAGCTCAATCAGGGCATGGAATAGGATCTTCCATATTTAGGGAAGCGAAAGCACGCTTCTGCTTTTTACTCCTCGTAAGGGGAGCAAAACCCCCAAAACCGACATAAATTAAGGAATGTGGCGTGGAATTTTATCATTCTACAATCTGCAAGGGTGCAGCTGCACACACACACACACACCCGTGGCAGCTTCTCAAAAGCGTGACAGGTCTCGTTCTGTGCATCTTCTCCTCCACTGATGCGGAAAGACACATTAGCAAGTACGGCTTGTCGGGTGGCTTCGAGAACAGTGATCCCTCCCGGAGCTGCGACCAAGCCATAACAATTTGGGTGACGGCGACCACCGAGAGAGCTTGCGCGCAACCGGCCAATTTGAAGGCAAGAGGGTGGCAGAATACCGATCGTACGTTTGTCAAGAAACAGAGAGGCAGCTTGGTGCGCAAAAAAACAAACAAAACCCTTATCCCCATTTGGAGACTCGAGCCCCAGAGGGTTGAGCTTTTGCAAAGGCAGTTCCTTCCCGGGGCAGTTCAAAACATTAGTATTTCGGTGCTGGAAACTCCTCTAGACATGCTCAGGAAGGCGGTGCGTACAGGGACAGACGCGCAACGTTCTCCTGCCAAGCCCCCCCCCAAAAACTCCCGTTGTGTCTGGCCTCCGGCGGAAGATTCCCGAGCAGAGGAAGTTAGTGTTTCCGAAATGAAAGAGAACCAGATTAAGGAGAGGAGAGCTTTTGGAAAGAAAAGGAAAAGAAACGGACATTCCTCCCCATCCTGGGTCCCTGGCGAGCGGAGGACGCATGCAGAAGAAAAGAGAAGAGATTAAGTTGACACCGCTAATGTATGTCCACAGCAATTTTCAACATCGGGTGTTTGTTTGTTTTATTTCTTGAACCAAAAATTTAGACTTTTTGGCGCACTTGTGACCGTGGTAGAGCCAGTGACGTGTACGACAGCGAGCACGGCAACTTGGAAGAGCCAAGGGGGAAGGGGATGGGGAAGAGGACGGGGCGGGGTGGGGGTCCCCCCAGAGAAACCAAACCAAATCACCTCGACAAATTGTTCTGTACACATCTTTTAGGGTGCCTAAGAACTTAACCTCGGGGAAGCTTTTTGCTATTGATCTCGTCTTAGAGGGGGAAAAGGCATATGGGGGGGAAAGGTGGGAGACACCTGGAGAAAAAGGGGGGTGGGGTGGGGGAGGTGGGTGGGGAGGGGGCACTTACTAGGCAACCGGGCCTGAGCCTGAGAGTTCAGGACCAGCCTCTGAGGCAGCACACTCTGCTGGACCGTGTGCGGGGGGCCCTGGGCGGGAGCCTGGCCGAGCTGCAAGGCCGGCGCCGTGGTCTGAACCCGTGGCTTGGCCAGGTGGGCCGGGCCGGTCACGGTGGCGAAGGTCGGAGGCGGTCTCGGAGGAGCACCGATGGAAGAGGCCGGAAACGGTGATGCTGCTGGTACGGAGGAGGAGGAGGAGGAGGAGGAGGAAGAGGAGGAGGAGACGGCAGCAGTGGGGGCTGCAATCAATAAGGGCAGCGGGGTGCAAAGCGGTTAGAGTCGGTCTCGGTTGGCTCGTTTGCTTTTCTAAGGGTTATAATGCTGGAGATTTCAACGGCTTAATTTAAAAACAAACACCTTTCTGTTAAGGAACAGAAGCACCGCAAGATCATTCGTTTCCCCAGACGGAGCACAAAACCGGGAGGGCTGCTGTGGCCACAGGGAAGGACTCCATGCACGATTGTTGAGGCATGTCCTGTATGTTCCACACAACCACACCCCTCTTTCCGGACATTCAGACTAGGCTACCAATGACCGATGGGGCCCCTTACCCACTAATTCAATTAAACATGTTTTTTTTTTTCAAAAAAGAAAATCCTCTATATATGGATGAGTGTTTTAATATTGACCTTCGTCACCATGTTAATAGAATACCCGTTTAATTCTCTTTAAAATATGGCATACCTGCTGTGTTTAGGTTTAAAGACTGCTTTAGATTATATAAGCCGCCTTAGGTCCTTCAGAGGAGAAAGGTGCGATGGAAATCTTTCAAATACAGCCTAAAGTAACTACAGTGGTACCTTGTGTAAAGGAATTAATTTGTTCCAAATGAAATTATGTTAAGCAAATTTTCCTTTATACAAATTTCCCATAGAAATGCATTGAAAATGGATTAATCCCATTTTATGTTGTACAAATTTGCCCAATATTTATTTATTTATTTATTTTAGTGCTTATATACCGCCCGTCTTCCAAGAGGAACTCCGGGCGGTGTACAACAAATAAAAATAAGAACAGTAACAATAGGTGTCAGGTAAAAGACCTTCTTGTTCCAGAAGTTTTTAAATCGATATGACATAGGTTGTGGATCCTGGTGGCAATTTTAGTGCATTGTATTTGTATTTAATTTTTTAAATCTATTTTTATTGTTTCTTGGTAGGTGATTCTGTTAAGCAAATTTCCACTATCTCCAGATTTTTTTTATGTTGTACAGATTTTATGTTATACAATGCCTTTGTTATACAAGGGCCCATTGTAATTTGTTCCAAATGAAATTATGTTAAGCAAATTTTCCTTTATACACATTTCCCCTAGGAATGCACTAAAAACAGGTTAGTCCCTAATCGCGACCATTTTTCTGTTGTACGGATTCGCCTCCTAGGAAATTTTGTTAAGGGATTTTCCCCTATCTCTGGAATTTGTTTTTCCTTTAAGCAGATTTTCTGTTAAACAAACCGCTTGTTATACGAGGGTCTGCTGTAAATAAATAACTTTAGGAAGTGGCAGGAGCTGGCTACTAAAAGGAGCCAGGGAGCATGTTATGTATTGCACTGGCTATTATAACAGTGTTCACTATTACCCACGTGTTTCAGGACCCCTGGTGGACAGTGGGTGGTGGTGGTGGCAGGTTGGTGGCAATGATCCTGTGAGGATTCGAAAGCCTTCCGGATGTTTCTTTCCAAAGCTGTCCTCATTCTAGGGCATGCCATTTCCAAAACCTGCTGAGATCCATCTTCTTATCGGCGGAAAGCACCGTGGAGGGAAACCAAAGATAGGATACAAAATATGCCCATTCCTGCTTCCCCTGCTGTGTGTCGGACAAATTTCACCAGTGAAATAAAAATAAAGCTTGCCGGCTGGCGGGCCTCGCTTTCAGGGCAGGCGGAAATATCCCCCCCCCCCAAAAAAGGGCCCACGCGGTGATTCTACGGAGCCGATGCCACGCCCAGAGACACCATCCACCACGATATACATTAAATGTCTTCCAGGAAGAGCCCAAGGTGTGATTTAGACCCGCACGGAGTTGGTCCTTTTGGATTACACCTCCTAAAGCGGCACTTGGGAGAAATCTGCAAGCAGGAAACCACTGGGAAAATCATGACCACACACCCTGGGGCGTTTGGGAGGCCTGGCTTCAAAATCCCCGGCCAGTGGTGGACACCATCTGGCAAGCAGCCCCGGAAAAGCCACCCTTTCTATATCTTATACACTAGGATCCCATTATCTGCGGCATCAGAACCCGCCGTCTCCCTTATCCGCTCGTCTGAAAATATTAAAAGATAAATTCCTGGAAATACTGTAGATACTCGAATATAAGCCTAGTTTTTCAGCCCTAATTTTGGGCTGAAAAAAGGGGGTCCTCGGCTTCTATTCGGGTCAATACTTTTAGCCACTGAGGCAAGTTTGGGTGAGTGGCTAAAATTCATTTTAAACATTGTGCGCCACTTCTCCTGACCCCCCCATGTTTAAAATGACCTTTAGCCACCAACTCAAGCACTTGCCTCGGTGGCTAAAAGTCATTTTAAACATCACACACCACTCCCCCAGCTCACAAAGGAGGAGTTGCCAGGCCCTGCTGCATTTCCCACCCTAGGCTTATACTTGAGTCAATAAATTTTCCCAGTTTTTTTGGGTTTAAAATTAGGGGCCCCGACTTATACTCGGGTCGACTTATACTCGAGTATATACGGGTGCATCGATCTTTCTAAGGGTTCGCAGGGAGCCAGATACTTTGCTACGTAGAACGTTTGGTAAGATAAATACGTTCCTTATCATCCACATTTTTCCACATCCGTGCGGGAGTTGGAAATGCTTCTCCCCCCCTCCCCCCGCATGGATAACGGCTTCCTTTGAATACCCCGATTCCTGAGAACGTGGGTTTGCTCACAAAAGCCCCCGCTGAAAATTTAGCCGTGAGTCTCTAAAGGCGCTCAAAACGTTTTCATCATCTATTCTTTTTCTTTTTTTGGGGGGGGGGGCTGATTTTTTTTAAAGGCCCTGGTAAGGGCTGCCCTGCATTGCATCCAACTGGATGACACAATGGTGGAGAAACCAAAAAAAGTGTTGCACAGCCTTCACCAGGTCCTTCCTCAGGACCATTGAAAGCAAATCCACGGCTCCCATCAAGGACATGGGAAAGGCAGTGCTTCAGCAAATGGGACGCCAGTGTCCCATTTTTGCTGGCTTTGTTTACAATGCATTCAGACATGCAAACTTTGACCTGCCTCTGGGACTGATCTAGTTTCAGAAAGCAGGTAAAAGCATGTTTCGCTTGGTTCCCCCGCCCCCCCCCGCCCCCCAATCCTGGTTCTCAGAGAACTTCATCAAAAAAGGGGGAAATGCAGTCTTAGAAGGTGAAAGAACTCCATAAAACGTTTCGTGAAGGTGAGCCCCACGGGCCTCGAACCACGGACTGTAGGCCGGGAAGAGGACATGAATAAACCCTCCGGCCTCCATACCCCTCCACGCCCCATTAAGAGAACCCGGCGAAGGGCCGAGAGATCAGGCTATTTATTCCTCACCGCTCAATTCCTCTTCTGTATTTCCAGGCCATTGAAAGAGACATTGGGAGAACTCGTTCACAGTGCCCGTGGACAGCATGACCACAGTGGCTGGCAGATCGGGAACAGAGTCTTCCGCGGCTATTCACACCCCGTGCCCCCATCTGAAAACGTGTCGTTTTCACGACCGAGACGCTTGGTGAAACTTTCCAAAGAAACGTGGGGACAGGGCCTTTGCGCCCGGTTCAAGCCTTCCCTCCTTTAACGAGGGGAAGAGACAAAGGTGAACGTATCACAGAGTCATCGAGTTGGAAGGGGACTCTAAGGCCACTGAGTCTGATGCCCTTCTCGGACACCCAAACCAAAGCTAATGGGACAGATAGTACAGTAATACCTCGGATAACGAATGCCTCTGATAACGAATTTTTCGGATAACGAACCACAATTTCCAGGTATAGGGCTGCCTCAGATAACGAATTTTCTCTATGGGCTGCCTCGGATAACGAATTTCCCCCCATGGGCTGCCTCGGATAACAATTTTTTTTTTCTATGGGCTGCCTCGGATAACGAATTTTCCCTATGGGCTGCCTCGGATAATGAATTTCCAGCATGCATCGGTAAAAAAGAGTTATCCAGAACTGCATCACATCTGTACCTTTAAAGTGCACTTTATAAAGCGTTTTGAGCAATGGATTAATTGGTTTCTGCAACGGATTATTTGGTTTCCCATTCATTCCTGTGGGAAACTGTGTTTCGGATAACGAATCTTTTCGGATAACAAATTGTCTCGGAGAACGAATTAAATTCATTCTCCGAGGTACCACTGTAGTCCCATTTTCGTTCGGATGCCTCTAGGGCTGACACACTCGCCACCTCCCGAGGTTACAGGTTCCACGGCCGCACTGCTCTAGTCGCTCGGGCATTCCTCCTGATACTCAGCCTCAATCTGGCTCCTTGTCGCTCGAAACCCGCTGTTAACGTGCCTTGCTGATCCCGGTGCCAGCGGACCAACACAGGGCATCCCAGTTGCTTAGAAAAAACAACACTTGGGGGACAGTACCTTTCTTACCTTGATTCGCAGACACGGTGGCCATCGGGGACCTCCCTCGCACCTGCCCGGGCTGAGCCACCGTTGCGGCGGCCGTGGCGCGCTGCACTTGTGTGCTGGGGAAGGAAGCGGTCTTGCCTTCCGGCATCTGCCCGTAGGGGACAGGCTGGAATAACCTGAAAAAAAGACATAAGTCTCGTATGAAGGAATTACAACTCCCTTTGGGAAAATCACGTCGATTCTGTATCACCTTTATTGGTTACCAGTTGGTGCTCGAGCCCAATTCAAAGTGCTTGTTTTGACATATAAAGCCCTAAATGGCTTAGGACCTAGATCCCTGAAGGACTGCCTCCTTCCATATGAACCTACCCTGCAATTAAGATCGAGCCAGGGGGGCCTCTTGAAAGAGCCATCCCTCAAGGAGGTAAGAGGGATGGCTTGCAGATACAGGGCCTTCTCGGCAGCTGCCCCCAAGCTATGGAATGCCCTCCTGAGTGAGACCCGCCTGGCACCAACATTGATGACATTTCGGCACCAGGTAAAAACCTTCCTGTTCCAGAAGTTTTTTAATTGATACAACATAGACTTTGATGGCAATTTTAGTGTAATGATTTTAGTGTAAGGTTTTTATTATTGTTTTAATTATTTATTGATATTGGATGTTTTAACTGTCTTAATTCTTTATTGCAAGCCGCCCAGAGTCCTTTGGGTAGTGGGTGGCATATAAGTTGTAAAAATAAATAAATAAAATAAATAAAAATAAAAGGTCATGACCCAGAGACCTGAGCAGGCAGGCCAGACGTCTTGCCATATCCATTGTGCGGGGAGATCCCAATGAGAGAGGGGTGAGATTTCCTTGCTTAAGCCTGTAAACAGGATATCAGCCGGCACGCTCTCTCCCAAACCGATCAACAGGAAAACCTGACTGTATGTCACACATTTTCCGGCACTCTTGATAAGCCCATGAACAACGAACAAAGGGTCCACGGGAAGCCTCTTGCTGTCAATGGTTATCCATCTTCTCTGTTGCTGACTGAATGAGTGCTCCATAAAAAGGCTGACTGCCCAGAGAATTGACAGGGCACTCCACTGAAAGAACTGTCATGTGTGTGTGTCTGCTTCACCTCTACATTCGTATTCATCTCTTATCGCAAACAGGCAGGCAGGCAGGCAGGCACGCGGGTCGCTTATGAAATTCAGCAAAAGCTTCCCTTGCACCGAGAAGTCTCTCCAATTTTCCGACCCGGATAGGCAAGGTGTATCCGCGTTCTCCCTTCCTGTCCAAGAAAGCTGGTAAAAAAGCGAGCGTTCTCCGGGAAAAAAAAGATGAGGATGTAGCCTGCATACTGTCATTAAAACTGTAAACCACCCAGAGACTACTTGAAGTGGGATGGGGTGTGTGTGTGTATATAAGCAGACCGCTTTGTTTCTGTTGGCTTACCTGCTTGGCTTCAGTTTGACCGGATTAGGCCTGGGGGGAGGGAGAGGAGCAGTATAAATTTCTTCTATAAGCTTCCGGGTCACTTTTTGCTTGGGCACCACTTGCGATTCGTAGCGGGTCAGGATATGCTCCAAACCAATCAAATCGAACAGGCTCAGGTCCGTCACCTGCAAGAAGGTGCACGTCAAGAGAAAAGTGAACAGTTAAGTCTCGCTCTTCCCTTTATTTCCGGAGCGAAGCTTTCCGATCCCGATTCTTTACTGATGACTATTAAATCGATGCATGCAAACAGAGTCACGGAATAGGGTCCTCTGTTCTCTCATAAGAACATAAGAAGAGACCTGCTGGATCAGGACAAAGGCCCATCTAGTCCTGCTTCCTGGATCTCACAGTGGCCCCACCAAATGTGTCTGGGAGCGCACGAGACTAGATCTCTGTCTCCTGATACCAATCCCCCTGCATCTGGCCCTTAATGTACCCCGATTTTAAGCCTGGAGAGGACACATCTCCATCATGGTTTGTCACCTGGGATGGACTTTCCCACCAGGAATCTGTCCAATCCCCTTTTGAAGGCATCCAGGCCAGATGCCATCAGCGCATCCTGTGGCAGGGAGTTCCACAGACTAACAACACACTGGGTAAAGAAGTATTTTCTGTTTGTTTGCTCTCACTCTCCCAGCCCTCCATTTGAGTGGATGTCCCCCTAGTTCTGGTATTTCGTGAGAGGGAGAAGAGCGTCCCTCTATGCGCTTTACTCATGCCCTGCATTTTTGTGTACGTCTCAGTCATATCCTCCCGCGGCCATCATCTCCCGCGGCCATCATCTCCCAAGCCCGTCGCTGAACTCACCTTCCAAAGGTTGCGTTCCAGGGCTTTTAAGACCAGCGAAGCGGTTCTGTACTGCAGTGTCTCGGCCACATAGGGGGAGCAGGACAGCCGAGGGTTTATGAGGTCAGGGTGGTTACAGATCTTCTGCAGCTGCATCAGGACGTGAAGGACACTGACAAAATGGCCGCTTTTCAGAGCATCCTGGGTTCTGCCAAAGGGGAAGAACGGAACAACAGAAAGCCACGTCACCCTGGGAAATGCTACGGATCGCTGGCATCTGTAGGGGACGGGATGGCAGACCTGCCAAGCCAATCGAGTCAGGACTTGCGCCGGAACCTTCTTGGAAGTGGTTTCCCCAAGGCACGTGGTAGCTGATCCAACAGGGCGCTAGTAGATACCCTCATAGCTAAGCCTAAATCCCGGATTGGGAAACTTTAAGCCTCGGTACGAAGTGGCTGAAATACTACAGGCAAAAACTGTGCTCACGACCTGGGGGTTCAATCCCAGGGAGCAGGCTCAAGGTTGACTCAGCCTTCCATCCGAGGTTGGTAAAAGGAGTACCCTTCTCTTGGTGTAACCCAATTATCCTCTCCGCAGTCTTCACAACTTTGGATAGTATTACCCTTTCCCTAGCTGTACAACTCCCAAACCACACACACAGACCATAGGTTAACACACTCTCTATGGTGCAGTGGTAGAAAGCCAGCAGCAGATCTTTTGAAAGATTGTTCCTTCTGAGAATTCTCAAGAAGTACAATCTCTGCTGCGCTCTCTTCATCAGATCTTTGGAGTTTGCTCCCCATGTCAGGTCCTCTCTCCATTCCCCCCAAAATGGGCTTCACACACAAACAGAGGGATTTTCTCTCTCTCTCTTATCAAAGGATGCTCACATACCCAGGCTGCAGGATGACGTCTTCGTACATCATTTTTTGCCGGTTCGAAAGTCGGCACTTGAGGACGTGCTCGTACTTCTTCATCAGCTGCTTCTCGACGTCCCTTTTCGACCGGCGTAGAATAAAAGGCTGGATCATCTGGAGGTTGGGAGGGGGGGAAAAGTTGGTGCTCGCATTGTTCCAAGGTGAAGATGGGAAAGCCCCGGGCGCAAGGCAAGGGCCAAGCGGGGAAACTCACGCGGTGCAACCGGATGACGAGTTTATGGCAGTAATCCTGGTTCTCCTCGTTGGCAGCTTTCACCGGGAAATCCAGGTAAGGCTTGGAGATGCCGGGGATCAGGAAGTGCACCATGGTCCACAGTTCCATCAAGGTGTTGTGCAGGGGGGTGTCTATCAGGAGGAGGCGGTGCTGGCTGTGAAGGGGCAGATTTCAGCGTTTCAACAATGGATTGGTAATTACCAGCTAGAACAGCACTTCTCAATCTCAGGTTCCCCCAAAAGTCTTGGACTACAGCTCCCAGAAGCCCTGGACAGCACAGCTCTGGGGGTTATAGTCCAAGAACATCTGGGGACCCACAGGTTGAGAACCACTGAGTTAGACCATTGTTAGAAGCTCCAATCATTGCTGGAAACATGCCAGCGTTTGCATAAAGTTTGTGTAACACCCCAAGGCTAATTGCTACTCACTGACAAGGGTTTTTGCACTCACAGCAGGCACATGATGAAGGCGGACGTGACGCCAGCGCCTCATCAATTCGCCACAATTAGCAATTCGCCACAATTAGCCGTGGCAAGTTATGGCAACCTCGTGAAAACAAACAGGAGGATTCTGACCAAGAGGTCATAGGAAAGGGGGGGAGTCAAATAAAAATAATAGCTTGGTCGAAGTACCAATGCATCATCCTTCATCTTCATGCTCTGTTCAGCCTGGACACAGAGGGCTGCCCTGGATCCAAAGCTTCTGGAATGCTCTCCCATACTACAAGTCCCAAAGGCTTTCTGGTCCAGGTGGGCAGGGGATGCCCCCTTCCCCGATCTTTTGGGACTACAAATCCCAGCATCCCCCTCTCCCAATGTTTAAGCTGGGGACTGATGATAGGAATCCCGCTCTATTGGGAGTGCTGTATGTTCTCCCATCTCTCCTCGAGAGTCAAGTTGAGCCTAGTAGGGCTGCCGCATCCCGTACCTGCGGGATCACTATCCGCTGAGTAAGGAAAATCCCTGGAAATGTTCAATTCTAACAATGGAAGTTACGTAAGAACAGCCTTGCTGGAACAGGCCACAGCCCATCCAGTCCAGCATTCTGTCTCACACGGTGGCTCACCACTGGCTTCAGGGTATTCCCAAGCAGATGTCTTCACCTGCTTACGATTCCCTGCAAATGGCATTGAGAGAGATCGTGCCTCTCTCTCCAACCTGGAGGTTGTCCTTAGGCATCCATCATGCTAGCCATGGATACTCTTGTTCTCCATGAATCTGTCCAATCCTTTCTTAAAGCTGTCAAGGCTGACAGATGTCACCGCTTCTTCTGGCAGGGAGTTCCACAGACCAGTGATCCTCTGGGTGAAAAGGACTTCCTCTTATTTGTTTGAGATCTAGCCCCAAAAAGAGGTGCCCAGGGACCCCAATGTATCTAGCGTTTGCTCTTATCACCGTGTTTGCTAGAATTTGCATTTTTCAGCATCTGCAGGGGACCTTGTCACTGATGCCCTGCGGATACGGGGTGTGTGCGTTTGTGTTCCTATTGTATTAGGGAATCCATGAAGCTCCTACAGTGCAGAAGGCTGGTGGGCACTGAGAGACGGAGTCAAGTCGCCCGTCTTTGTACCTGCGGAGGTTGAAGAGGGCTTCCCAGTGTTTTTCCGTCATGTTCTTGATCTGTTGCATCTCATCCACAATCAAGTACTTCCACCGCATCTTTGTGAAGGCCTGGTGGCCTTTGAACAGCTGCTTGTACGACGTGATGCACACGTTGAAGCTGTTGGGTTCCGTCCACTCCTGGTAAGGAAGAACAAAAAGAAAGAATAAAGAAAGGATCGATGGGTTCAACAGGACAGGTCAAACACAACTCAGAGCCTACACAGCCTGATTCAAAGAAAGGGCTTTAATGTCAGCAGAGCAGAATTATGGGGTGAGGGAGCTAAACCCAATCTGGAGGTAATACAGAACAAATTATTTCGGCAGCTGTTGAGACTCCCTCCAGGGACCCTTTCTGCACACTTAAGAGCTGAGCTTGGCCTTCCTTCTATTGGTGCCAGAATTGATTTAGCCTATTTTAGATACTGGCAAAGATTAAATGGCATGGATGATCAATCACTGACCAAGAGCTGCTGGTTAGAACAATTGCGGACAGGGTGGGCAAAGCAGTGCCAAGTCAAATTAAAGATCTATGATCTTAGTATGGAAAGGCTTCTCAGCTTCGACCCCAGTTCGAACTCTTTAAAGAACTGGATTTTTGACAGTGATGCCTGTCAAGACAGGTTTTACTGTTCTGGTCCAGTACACTTCCACTGGGCTGCCAAGAACATCCCTCCTTGCAGAGTTTAAAAAATCATGCACAGCGAAAGAGTTGCAAACGGTAGTTCAGTTCTTAAAAAAAAAAAAAAGCTAGGATTTATTTGAAGTTGTTATACAAAAACTATATAGGGGAGAGATAAAACATGATAAATTTCTGAATATATGGCAACCTCTGTTAACTTCAGATGTAATACAAAAAAACCCTAAATTGGATCAATCAGAATATGGATTGGACTGTTGGGTAGTTTAAGAAGGTTTAATTTGTTGTGTTCTTCGGCATTGCTTGCATAATCAAGCTTGGAAGACGTGTATTTTTTTAAGTGGATTGTCAATAATTTTTTTTAAAAAAGACAAAAAAGAAAAAAAAAAAGAAAAAAAAGGGGGGGAGTGAACAGACACACTAGGGCAGTGGTGGCGAACCTTCAGCCCTCCAGATGTTTTGGACCACAACTCCCACAGTCTTTTGTCATTGGCAATACAGGCTTGGAATTCTGGGAGTTGTGGTCCAAAACATCCACAGTGCTGAACGTTTGCCATCACTGGTCTATAACATTTTGCACCCTTTGGGTCGGTCTGGAAGGTCAAACACCCTAATAGAGAGCTTTCCTCTCCCCCCCCCACCCACTCAAAAATGCAGCTAGCCCATCAATTGTGCAAGCCAACGTGCTACTGAAATTCCAAACCAAGGTCGGTGCGCTAGGAGATATTAACGCATCCGGAGTGTGTGATGCTTTACCTGTCTTTTGGCTCTCAGCTCCCGCTGGCTCCCGATGTAGAGCAGGATCTTCAACCCGGGGCACCAACGCTTCAGCTCCAGCTCCCACTTCAGGATATGACAACTCCGGGCGACGACGAGGTGGGGGCCCCCAGTTGCCTGCAAAAGGGGACCCACAGCGGGGGGAAAGCTTGAGAGTGCCATGGGAGGAGTCAACCCAACCCCTCCCCCTAGGTTCCAAGCCTCGGAAGAAATCGGAAGGATGTAAACGAAGGACAGGATGGGGCTTTTACCCTCGTTGCAGGCCAGGTGGGCAAAAAAAGCAATGACTTGGACCGTTTTGCCGAGGCCGGCTTCGTCCGCCAGGATGCCGTTCAGGTTCTTTTTGTAGAGTTTGGCCAGCCAGTCCAAGCCGATCTTCTGGTACTCCCGAAGGGAGCCGTACAAGAGCGGGGGAGTGTTGTATTTCACCTGGGGCGGCAAAAACCGAGAAACAAGTCTACTACACCACTTGGACCGTTCTCCGGCGCAGGTCGGCCACTCTGTTGCGGCTTGAAATTCTCTTGCGCTGGGGCAGGACATCTGGGATCGCGACCGTCCTCTTCAGGAGCCCGTGGCGGAGCGGTTAAACGCCTGTGCTGCAGCTCAAACTGGGCTCACGACCTGCGGTTCAATCGCAGGTCGCCGGCTCAAGGTTGACTCAGCCTGGAGTGGCTTGCCAGTTCCTACTCCAAGTGCCTACAGCATATTCCCTGGTGGTCTCCCACTCAAATAATAACCAGGGCCGGTCCTGCTTAACTTTCAAAATCAGGCAAGATCGGACGTGCTAACTGTATATTGTCCCTCATTACTGTAAGCTGCCTTGGGTCCTTTTCCAAGGAGAAAGGTGGGGTAAAAATACTCTTAAATAAATAAATAAATAAATAAATAAATACATTTATTTTGGCATTGGTTTTCCTAGTCAAAGTAGAGCGATGGGGCAAAACGTATCGGTGTTAAAAAAAAATCTGTGTGTCATTCGTGCATATTATTATTGTTTTGAGTGTTGTAAGCTGTCCAGAGTGAGCTTCTGGGCCCAGATAAGGAGAATATAATCAATCAATCAATCAATCAATCAATCAATCAATCAATCAAACAAACAAACAAACAAACAAACAAACTAACTAACTAACTAACTAACTAACTAACTAACTAACTAACTAACTAACTAACTAACTAACTAACCAACCAACCAACCAACCAACCAACCAACCAAACTAACTAACTAACCAACCAACTAACCAGCCAAACCAACCAGCACTATGGGGAGGTATATATACAAAGCAAAAGCAAAGCAAAGTGTTCTGCTTATATACCGCCCCATACCACTTTAAGTAGTCTCTGGGCGGTTTACAATTTTAATTACAGTGTACAGGCTACACATTGCCCCGCCCCCAGCAAGCTGGGTACTCATTTTACCGACCTCGGAAGGATGGAAGGCTGAGTGAACCTTCCATCCAAAAGGCAAAGCATACAGTATGCTTTGCCTTTTGCTTCCTGTTCAACAGCTATCTGCAAATTCCTCCCGTAAGTCAAAACATTTTAAATTTAAAAGGATAATAAGAAAACAGGTTATGGCTGACCCATGCGATCTCAAGGGAACGGCCTTGCTGTCTTCCGCCATCAAGCCGGCAGCTCTCGGCACACAACTGCGTGCCACCAACGGCACAGCCGAAGGCTAAGCTTACCGCGGTGGTGATCCGGGCACTCCCTTTGGGCAGGAGGGCTTCGGCGGCGGCGGCCACCTCGGCGATGTCCCTCCCATGCTTCTTGGCCGGAAGGGCTCTTTCCGGCCCCTTATACTGATCGATGCTGAGGAGGGAGTCGATCAGGATGACTTCCTTCTGAAGGCTTTCCTTTTCCGAGGCTGGCTCTTCCATCTCTGGATGAAACAAAAGGAAACGAAACAGTGCATTCTGTCCGAGCGGCCGCGGACGACCCTCCACGCACACACACACACAAAAAAAGACACCTCTGCTCATTTGCAGCAAGAAAACCATGGAGGAGGAACACACTGACCTTCTTCGCTAGAATCGTCTTCAGACTTCATTTGGGGCCAGTGGAAATTCTCAGCAAAAGCACCTTCGTACATTTTCACCAAATCATCCAACGGCAGCTCAGCTAAAACAAGGGAGCGGGGGAAATTACCACATCACCATCCATTTCCACTTGACTTTTAAATTTGAAGGGTGTAGAATCATAGAATCATAGACTTGAAAGAGACCTCAAGGGCCATCCAGTCCAACCCCCTGCCATGCAAGAACCCCCATCACAATATTTCCGAGAGATGGCCATCCAGCCTCTGCTTAAAAACTTCCAAAGAAGGAGACTCCACCACCCTCCTTTGGGGCAGCATCTCCCACTGCCGAACAGCTCTAACTGTCATGAAGTTCTTCCTAAGCTTCAAATGAAATCGCTTTTCCTGTAGTTTGAAACCAATGCCCCGAGTCCTAGTCTCTGAAGCCATGGAAAACAAACCTGTTCCCTCTTCAATATGACATCCTTTCAAATATTTAAACATAGCTATCATATCCCCCCTCAGACTTCTTTTTGAAAGGCTAAACATTCCCAGTTCCCTGGTGAGAGAAGTAGACATCTTTCGGGGTGGGGGACATCAAATGTAAAAATGGGGAAAATAGTTTTCTTTCTTTCTGTATATTCTGTTTTTTTTTGTTATTTCTATTTCCCTTTTCTCTTTCTTCCCTTGTTTTGAATTAATGAAGGTTATGCTATTGAGCAGCGACGGCGAACCTTTTAGAGACCGAGTTGCACAAACTGCGATTCAAACCCACTAATTTTTCGCACAGTGCCAATACAGCCATTTAACCTGAATACAGGTGGTTAGGAAGGGGCAATGTCGGGTGCCTACAGAAAGGGCTCCGAGGGCCACCTTTGGCACCCGCGCCATAGGTTCGCCAACACTGCTATATAGCCTATGTATCCGTTAATGTTTGCCGTGCATCATTTTCTTCAATAAAAACTACTTTTTTTAATGGAAGAAGCGAGGTAGAATGTAAAACCGCAGCACACTTCAGCCCGCACCCACGTTTCGGGGCTCTCACCTTCCTTGACCAAAGTGGACAGCTCTGCTTGGTGGTTCACGCTGCCTTCGTTCGCTTCCTGCTCCTCAATGGTTTCCTCTTCGTCTTCCGCTAGAACAAAAGTAGAAATAAAAAGGGCTCGAATAACCCAAGGGTTCAAGGGTTCCACATATGCCCGGTTTTGCTTTTCATGCCGTTGGGCCGAGATAAAGAGTGCTGATGAGCCCTTAAATGCCGCTCCTGCCCCTAATGGATCCGTCCGGCCAAATCCAAGCAGAGAGCCAGGAGAAGGGGAGGCAGCAGTTTGTGGGCTCTTCATAGCCCCAGTTTATTCTCCAGCCACACTGCTTTTGGGATGGGCAGAGCGGTGTGGCTGGAAAGTAAACTTGGGCGACAAACGAACCCACAAACTGCTGCCTCCCCTTTGCCCGGCTCTCTACACGGAGGACAGGGGCATAGTTTGAGTGGAGGGGGAAGTGCCGTGGCTGTGAGTGGGTGATATTGCGTGGCCACAGAAAGAGCTCCGTGTGCCACCTTTGGCTCCCGTACCATAGATTCACCAACACTGCTTTAAGTAAAGTTAGTCTCAGAATGGTTTTATGTACAGTATGCCATCGAAGGTGCTCTCGGGTGGTCTTTTTTAATTGGAAGACAATTACACAGAAATGCAAACAAAGGCATTCTTTCCTTATTCATAAATAAGAATATTACTCAACCCTTCTTCTTTTAATGCGCCTGCAGCAGATTTTTAAATCTTAGAACCCTGCGCTATGGGAACCTCCCATCAATCCTGTGCCTCTGGGAAGATCTCCGGAGCACAGACATCAAGGGAACTCGCCCACAATTTGGGCCCAGTCCCTTCTTCCGCCATAGGGTATGATCGGCTCATCCAGGACAGCGAGCCATTCTCCCGGCTCCCACGAATACCCACCGAGATCCAACGTCAACTAAGCGTGACAATGGCCGTCTGATGGGCAGAGGGGAAGGTTAGGAGGCAGCGGCACCATCAGGGAGTGACCTGAGCCTAAGCCCTCCACAAAAAGCACTCTCCACTTGAAACTTAATCATTCTCCCCTGTTTCTAGAGAAACAGAGAGGCGTAAATGGCAAGAACAGTTATTTTATTTTACATATTTTACCTTCTGCTTTAGTATTTATTTTTTTCTTTTTGTTACCTTGTTATTTATTGTTCGTTCGTTGATGTTAATTGCCTGGAGTTCCTTCGGAACACGGGCGGCATATACTGTATATACTCGAATATTAGCCTAGTTTTTCAGTCCTAGTTTTGGGCTGAAAAAAGGGGGTCCTCGGCTTATATTCGGGTCAATACTTTTAGCCACTGAGGCAAGTTTGGTTCGGTGACTAAAAGTCATTTTAAACATTGTGCACCACTTCTCTTGACACACACACACCCCCATGTTTAAAATGACTTTTAGCCACCAACTCAAGCACTTGCCTCGGTGGCTAAAAGTCATTTTAAACATCACACACACACCCAGCTCACAAAGGAGGAGTTGCCAGGCCCTGCTGCATTTCCCACCCTAGGCTTATACTTGAGTCAATAAATTTTCCCCGTTTTTTGGGTTTAAATTAGGGCCCCCAACTTATACTCGGGTCGACTTATACTTGAGTATATACGGTAAATACATACAAATACATAAAATACATAAATAAGAAAGATCAACACAAAGGAGTTGGAGATGGGAAATTACCCACCTTCCTCGTCGGTCAGGGAAGTGCTTGCCTTCCTCTTCCGCCCCGACGACCAGGGACTCTTAAAAGGGGGGTGGGGAGGAAAAATTGCAAATAAATCAATGTTTCAATCCTCCCTTGAGAGCACCGTGAAGTCTTGTTTAGCAGAAGAAACTGCAACCACCAACTCCGACCCAGTAACTCTTAGGACATTCACATTAAACATTCCTGGGTCAATAAACCACCACCTTCCTCAAACCTCAGATCAAGCTCTCTTCGGCTCATTTCATCAACCGGGAAACACAGAGAGATGCCAGCCACCCATGCCTGCTGTTTGGGGTTGAACGCAGTGCGCCTCTCAACCTCGATTCCCCAGAGGTTCTTGGACTAAAGCCCCCAGAACCTTTCACCATTCGCTGTGCTGGATGGGACCTCTGGGAGTTGTAGTCCTGGAACATCTTGGAACGCAAGGGCTGGGAACCGCTGCTCTAACAAAAAGGGCAAAAATAGACGCCTGGGAGGCCGCCGAGAGCGGCATTCCAGAGGGAGTGGTTTCCAGCTATTTGATTCAGGAAATTACGCTGTACATGATTCGGTGCCTCAGCTGCCTGTCCCGCAGGTAAAACTGTGCTCACGACCTGGGGTTCAATCCCAGGTCGCCGGCTCATGGTTGATTCAGCCAACGTCTCCATCCTTCCTGAGGTCGGTTCCTCTTCAAATGAGTACCTAGCTTGTTGGGGGGGGGTGGTTAAATGTGTAGCCTGCATACTGTAATTAAAACTGTAAACCACCCAGAGACTACATGAAGTGGTATGGGACGGTATATAAGCAGAACACTTTCTCTTACAAGGGCACCTGTGACCAAAGGCCATTGCCGTTTTATGGGTATTCAATGTATTGCCAGACAATTTGGCAGAGCGATGTGAACAGCGGATGGCAGGGGGAGACAGGATAATAGGAACAGGAAGAATTTTATGAGACCTGCCGGTTCTATATCCGTCACACTTCACCTTTCTGCACTTTATTTCACTTGCATTTTGCTTTCCTGGCTTGCAGAAGGTTGAAGAACGTGACACTTAAAAACACACACACACCGCTAATAAACAAAAAAAGCTACACGACTAAAGAAAGTTAAGGTAAAGGTTTACCCACGGACATGCATGCTAGTCGTGTCCGACTCTAGGGGTGGTGCTCACCTCCGTTTTTTAGCCATAGAACCAGTGTTGTGCAACTGTGGTGCCTATTTATCTACTTGCATTTACATGCTTTCGAACTGCTAGGTTTGACTAAGGACATTACCCTGCTAAAACAAGCATCAAACTAACACGCCAGCTGAAAGCTATTCAAGAACACAACACAACAGAAGCATAAAAACTGCCCTAAGTCCCTGCCCCAAATGAAACGTGACATTTCCAGAGACCTTTGGGCAGTGGGTGGCATATAAGTTGTAAAAATAAATAAACAAACAAACAAACAAACAAACAAACAAACAAACAGGGGAAAGCTTCCCATTTTGATCGGAGACCACCAATGGTACTAGGAACCAACAAATGAAGAATCCAGCCGCTGAATCATCCTTGTGTTCTCTTCGCCACATTCATTGGGGCCTCAGTTACTCACAAGCAGAACTGACTCCATTGAGCTCAGATGTTCCCAAACAGCAGAGATTTCTACACAGAACTGCCAGCCAGCAGCTTTGGGGTGAGAATGACTCTTACCAGATCCACATCTTTGTCCAGCATAAGATCTTCAAAATGCCTCGCATCTTTACCTGTAAGAGGGTTAGGTTTTTATGTAACGTTTAAGCCCCTCCACGGAGCTTGAGCGGACAACATTCAAATCCATTCCAAGACAAGATACACTTGGGGAGAAGTTGAGGCTACCAGGCTCCTGCAAAATTGCAGCAGGGCTGAGTCGTTTTGTGAGAAGTCTTTGGACAAATGTAGGGCTCCCCCAAACAGGTTGACACAAACCTGCTTGATACAGGCAAGTACATGGATTCCCCCCCCCATCTCATTCAACGTTGGTTTCTTTTAAAGGCAGCTTTCCATGAAGCAGAGGAAAACTGACACAAAGGTGCAATTCAGATTGTAATTTAACCCGCAATTTGGTACACTAACAAACCTATTCATAAGAACAGCCTTGCTGGAACAGGCCACAGCTCATCCAGTGCAGCATTCTGTCTCACACAGGGGCTCGCCGTTGGCTTCAGGGTATTCCCAAGCAGATGTCTTCACCTGCTTACGATTCCCCGCAAACGGCATTGAGAGAGATCCTGCCTCTCTCTCTTCAACCCGGAGGTTGTCCTTAGGCATCATTCGTAATGATAGCCATGGATAACCTTGTTCTCCATGAACTTGTCCAATCCTTTCTTGAAGCTGTCAAGGCTGGCAGCTGTCACCGCGTCTTCTAGCAGGGAGTTCCATAGACCTCTCCAATCCAGAGGTACCCCCCCCCCCCGCCGCAAACTGACTCTCCTCCCGTTCTGCGTAATCTTGCACTTTATTTACCATTACAGTAGGACCAGTTTCTGGAAGGTAAATACCGCACACTGCATTGCCTCTGGCTCCTTCTAATGGCCAGTTTGGCTAACTCAGGCATGTCCAATCTTCGGCCCTCCTGATGTTTTGGACCACAACTCCCAGAATTCCAAGCCTGTATTTCCAATGGCAAAGGACTGTGGGAGCTGGGGTGCAAAACATCTGGAGGACCGACGTTTGGACATGCCTGGGCTAACTTCATTGTTAGAAATACACATTTCTAAGATTTTCCCCATAATATTTTCAGACTATGAATTAAATCCGCAGATAAGGAGGTCCTACTGTACTGATTCATTTAAGCAATAAAGATAGCGACCAGAGAGTGTGGCTATCTAGTTTACCACCTGTAAACTCCTTTCTGGAACCCAGAAGTCTGTGATGCCTTTTCCACGAGTACATAATAAATTACATTGCGGTCTCGTTTGCAGGCGAGTGACGACGAAATTACCTCTCTTTGGGCGCCTCTTTAAGTTCAAGGCTTTCCTCCTCTTCTCCTGAAACTCAATCTGCAGCTTGATCTCCACAACCTACCGGACATAATAAAGGAAGGGCAGAGGTGTTTGAGACAGACGCAGACCGACCAACAGGTGAACGTTAAAACCTGGATTCTATCAAGCGAAGAAGGTATGATCTGGGGAAGGGTAAAAGGGGAAGGACTGGGCTTTGGAAGAAGAAATCGGTTTGAATGGCCAACTGGACCTCTTGCTCTTCGGGTTATCCCAAGCCTCTGGCTTGCAACGCTACCTGTTCACAATGCAAGCGTGTTTTGGCTTAGAATCATACGAGTTGGAAGAGACTTCAAGGGCCATCTAGTCCAACCCCCTGCCATGCAGGAACCCCTTCACAGTATTTCCGACAGATGGCCATCCAGCCTCTGCTGAAAAACCTCCAAAGAAGGAGACTCTGCCACCCTCCATAACAGCATATTCCACTGCCGAACAGCTCTAACTGTCATGAAGTTCCTCCTAAGGTTTAAATTGAATTTCTTTTCCAGTTGTTTGATACCATTGCCCCACGTTCTAGTCTCTGAAACCATGGAAAACAATCCAGTCCCTTCTTCAATGTGATATCCTTTCAAATATTTAAACATAGCTACCATATCCCCCCCTCAGCCTTCTTTTTGAAAGGCTAAACATTCCCAGCTCCTTAAGCCACTCCTTGTAAGACATTTCTTCCAGACCTTCAACCATCTTGGTTGCCCGCCTCTGGACCCGCTCGAGGTTCTCAACATCCTTTTTAAATTGAGGTGCACAGAACTGGACACAGGACTCCAGGTGGGGTCTACCCAGAGCAGAAAAGAGTGGTCCTACCACTTCCCTTGACCCAGACACGATGCTTCTCTTTGAATACAAAGAGGAATGAAGCAGGAGCACATGGACTGACCGCCACACACAGAGTCAGAGCTTCTGTGGGATCCTGTGCTAGATCTTCTGTGCCCACACAGCCATAAACCAGCATTAGACCCTCTCGAAAAGGCCGCAGCGACACATGGGCGCTGCACTACCTTGGCTGCTAAGCGCCCTGCAGTTCAACCCATCTTTCCTAGAAAAAGAATCCCCACAGAGCATAAGAGGCATGCCTGTCAGCCCGGCTGCCTGAGTCAAGGACAGCTCTGAGGAGTGGCAGAGGGTTGCTCCTGATTTTTTTTTTTTTGGGGGGGGGGGGGGGGGACGAAGGAGACCTACCTGTTCAATATTGGACCAGAAATATTCTATTTCCCGTGCAATGGTGGCGGCAATGCGCCTGAGTTTGTTCTGCTCCTCCTTCTTAGCCCTCTCTTTGTTCATCTTCTGTTCTTCGTGGTAGCGAGCCACAGTTCGGACCATCTGACCGAAAAAGAAAGAAAACGCCATGGAAGTCACCAAGGGGAGGAAGGAGGTTTCTTGCATGTTGGTGCAGTTCTTATCTGTATTATTAGACAGCCTGTCTAACTCCTGGTCAGGCTGTTTTCAGTCAGCTGCTATCCATCTAGTCTAGTGTGTGTGTCTCTCTCTCTGTGTGTGTGTGTGTGTGTGTTGTGTTGTTACAGTCGTGACCGACTCTTCGTGACCCCATGTCCATGGAGTTTTCTTGGCAGGAATACTGGAGCGGTTTTGCCAGTTCCTACTCCAGGCGCCTGCAGCACCTGGTATTCCCAGGGGGGTCTCCCACCCAAGTACTCACCAGGGCCGACCCTGCTTAGCTTCCGAAATCAGGAGAGATCAGATGTGCTCAGGGCATCTAGGCACCAGTCTAGTCTAGATGTCCAATATGGTATAGCAGATACAGCGATGGACTAGGACTCGGGAGAACTGGGTTCACAGTCCCCTCTGGGCTACGGAAATTCCCTGGCAGAATGGAATTGGTGGAACTACTCCCTAAATATCACCCTCCCCCTGAAAGGCCTCTTAGGGTCGCTGCCGGTCAGTTGTGACTTGACGGCACGTGTCAACGACAAACCCAGCAAGTCCGATTATTGGTCCCAACCGGGCCCAGCATTGTGAACTGTGATGGAGAGTGACCTTCCCACTTCAGACGACATGATGCCATCATGTGTATTAAAAGGTTCCCCCCCCCACACACACACATGCATGCTAGTCGTGTCCCGACTCTAGGGGGCGGTGCTCATCTCCATATTGAAGCCGAAAGAGCCAGCGTGGTGCAAGTTTGTGGCCACGTGGCCGGCATGGCTGCAAGGAAACACTGCCTTACCTACCCGCTTTTTACAGCGATACCTATTTATCTACTTGCATTGACAGGCTTTCGAACTGCTAGGTTGGCAGGAGCTGAGGTTAACAGCAGGCGCTCACTCAGCTGCGTGGCACCCAGGATTCGAACCGCCGAGCTGCCAACTGTGCAGGCCACAGTTTTCGGACCATTAGTCCGCTGAGCCACCACGCCCCTATCATGTGTATTATGCGACAACAAATATCAAGTTCTTGGAGGTTTAATAGTTGGATATTTATTTACTGCTTTTCACCTTTTGAATTGTGTTTTTTGAAAGATCCGGTGCCCTGGGTCCTTCTGAAGGAGAAAGGTGGGGTATAAAATATCTTAATATATAAAGGACATAAAAGGAAGGAAAGCACCATTCCATTTCCAAGGCACCAGAGCTGTCTGACGGACAGGAGAGGAGGCCGAAGCCTCTGAACATGGGGCTGGCGGGTGGTCCACGTTCCAGACCACGCCACGTGACGTGCAAAAGAAGCGGGCTCAGACCTTCTTGGCGGTGGCCATCTTCCACCTCCTCTCTTGGGCGAAGTCCGCTGCCATCCACTGCATCTCCTCCAGGAGGTAATCCCACTGGGATTTGGACCGAGGGGCCTCCTGTAGTTTGGGCAGCCTTCGCAGGGACCACAAGCCTTCCTTCCGCAGCTCCGCGATCCGCTGGTGAACTTGGTTCTCCTTTGGGAAGCAAGCGGGGACAGGCAGACACGAGCCGGGGGGGGTCAGTTTTTGGGACACCAGAAGGGACCATCCCCCCCCTCTCTCTCAAACACCACACACACACACACACACACACACACACACACACACACAAACACAAACACAAACACAAACACACACACACACACACACACACACACACAGAGGCCCCCAAACCGACAGGCTAAAACGGGCATGTCCAAACTTTGGCCCTCCTGATGTTTCGGACCACAACTCCAACATTCTAAGCTTAGGTTTTCCTAAGGATTTTTTTTTAATGACACCTCTTGCTGATGACTCTCTTTTATTATTGTTTGTCTTTTTGTGTGTGTTTTATTGTCCTTCTAACCTATTGTAAACCGCCCGGAGTTCCGTCGGAAGACGGGTGGTATAAAAATAAATTATTAATAAATAAATAAATCATGACAAAGGACTGTGGGAGTTGTGGTCCAAAACATCTGGAGGGCCAAAGTTTGGGACATGCCTGGGCTATGAGAAGCCACAACCGATCGAAACACATTTGGGGAAGAAATGCAGAAAAGAAAAGAAAAAAATGCATCCTAAAAACAGTGGCTCCCAACCTGGGTCCCAAGACTACGCATCCAAGAAGCCTTTTCTATCAGCTGTGCTGGCCAGGAGTTACTGCCCAAGAACGTCTGGAGATCAGAGATTGGCCATCACTGCCTTAAATCACAGGTGACTTGGCAGCACGTAACAGCAATCACATTAAAGATCTTTGAGGACCAGGAAAGTATCACATCGCTGAGGTTCTGTGTGCCCCATCTTTTGGGGTAAATGATGAAGCAGGTTATTGGTCAGGCCTGAATGACATGATAGATATACTGACATAGTCAACATTCTGCATGGTTATGGTTGCTTTTCTTGTTTTGTATTTTATAGTGGTACCTTGTATGAAGGAATTAATTCGTTCCAAATGAAATTATGTTAAGCAAATTTTCCTTTATACAAATTCCCATAGGAATGCATTGAAAATGAAGTAATCCCATTTTTATGTTGCATGGATTTTCCCCATAGACAATTATGTTAAGCAAATTTCTCCTATCTCCGTAATTTTTTTATGTTGTACAGATTTTATGTTATACAAGCTGTTTGTTATATAAGGGTCCACTGTATTTGTATTTGATTTCTATATATATATGTGTGTGTGTGTGTGTGTGTGTGTGTTTTATAATTTGTATTCTTCACATTGTAAAGTGCCCAGAGTAGCCTTTGGGCTAGATGGCTGCAGTATATAAATTTAATAAATAAATAAATAAATAAATAAATAAATAAATAAATAAATAAATAAATAAATAAATAAATAGGAAAAAAACATTTAGAGAGCTAAGGTTGAAGAGCAGGGCTTCCTGGAAAAGACAGGCACCTCCCTCGCCTCTCCCGCCACTTATGGTTCAGAAGCTGGCTTTGATTCTGTACAATAATGACCATCGCCCGTGGAGTGTAGATCCTGAAGTGAGCAAAGCAGCATGGGCCAGCCAAGGGGCAGGCTTCGAGCAATCCCGATGATCAGGCAAAGTCAAAACAAGTCCATCCAAAAGCTTAATTTGTAAACGCAACAGAGGCGAAGGCAGAACAACAGAAAACAGGAATGAGGGTAGAACGGGGTCGGACGTCAAGAGAAGCCAGATCGCAAGCTCTCCAAACGGCCCTAAGTCCCAATTTGTCTGTGCTTCCTTACCGAGGTTTAGAGACAAGCTGAGCCTGAAACAAGGAGGCTCTTTTCACAAGCCTTTCATCTGCTTCATTGCTTCCTCGTTTAATTATTTATTTGATTTATATACCATCCTGCCCGTCTGGCATCAAAGGGTGGTGGACAGCCCAAATAAGAAGAACAATCCATGAGAATTTTATGATTCTAGACCAACTGATCTACACTCACGGGGCAGTTTACAGTGGCAGGAACCAAACAGATGAAAAACAAGCACAGGTTTAAATTTCAATACAGGACTAGAAGACTGAGGGGGAGATAAGCTAATTTAAAAGACAGAGAGGAGCAAATAAGAAAATATATAAGCACTTAATAGAGATTCCCGGTTTCGACTCCCGGAAAGAGAAACCTTACCAGCTTAACTTGTTCCGCCAGCTTCTCTTGGGAGCCCTCCTGAGACGGAACGGCAGCGTTCGGAGCCGTGCTCTGAGCCTTGGGGGTCGCAGCGGCCACTGCCAAGCCGGGGGGTTTGGTGGCCACGGGGGAGGCCGATTTATTTGTGGCGGGCGAGGTCCGCGTGCTCGATGCCGGGCACGTGGTCTGCGGCGTGGTGCCGGAAACGGCCACGGGTGGAGCGGACGAGGCCGGAGGGAGGGTGCTGGCTGGGAGCAGGCGCTGGGAATTCGGAGCGGCGTCGGCGGAGGTGCGGATGAGAGTCACAGCCTGCGCGGGAAATGCACCCATTGTGACACAATGCTTTAACGCAGGCATGTCCAAACTTCGGCCCTCCTGATGTTTTGGACCACAACTCCCAGAATTCTAAGCTTAGATTGCCAATGACAAAGGATGGTGGGAGTTGTGGCCCAAAACATCTGGAGGGCCGACGTTTGGACATGCCTGCTTTAACACAATGCAGAAAGCTCCCCACCCCTGCCAATGTTCAAATGCCAGCAGCACAATACAGAACGGATTTGCTAAATTCTGGCCAAACGATAACAATTGTGTGCTGTCGACTCAGTGGCAACCCTTTCCAGGGATTTCCAGATGAGGATGATTAAGAAGTGGTTCCCCACGCTGCCCCTTTTTCTGGAGGTGCCTGGGGGCTATGGTGCTTGCCCACGGCCACACAGGCTGGCTCCCAGCCCAGGTGGCACAGGGGAGGAATCCAACTCCCTCAGTGGGACATTGAACAGTTGGAGGGGGTAACCCTACTGTTCTGGGACTGCAGCTCCCAGAAGCCTTCACCACTGGCTGTGCTGCCCGGGGTTTCTGGGAGCTGCAGTCGGAGAAGACCTGGGTGACCCAAGTTTGGAATCGTCTTTTTTTATACAGCTGCTCTATTTTACGCAGCAGTTGGGCTTCTTGCTACTTTGGCCAGCACCCTGGGACCAAGTATGGGAAACTTTCTTTGTGCAGCTGAAAGATGAAACCAAAGTTACTTCCAAGCTCTCTGGGGCTTCTTGGAGGGCTCCTCGGAAGATGCATTCGAGAGTGTGTGTGTGGGGGGGGGGGGAGAAATTTAAAAAACCAAAAAGCCAAATGTTCTGCTTACATATCGCCCCATCCCACTTCAAGTAGTCTCTGGGCGGTTTACAGTTTTAATTACAGTATGCAGGCTACACATTGCCCCCCCCCTCCAAGCAAGCTGGGTACTCATTTTAGCAACCTCGGAAGGACGGATGGCTAAGTCGGCCATAAGCCTGCTACCTGGGACTGAAGCCCAGGTGGTGAGCACAGTTTTAGCAGCAGTGGTTATATCACCCTTGTTATTCTACTCCAGTCTTATCAATCCCAAGAGGGTCAGGCAGCCCACTTAAGACTGACTCAGCCTTCCATTCTTTTGAGGTCAGTGGAACTGAGTACTTAGCTCAACTGGGGGCAGGGGGTGTAGTTTGCATAATGATATTATGAAGTGTCCCAAGAGTGTTTCAGCAAGATGGGGCAGTAGATGCATCAAAAAGACAACGGCAACCACACCACTCGGGAAAATCAGATGCAACACAAAACAGGGGCTTCGTCTCGGAAAGGCACTTCCCACCAAGGCGACGCACCCGCGCTCGCGCGCCCCGGTACCTGCGGCTGTGCTGGAGGTTGGGACTGGGGCCCCGGCGCGTTCGTCTGCCCTTGCCCGTGCGGTGCCGGCTGGGCCTGCGACGGAAGCGGGCCCTGGACTTGGGCGTGCGACACGGCGGTGGCCGCGGGGACGCTCGGCGGCTGTGCCTTCACGTGAATCAGAGGCTGGGCCGGGGCCTCGGGGACCGGCGGGGGCTGCTGGGGGAGCTGCAAGGCGGCCGGGAGGGAGGTGATGGGCAGGTTGGCGGGCTGCAAGCGCCCGGGCAGCTGCGGGGGAGGCGTATGGAGGCTTGCCGCGTTCTGGACCGGAGGCCCTTTGGAAGGGTCGTACTGCTGCTGGTTTTGCTTCTGCCCGGTAAGCTGGACCGTTTGAGGGGTGGGAGGCATGCCACCTGCGATGGAAGGAAGGAGAAAAAAACACCCAGATGAATTTGTAAAAATACACAAACAAAACCAACCTACGTTTGGGGATTTAGGCAAGCACATCCAGCAGAGAAATTCAATACAGGAAGACCCTCTTTTTCCCCACGGGGCAAGTAGGGTTCACTTATTCACCGCCTGAATATATTAATTTTTGTATTTGAAAAAAAAACCCAGAATAACATCTCTCTAAAGACAACGTTGCCAGAACCGGCCAGGAAAGAGAAAAGACACAGAAATTTAGTTAGGCACAGCTTTTGAGAGAGAATCGTGTTTCCAAGATGGCATTGCCGGAAACGGCCAATAGAGTGGCCATGCTATGTATCGTGTCTACTATGAAAACAGTGTTGGTCACCATCCGTTTTTTCCAGCATCGGCAGGCAGCTTTGAACCGGGGGGGGGGGGGGGGGGGGGGGGTCCGACTGTATTTAATTTGACACACAACACTCGAGATAAATTGCAGCAAGTGATCTGTGTCAACACCAATCTTCCAGGCCACCAAAATCTTAATTTTTAAAAAAAATAATCATCATAATGAGTCAGCAAAGAACAAAGAAAGAAACCTTATTTCTAAAGGGTCGCCTACAGGTCCTACGGCATGAAGCTGACAAAGAATGACGGGAAGTGGTGGGGAACACAGCACAGATGTACAAGCTAATATGCAATGAAACACGTACACGGATACCAGTGACAAAAGAGCCACCTTTACATAACCCGGGCAGGCTCCGGAGTGTAAGGTTTTTTGCCTTGATGTCTGTGACTGTCTTCCATGCCGACATGCACTGCCAGAGTGTGTCACTTTGCGAGGAATTTCACACCCAAATCTTAATTTGCAAGGGGTTTGGGTGGGTGGGTGGGGAATGCACGTGGTGGAACCAGGGAATGTCACCAATGCTCCGTTCTATGAGGGGGGTCTGTTTCCGGCGCCGACATCCCCCCCCTTGCTAATTCAATCTGCGGCTGGCATGGGGGGGGGGCAACACGGTACCTTGTGCCGTAGGCATGAGCTGTTGAAGAGGGACTCCTGAAGCCACGCTTGGATGCTGAAAGACCATCCCATGACGGCCTACTTCAATGCGGGGTCTCTTAGACGAATCTGGTGATATTCAAATGCCATTTACGCCAGGGTAGAGCGGAAGGGGTTGCAGGTTTTAACCCGTTAAAAAAGATGCCCCCCACGCGCTGAACCGAGCGGCTTCGATAGCCAACAAGACTAACGGGGCCAGAAGGCCGCGGCGCTGCAGAAGAGGGTTGCTCAAGTCCAGCCCTACAGTTCGAAGTGGAGCCTAGGGGCCTTTTCACACGACCCCTAAAATCCGCGACAAATGGCTCCCAGATCCGGAGCTTAAAATTGTTTCCCCACCAGCTCCGGAGTTTACAGAAAATTAAGTGCGACCACGCCCACCTAAGCGCGTCCCAGCGCACTTTTCAAATACCTGCTCTCCGGGGGTGAAAAATTCCTGATGCGGATGTAACGTAGTGAGTGCCAGGCTCTCCTCGCTTCTGTTTGTTGTTGTTTTTGCCCCCCCCCCCCCGCCCCTTTAAGACTGGAATGCTGCCGGAAGCAGAGTGAGACGGCAGAACGGAGGTGAGCCGGCATTCTTTTCTTTCTTTTTTTCTCCCTCCCCTCACGCAGACAGCAGCCAGGAATGTGGAGGGGGTGGGAACACAGGAACAGCGACAAACCCCCAAGATCTCTGGTCCGAATTTAAGTGGCCAGCGGATCTTAGGGATCGTGTGAAAAGGCACTAGGAGGGGGCATTTCAACATCCCGTCGAAACCGACGGGAGGAGCGGCAAGAGCGATACGGTCGAACGGACGGCGAGGGTTATTTACAGAAGCGCCGGGCGAGCGGAGGCCTTGCGCCACGAGCCTAAAGGGAGGAGAAAAGCGCTGTTGAAAGAGACCGTACCTGGCGAAGTAAGTGCTTGTTGTCTTTTAAATGCTTCGATTTCTATGGCATTCACGGTTCCTGTGACCGGAGTCCCTGCATGAACCTGCTAGTAGAAAAACAAAACAGATTGGAGTCAGAATTCAGCAAAACGCTCCATTCTTCGTGGCTGCCACAAAAGTCCTCTCTGCACAATTTTTAACGCCCCCCGCCCCCGGGAGGAAATAGGGGGAAGAAAAACCTGTCCAAGAGCTGCTGGAAAGTTTTGATCACCTTTAAAACAAAGAAACACAGGAAAAAAACCACCAACCGGCTTACCTCTGCGAGGACGGCTATTTAAGATCACCTTCCATCCACGAAATACGTTGCATTTATTGTCAAAAGGGTAGGTACACCCGATGGTACAAGAATAATAAAGATAAAGGTATTTCCTTCCCGGCCCCAGTCTCTTTCCTAATAAAGTCGAAGTATATTTCCTCCCTTACAACCCAGAGCCTCCTTCTGCTCCGTCCGGCAATGAATCATAACCCTGCACTCAATTGCAAATAGGAACATCAGAAGGAGTTCAGAGCTGGCTGTGTTATATAACTCCCACGGAAAGAAAAACAGTGTGCTTCATCCCACACACCCAGGATACTGGAGCTAACCAGCTCCCGATGCAGGTGAATTATTCTACGTACAGAACCATCTGACTTGCCATGAATCTTCAGAAACAACGGTGAGACAGGCTGATTGTCAAGATACCCAAAGCTGAAACCTGAAAGCACCTTTATTTCCCCTTACAGAAGCTATGGCGGCAGCAACTTTATACTAGCCAAGGGCAAGTTTTTATTAGATTTTGGAAAAACTGTTATCCTAGAGTGGATGGCGCAGGGCTGGGCCTAGAAGAGCCAGAGAAGGCTAACCATTAAGTCAGACTTGGCCTAACCCTGTGTGTGTTGTGTCGTTATAGTCGTTACCGACTCTTCGTGACCCCATGTCCATAGAGTTTTCTTGGCAGGAATACTGGAGTGGTTTGCCAGTTCCTACTCCAGGTGCCTACAGCAGCTGGTATTCCTTGGAGGTCTCCCATCCAAGTACTAAACAGGGCTAACCCTGCTTAGCTTCCGAAATCAGGCAAGATTGGATGTGCTTAGGGCATCTAGGCAGCTTGGCCTAACCCTATAGAACTATGATTTAGGATGGTGCGCTGGATGATGTAGGGAGAGATTGCATTTCATACCAGAGAGAAGAAATACACCAGAGGGTTTCGAGGTGCTTTTTAAAAAGACGCCTTCGTGAGGGCAGGGGACTCGAAAGCGTTCCGTTTCGAGGCAAAGGACGAGCACGCTCTTCCCCACATCCGTGTCCCCAAATGCAACCGTTGGCTTAAGTAGAAAAATGGGGACTTAGGAACAATGTTGAGATGGGATTTCTTCCTGGTGATGACCTTCTCCAAGCCAGGGCAGAGATATAAAATTTCTGAAAACTTTGGAAAAACCAGGGGGGTGGGGGAGAGGTTCTGTTTCTTGGTCACAGTAAACTATGCCAAGGACAATTTTTCCTGAACACACACACAACCGAAATCTAATTGTTAGCCTGACTCGGAGTCAATCTATTTATGTGAAGGGACTTGTTAGATAGATTAGATAGGTTAGGTAGGTAGGTAGGTAGATAGATAGATGTACAGAGAGACAGATAGGTCTAGAGATTGATCAATCTATAGATTGATAGCCTATCTATCTATCTATCTATCTATCTATCTATCTATCTATCTATCTATCTATCTATCTATCTATCTATCTATTATCTCCTATCCTTCCTTCCTTCCTTCCTTCCTTCCTTCCCCCTATCTATCTATCTATCTATCTATCTATCTATCTATCTATCTATCTATCTATCTATCTATCTATCTATCTATCTATCTATCCCTTCTTTCCTTCCTTCCTTCCTTCCTTCCTTCCTTCCTTCTATCTATCTATCTATCTATCTATCTATCTATCTATCTATCTATCTATCTATCTATCTATCTATCTATCTATCTATCTATCCTTCCTTCTATCTATCTATCTATCTATCCCTTCTTCCTTCCTTCCTTCCTTCCTTCCTTCTATCTATCCTATCCTATCTATCTATCTATCTATCTATCTATCTATCTATCTATCTATCTATCTATCTATCTATCTATCTATCTATCTATCTATCTATCTATCTATCTATGTGAATTTGCTGGGAAAGTACCAAGCAAACTGATTTTAAGGGAACAAAGAAAGTACAGTGGTACCTTGTATAAAGGAAATAATCCATTCCAAATTAAATTATGTTAAGCAAATTTTCCTTTATACAAATTCCCATAGGAATGCATTGAAAATGGAGTGATCCCATTTTTATGTTGTACGGATTCTCCCCATAGGCAATTATGTCAAGCAAATTTCCCCTAACTCTGGAATTTTTTATGTTGTACAAATTTTATGTTATACAAGCTGTTTGTTATACAAGGGTCCACTGTACAGAGAGATGCTGTTTCTCAAAACCAGCTGAGATTCAGACACGAAACCAAGAAAGTCTGACGTGTCCGCCTCAGCAGCCCCCTTTTATTGAGCTATCTAATGCTGATGAATACACTAATGAAAACATCGTCTCTAATAGGGAGCAAATGGTGCCCTTTAGCCTTTGTCCTGCCTCGAAGGAAAAGCGAAGAGGAAAAAGAAGGTCACTTTCGCCCTAGGGATGCAACGTGGCAAAGTCAGGATGGTGTGCCCTCAACTGTAAACCCCCCCAGGAAGCATACTCCGCAGAGAAAGTTTCCCCACACCTATCCATCCATCCATCCATCCATCCATCCATCCATCCATCCATCCATCCATCCATCCTCTAAGCTGCATGCACGTGCATGTGTGCAGAGCTCTATCAAGGCTACACCCTGACTGCCTGAGTTGGAGCCCATTTAGTTCTGGTTTCAGCAGGAATCAGGACACAGCACCGGGGTGGGGTGGGGGATGACTGCTGTGAAGGTAATCTGCCAATTAGGCAATAAATAATTTGATTATGCAACTATGAACCGTAGAAGATTTCACTGTATTTTAGAAAAAGAGATGCCACAGGATAAAGTCTATTTACCATATTTTTTTTTCACCTATAAGATGCCGCCCATGTATACGATGACCCCTACTTTTCCAACCCCAAAATTGCAACGTTGCAATTGCATGTTGCTTAGATGCCCTAAGCACATCCGATCTCGCTTGATTTCGGAAGCTAAGCAGGGTCGGCCCTGGTTAGTACTTGGATGGGCGACCACCAAGGAAGACCAGGTGCTGTAGGCGCCTGGAGTAGAAACTGGCAAGCCACTCCAGTACTCCTGCCAAGAAAACTCCATGGACATGGAGTCACGTAGAGTCGGTCACGACTCTAACGACACAACGCACGCACGCTCTTCTGGTTACGTCTGCGTATAAGAAGGCCCTCAATTTTCAGTCTAGCAATTTGAGATAAAAACCATGGTCTTAACCTGCCTACGCATTTAAAGGAAACCTTCAGAACAGAAGACAAAAAAAAAAAAGGAGAGAGAACAGGACTTCAGAAGGAATCCACAGTCACACGGCCACAGACAGAGCGAGACCCACACTGTTACTACGCAGAACGCACAAGGGGGAGCAGAGGACAAGCACAACCAAAGTGGAGCACATTAAAAGCTGAAAGTTAAAGGAAACAAGCCCGCAAACTTTGAGACAAGTGGTGTTTGGGAGGGAAGCAACTCCTCCTCCGTTGCTCCATGAACACTCAATGCATCTGGAAATGCAAAATATTTTAGCATTCATTTATTGAAATCTTAAAAAAAAAATTCCAAGATTAAAAAAGTATATATAAAGGGCTCTTGGGGAGATTTGGCTAGTGTCAGGTCTGAATGAGAATCATCATCATCATCATCATCATCATCATCATTATCATCATCATCACCACCATCATCATCATCATCATTATTAATCATCTGGGATGAAACTTAAGACGCTTAGAACCATTGAAAGAAAAAAAAGTACCTGGAAGGGTTGCTGCTGGGTTGAAAAAGCAGCAGAAACATTTGGAGGTAGCTGGGTTGCTATAGCAACGGGGGTACCAGTCTGCCCATCCTTTCCTGTCACAACTTTTACCTGGGAGAAACATATTTCGGGGTGGGGAGGGGGAGGAAAAACAAGAAGGGAAATCATTTTTTCTTTTCTTTCGTCCTCTTCAAAAAAAAATCTAAGCCACACACCCCATTGTTGTTGTTGTTTGCGTGGATGGTTCCTCAGTAAAGAGGGGATCATAACTAAAAAACACCGAGAGAGGCCGGGATGTACCTCGGAAGCCGCTGGGACTTCTCTTAAAAGCGACGTTCTGCTTGGCTTCCTAAAACCGCAAGACCCCGTCAAGGGACGGAACAACGGCCACCACAGGGGGGTCTGCTTGACCCGAGGAGGGTTGGCCTTCGCTTTCAGGGTCTTGGCGTGGCCGCAGAAAGACGACAAAAAATCAGCAGGACAGACAGTGCACACGGAGAGAAGCCCGACATTTATTGAAGCAATGCGCGTAGCTCCCATTCGCTCCCCTCGTCCCTCCCGATCCCGCGGGACAACCTCCCCCCACCAACAACACCAACCACCCAGGCAAGGGATGAAGTGCATTGCTTTAGCAGGAGGGGGGTGAGAGGAGTTTTGAGAGAGAGAGAGAGAGAGAGAGAGAGAGAGAGAGAGAGAGAGAGAGAGAGCATGAAGCACAAAGAAACAAGGTCCCTCCAGAGAGTCTCCCCACCACCACAGACAAAAAAAAAACACGAGCATACAATATTTCTTGACACAGCTCTTCCCACCGCCTTTATTTTTGTAACATCCTTGCTAAGAGACTAGGGACCAACTTGACTCAAAAACAAAAACCTCCTTTATCAACTGAACTCGGAAGGCACCCCTCAGCATAAAGGTATCTGCAGAACAGGGGCTGAATTTTGTTCGGGAATCATCATCATGTTTGTGTTGTGCAAAAATATGTTATGTTTAATGCTTCCAAAAACAGAGAAAGAGAAAATACAAATATCTTGTAGAGAGAAAAAGAGACCAAAGATCTTTGGAGACACCACTGCGTATAGGGCACAATTTACTGCCATGGAGACCACAAACTTACACTGTGTTTATAGGTCCACCTGATCAGGTCAGGTGACCCTTTCATGCCCCTTGTAAGAGATTTTTATGGGCTTTCCGAGAGATATCAATAAGCAAACATTCAACATCTGTCTAACTATTAGAAATTCAATACCATGTTGTAGAAGCTTAGGCTGGATTACTAGATTGCTTTTGTCAATGCAGCTTTTGTAGATTCAGGGCATTCAAATGAACACACACAAGTACGCTATTGAATTCTGACCATAACTTCCACTTTCACTTCTACTTTCCTGAAAATTGGAAGTCGGATTCGTCAGCCAACCTAAGACGCCTCGTTGCCTAAAGCAGTGATGGCAAACCTTCGGCACTCCAGATGTTTTGGGCCACAGCTCCCACAGTCCTTTGTCACTGGTGATCTAGGCTCAGAATTCTGGGATTTGTGGTCCAAAACATCTGTTGTGCTGAAGGTTCGCCACCCCTGACCGAAAGGAAGGTCTCCAGTTTGATGGAACTACATCCTTGCTGTCACACGATAGAAATGTCATTCAGCAACCGAGTGTGATCCTTAAAGATCTCGTCAAAACAATGAAAACATAAAGAAGCTTCCAATGTTTAGAAAAGCAGTTCTGTAATATCTCAAATGGCCACACATATCTCTTCAACAACGGTGCCTTGATCATCAACAACTCCATGTCCCATAACGACCTAAGATGGCTACGACTTTGTTTCTCAAAGCTCACCATTTGACTAATCATGCATCAGCACCGACGCAAACACTGGAGCTGAACTTTCAAAGAGACAGCTCAGTTTTTTTCATTTAAGCAGACTTTCTGGATATACACTAAAAATATGTAGAAACATAAGGTCTCTGTTGTAAAGGGACCCATGAGAAGGTAAGCACTGGTCTTTAGATACTGGCTTACATCTTAAAGCACATTTTTCTTGACAAGAGAAATGACCACCAACGGGGCGGGGGGGTCTTTATGTGCCAGTTCACAAATATAAAAGGATTTGGACCTTTTTTGTTGTTTTAGATGACAATCTTGTGCATATTCTGCTCAGGCAAGGTCACATTTGTATCCTGCTTAGCCTCTTAGGGGAAGATACATAGATATTTTTGACATTCTTTCCTCTAACCTGAGCTAACATTTCCATTTTTATCACAATCACACCTTAAAGCAGGGTATGCTGAGGAATGGCCTGAGGTCATTCTCTGAGCTTCACAGCTGGCAAGGACAGGACTTGACCTCTTATCTTCCAAAGCAATGATCCATCTAGAACTGCACTCTGGCTTTCCAAGGGCAGAAGCACCTATCCTAGGAGATCAAGAGGAATTGTAACTTGACATGACACTAAACCTAAATCCCGCTCCTGCCTGCCTGTTTGCCCTGTCAGTCGCACTCTATAACTCTGAACGGAGGCTACTAGAGTGAGCGTGTTATTTTTCATCTTTGTAGATCAGGCATGTCCAAATTTCGTCCCTCCAGATGTTTTGGACCACAACTCCCACAGTCCTTTACCACTGGCAATCTAAGCTTAGAATTCTGGGAGTTGTGGTCCAAAACATCAGGAGGGCCAAAGTTTGGACTTGCCTGCTGTCGATGAAACAAAAGAACCAGAACCGCGAGTGCTTCCGGGTTGGCTTGGTTTCAACTCAGCGGGCTTGGGCTGAGATATTTGCCAAGTCAGAGGAATTAAAATATCAAACAATCTGAATTTGAAAAAAACAAAATCAGAAAAGCCAATAGATTCTGGACGACAGTAACACCGAGATGTCTTACCTCGTCGTTGATCACCTCGGACTGCTCCTCCTCCTCTTCCTCCTCCAGGTCCAAGTCGTTCTGCCTCAGATAAGCTTGCAGCGGGACGCAGTGCTTCTTCTTAAAAGCCAAGAAGTCCATCATATTTCCTTGGAGGTGCTGCAGGAAAAACAGCTCAACCAAATACTCCTTGAAGGCTTCCTTCAGGACCTCCATTTGCTTGAGATGGTGATCCAAGCACTGCTTTCTCATCTGAGCCGCCTCTTGGGTGGCGGGGGGGATCTCCTCGAGTTTTTTCGGCTTCTTCGCCACCGCACAGACGGAGGAAGGGCCCAGGGGCAGGGTGGTCAGCCCCTGCGACAGACCGCCTCGGGAAGGGCTGGTGGGAGGGGGTGGCGAGGTCATCCCGAACGCAGGAGGCCCTCCGACTCCGGCAATCAAACCGCCCGAGGTCCGGTCGTACCCCAAAGGCCTGCTCAGCTGCTGTCCTTGCAGCACCTGTTGCTGCTGCTGCTGCATGCCTTGGATAATATTGCTGATCTGGGGTGGGAGGCTGTTCGTCGTAATGTGGCCCGGGCTGGGCAAAGGCTGGATGTTGGCCCCGCTCGCTACAGGGCTCTGGGGTCCCAAGTGGTGGATGGTGCCGCCGGTCTGCGAATGAGGCTGCGACAACCGACGCTCCCTGGCGGCGGTCGGCGCTGCCGAAGCCGAGAGTTGCACCTGAGCGGCGGCGCCTTGAGAAATCTGGGCGATGCCGGAGCCTTCTTGATAGACAAAGTGCCCGCCGTTGGACGGGCTCAGGCTGATCTGCCTCACCAGCACGCTGGCGTCCACGAAGCCTCGTGTCGGGCTCTGGCTGCACATCCCCAAGCCAGGCCCGGGGGCGCCGGCCCGGACGTTGGATAGGGACTGAACCGGCACAGGGGCGGGCTGCGTGGGGCTCTGAGACTGCACCTGAGGGGCCAACGGGGAGGTGACCTGGATGTAGGAGGGGGATCCATGCTCGAACCGTCTCTGCTGAGGACTGAACTGGAAACTCGGGGAGGTCGGGCTTGGGATCGGCAACGGGGTCAGGGTGATTTGCTGGTTTCCGCTCGACACCGAACCGACGTTCTGCAAAGTGATGTTCACGTTCTGCCCGGTGACAGGGCTTCTGCTCATGATAAACTGCTGGATCTGATAGCCGGGAGACTGCGGTGCGGATGGGCTGGCGGAAGGGGCAAAGGAGGGCGCTGGGGACTGTGGCAGATTGGTCTGCTGATCTTCGTTCTCACTTCCCGTGAAGGAGCGGGATCGTTGGAGCTGGCGCTGGGCGCTCTGAGATCCACTGCCATGCTGCATCGTGGCTTTTTTTTAAAAAAACTGATCTCAGATTCTAAAAAAAGGGAAAATAAAAGTTCCATAAAGAAAAGCATCCTTCTTAGACACAAATATATCCTCCTCCCCTGCCTTCCAAGTATGCCCACCTTCCAGCTCTCCTCCTTTTTCATTCTCAGCCATCACCTAAGAGACTGCATCCTGTCTTTAACCAGGGCTAATGGAAACTGTAGTCCTCTCTCTTAACCCATCCCAAAATTGCATTTGCCTTTTTTTTGAAGCCCCAGCAGCGTCATCTTCAACTTTCCACCTCCAACAATCCCCAGACCCTTCTTGCATCTAGTATGATGCTGAGCCAAGTATGCCCCCATCATGTAACCGTGTGCTTGGTCATCCCAAACCCCTTTTCCCTAAACAGGGCAAGCCTAGGCGCAGTGGTAGTGAACCTTCTGCACTCCAGATGTTTTGGACTGCTTGGAATTCTGGGAGACTGCTCCGTGTTGTTGTTTGTTTGTTTGTTTGTTTGTTTTTTGCTCTTGCATTTGCAAGTATTGCTGCTGCTGCTGTGGATCCCTGTTGCCCGTGATGGTGAGCCTTCGGCTCTCCAGATGTTTTGGACCACAACTCCCAGAATTCTGAGCCTGTACTTCCAATGGCAGAGGATTGTGGGAGTTGTGGTCCAAAACATCCGCCTTCCACCCTTATGGTGGTTGATCTTGGTTTAAGTGTGAGGAAATTGGTGTGGCATATAAATATAAAAATAAATAAATAAATAAATAAACTAAAGAATCTGGAGGGCCGAAGGCTCTCGCCACCACTGGATTTTGTATTACCAATCACTAGTCAAACACTTCCCAGGCGATTAGGACTATGTGATGATGATGATGATCATGATGATGATCATGACGACGACGACGACGACGACGACGACTACTACTACTACTACTACTACTACTACTACTACTACTACTACTACTACTAATAATAATAATAATAATAATAATAATAATAATAATAATGCAACACTTGCAGAAAGAAGAGCAAATAAATAGATAAATAAATAAATAGATAAAAATAAATAAATAAATAAATAAATAAATAAATAAATAAATAAATAAACAGCGGCAACAACGGGACGGAGCATCGGCTCCAAGGACCCCGTCCCGACCTCCCTAACAGAAGGAGGGCGTCTGGCTCACCTGGGAGCGCGACAGGAGGTGTTTTGACCCTCCCCGGCCCCCGTTCGGTCCCCCTCTTTTCCTCCCCCCCCCCGCCCCCGCCCCCCCTCCGCAGCCAGGTGCGCGAGGCCAGCCAAGGGGCGGGGCGGGGCTGGGGGGGGAAGAGAGGAAAGAGCGCTGCTACGGGATTGGCTCCCAGGCCTCCCCATCCTCCGCCGTGCCCACCCACCCCCCCCCTTTCGGAGGCCTCTCCCCGGACCTTCTTCGCCCGCCCGCCCTCACCTTCTGGCCGGCCTTACGAAGCCCCGAAGCACTCCTCCTTCGCCTCCAAAAGGCGCCGGGCCGGGCCGGGCCAGGCCAGGCCGGGCCTCCGCGCTCCTTGTCGCTCCGTCCTGACAGGAAGCTGGGCTGAGGCGAAATGGGCGGGGCCTGCGGAGGAAACACACAGTCGCGCCTACGGCAGCCGGCGGGAGGCAAAAAGGAGCGGACGCGCGCTGGGGAAAGTTCCCTTCGCGCTCCTAGAAGGCCGGATGGGGTGGGGGAAAGGGGAGGAGCCTTCTCGTGAGTCCGCGCATGCGGGCAAGAAGCAGAGAGGAGGCGCCGGGCGGCCTGAGGGTACTGCGCATGCCCAGAAAGGAAGGTTTAAGACATGCGCACTACAGACATCGCGCCCTTAATTTTATATGCTGTATTGGATAGATAGATAGATAGATAGATAGATAGATAGATAGATAGATAGATAGATAGATAGATAGATAGATAGATAGATAGATGCACACACACTGTATACTTGCATATATAGAGAGATAGAGATAGAGATAGATAGATAGATAGATAGACACACACACACACACACACACACACACACACACACACACACACACACACACACACACACACACACACACACAGTATTGATATTAAAGTATTTTTTTACTCCACCGTTCTCCATGGAAAACGATCCATGCAATTGCTGGTCTTTTTTATGATTTACTCTCTCTTGCTGACTATTATTGCTGACAGTTGTCCTGTAAACCACTCTTGTTTAAAAAAAAAAGTAGGGAAAAGAATTCCTTGTAGGACACGGTGCTATTAAACAGGAAAATAAACACCCCTTGACTAAAATGAAGCTGCCTCTGGCCATTGCTACCCCTACCTATTTTCCCTATCACCCAACACTAGATACTAAGGGGCACTCCATGAAACTTTTGGGTGCTAGATCTCAAATAAGAGAAAGTACTTTTCCCACCCAGAGGATCGCTGGTCTCTGGAACTCCCTGCCAGAAGAAATGGTGACAGCTGTCAGCCTGGACAGCTTTAAGAAAGGATTGGACAAGTTTGTGGAGAACAAGGGTATCCATGGCTATCATGATGGATGCCTAAGGACAACCTCTGGGTTGGAGAGAGAGGCAGGGTCTCTCTCCATGCCATTTGCAGGGAATCTTAAGCAGGTGAAGACATCTGCTTGGCAATACCCTGAAGTCAATGGCTAGCTGCTGTGTGAATAAGAATGCTGGACTGGATGGGCTGCGGCCTGTGCCAGCAAGGCTGTTCTTATGTTATGTTCATTCTACAAAATTCCAACGTAATTATACACCGACACACTCCACGTATACCCATTTTTTTTGCCCCCTGCATTCCCTGGGTTGGTTTCCTCTTATCTGTCGCCATGATCTTGGTTTCATTCACATCCACTTGTAGATTCTGCTTAATCGGCCTGCTATCCAAGTACGGAAGGGGTCCCATATGCACAGGATCACTAACCGTGGCTTCATTTGTGTAGTTTGCCACAACCCTGTCTAAAACACACAAGGGCACCTGCTCGTGGCCTCTGCCCCACTCCTTTGGAAATTGTATACAGGCCTCCCTTGTATCTACAGTCTCATAGATTACGAAAACAATTCCCAGCCGAGACAGGGTTCCGTTTTGTGTCTGATCAGCTGGACTTGAAGACAAGCTACTGACTGTGAAGATTCTCAGTCATCCGGGTGAGTTTATCTGGAAGTGGAATCATAGCAACTGGAATTCTTTTCTTGTGAGATCAAAACATTTCATTACTCATCCAGTCTAGGGAAAGTGAGTGGCGAGGCCTCCCGTTTATAGTTCATCTTGGTTTCACATCACCCTGGTCTGAAGAGGCTCGTTTGGCGGACAATGGCCCGAGGAGGCTCATTAGATGTACAATGGCCTTGGGCGCGTGCAAGTCCCACCTATGGAACCCTTCCCAACACCCATTAAGCACAATCTATCCTCCACTTATCACGCTGCCCTTTCATCGGTCCCCTGACAAATCAGAAGCACTTCACACCTCCACCAGAGAAGCCATGGTGAAGGACACATCCTTAATGTATGTTCTCACCAGCTTCTAGGGAATGTTTGACAAGTCCCCCTTTTAGGTTAACATTCTCACCATTAGATATTTAGGGCATTAAGTTTCTAAAAGCCCAAACTTTTTAAAAAGCTATTTCAGTGTTACAACTTTGTCAATTCAAAACAATGAGTCATTTCATTTTTTTGGGGGGGGGGGGAATGTTTATTATTTATTTATTTATTTATTTATTTATTTATTTTCAGATTTATATACCGCACCTTCTTCCCAAGCGAGAACTCAGGGCGGTTCACACAAAACATAAAAAGCTAAAAGAGAACTAAAAACAGTCACAGTCTCAATAACGATGGCATCCAAGCAGGCATACATGTAGGCTGGGGCACACAAAAAATATGTCTCCCATATTTATTAAATGAAATATTGCAGGAGGACAAGGAGGTTCTAGTGGCCTCCTTCCAAAGCAGTGGTTCTCAACATGGAGATCGGGGCCCCTTTGGTAGTCAAAGGACCATTTCACATTATATATAATTTCAAATTATATGCCACTGTTCTCCTCATAGGGAAGATTTTTTTAAAAACTATATAAATATTGTATTTAATGTATCTTCAGACACTCTTCCTCACAGTCATTGAGAGTCTTCTCAGATCATCTCGCTTCTTGATATCTGCATCAAGGCTTATGCGGTTGCTGTTAAGAGCTGGGGTTGACCTTTAGGGCTGGTAGTAAGATGCTGCCACACAGAAAAAAAGGCAGTATTGTAATCTAAAAGAGTAAAAAAAAACAAGCAGAAAATTATAAACCATATATTTGCTTGATAAGCAAAACAAAAATCATACACATCAAGGGGAGACAAGTTAGATGTTTTAGCCCGTACTATAATTTGCAATTGTAATACTTTGCTAGCCTCTGAACATTAATAAATTCATGCACATCGCAATGAAATGGCAGTACTTCACCTGAGGCCTGGAGTTCTTCCCATGGATTTAAGAATTATTTGTCGAAAATAAGTGAAGGGGTGGATTGCTAAGGCTCAGTAGACTAGGACACTGAAACGGTCAGCTGCAAAGTCAGCCACTGGGCGGTTCAAATCCCGGGTGCCACGCAGGGGAGCGAGCTCTCACTGTTAACCTCAGCTCCTGCCAACCTAGCAGTTCGAAAGCATGCAAGTAGATAAACAGGTACCACTGTGAAATGCCAGCCACATGGCCACAGACTTGCACAACACTGGCTCTTTAGCTTAGAAACAGAGATTAGTACCGCCCCTAGAGTTGGACACAACTAGTGCGCAAGTGCAGGGAGGAACCTTTACCTTTACCTTACAATGCATGCCAGCTGCTTTTAAAGAGTTAAATTTCAGGAATTAAAATTCATGCACAACGACATAGCCTTCCACCTATGCATCCCTATGATGATTAATTATCATTAGCCTCCAGTTCCTTGGAGTTAACAGATCAAAAATGACCGTTTCTCGATACAAGAAACTACCCAGAAGCCCATTATGCATGTTTGCTCAACCTGTAGACCCCAAAGGAAATCCAGAATCCCTGTTGGGGAGGGAATCGAGCACGGTTTTAATGTATCCTCAGGCAATGCCAAGGCGTTTCACGGGTCAGAGAGGCCCTGGAGTAAGGCTGAGGAAAATCAATACGGTCCTTTGTGTAGAGACCATGACCATAAAATGCAAGTCAAAACTCTGGTGCTCCAGTTTCAAAAACACGCGGCCCTTTATAGATGATGTGGGGGCTGCAACTCCTGCCACCCCTACCTGGTGGCGAGGGATGATGGGTGTTGTAATACCCTAACATCCGGAGGGCTACCCCGGGTGCAAAATGCAAAGCGGGGAAAGCTCTACCGGTGGGGTTTCAGCCTGCAGGGCAATTTCGGAAGTCTTCTTCTCCTCCTCCTCCCTGTTAGAAAGAAAGTAGATTAGAAATAGAAATCTGGTTTAAACAAAAAAAAATAGTGTACTGTGATGATTCCTCCCGAGCTCTCTGTTGCTTCTGCTTGCAGCACCAGCGTAGTCAGCATATCCCCCCCTTCACAGTTCTTACATAGTACGTTCCGCAGTCGCCCCTATGAAGACTTACAGTGGGCGATACCAATTACCAAGCGCCGAAGGGGCGTGTCCCTTTCGCTACCGACCCATCTCCCTGCCCTATTTAGGAAGTCTCCACGAGCTCCGAAGGCAGAGGAATGGAGAGACGCCATTGGTCAATCTCCATTTAGGTGCCGCCCATAAAGCATGGATAGAGGGCCACACTCACCTATCCCAAGCTCAAAAACGCAATACGACCCACCTTTGTTTAAAAGAAAGGCGCTACAGCACACGGAGAGGGACAAAACAGCTTCATCCACAACTTGATAACGCTTTCGCTTTACGTCACATGCCGCGATTGACATATGTTCTATAATTAAGGCATCTTGGTCTATCACTGCTAGAGAATGTCCCTAAAGTAGAAACTTTATGGGCATTTGGGGGAGGGGGTGTTTGAGGACTGCAAGTCCCAAAATCCCCTAGCCAGCTGGGGACGATGGGATATGTAGTTCAACTTGGCAGCAGAAACAAAGCAAAAAAAAAATCCTCCTGATCTCCCCCCCCCCCAATGCCAATCCTGGAGCATTTAGGAAAGACCGGTGGCAATACAGGCTTGGATTTCTGGGAGTGGTGGTCCAAAAACATCTGGAGTGCAGAAGGTTCGCCGCCACTGTGATAGACCAACTGTCCTCCAGGACTGGCTGTTCCAGCACTTTTTATGAGATCCTTCCTCGCATTCACATAAGAGCTTCAGCCGGCCTCATATCTTCCAAAGGGATCCAGTGCTCCCCTGTTCAAACACACAGAGATAATGGCAGATCTACTGTCTTAAATTCCCTCTCTCCCACCCCATCACTTATAACTTTACATGGAACTTTACTCTCCTTTCTCTTGTGAATTTTACCCTCCTTTCAACTGCTCGCATTCTCTCGTAGCTTTACTGTAACGTTGTCCATTAATGCTGCAAGAGGTCCCTCAATTCCCTGTTCTCAGTACAGTGGTACCAACCTACGAATTTAATCCGTTCCGAATGTATGCTCTTAAGTCGAACTACTCTTAAGTCGGGGTACCTATCTAAAAATTGGAAAAAAAGTTAAAAAATGAAGCAAATGAAAAAAAATTGTAAATCGAGCAGACCATATCTAAAATTTGTAAGGCAACAGTTAAAATGCCAACAGTTTCCCGCTCTTAAGTCGAATTTCTCTTAAGCCGAGCTGCTCTTAAGTCGGGGGATCACTGTACTTGAGCATGTCTTAATTGTACTGGACTGTATATTTTTCCTCATTACTGTAAGCTGCCTTGGGTCCTTTTTTCCAAGGAGAAAGGCGGGGTAAGATACTCTAAAATAAATATATATATATATATAAAACCACCACAGCCATGATCAAGCTGTGTTTTGAAGGCAAGTCAGAGGGTTGCTTAGCCACTTTGGGAATCTTGATGCATGTGCTAATCATGCTGCATCCAACCCATGCCGCCCCTCCTATATTTGTTATGCTTGTTTCTCCACTCTCCTATATTGAATCCAATATTACCACTCTCCAGTCAAGATCAAGAGCAGAGAACATTATAGTAGGGCCCCCGTATCCACAGCCCTAAAGTCCCACCCCATGGAAAATGAAAAAAAAAAAATGGTTAATAGTGAACTCTACAAATAGCATGGTCTCTGGCTCTCTCTAGTGACCGGTTTTAATCTTTATCTTTAGAAATATATTTTTCTAGACTTTTTCTTTTAATATTTTTGGACCTTGGATAAAAATGTTGGCAGATAACCAATCTCACACATAAGGGTGCCCTAAAGTACAGTGGAACCTCAACGTATGAATTTAATCGAACTACTCTTAAGTTGGGGTACCTATCTAGAAAATTGAAAAAAATAAGTTAAAAAATGAAAAAAATGGAAAAAAAAATTGAGCAGACCATATCTAAAATTTGTAAGGTGGCAGTTAAAACGCCAACAGTTTTCCAGTCTTAAGTCAAATTGCTCTTAAGTCGAGCTGCTCTTAAGTCGAGGTACCACTGTATCCTGTTCCTGTAAGAGGTTCCCTACATAAGAATGTAAGAGGTTCCCTACATTCACCTTCCTGGTGGAATCCAAATTCAAATTCCTCTTCTTGAGATAAGTAACCAAAACCTAAAGCAGTGGATTTTTGTTTTTTTTGTTTTGTTTTGTTTTACTACACATCTTAGTAGTTTAGGTCTCCTGCTGGGAAGTCAGAGATCGGGAGTTAAGTTCCCTTTGGTATCCCTCTGACAAGGACTGGAGATGAACCACAGGGTCATTTCGACCTCAGCCATTTTAAGATGAAGTCCAAGATGATTGGCTAAGAAGAAAACACAATTATTATTCCTCTGCATTGCATCACGAGAAGCCTTTATTTCGTTATAAAAAGAACAGATATGGTCTTTTTTTAAAAACCCATCTAGAAGACTGTCATTTAAAAATAAAAGCAGGAAAATTAAAGAATCCTTTTGATTCCTGACCTTGCTTCTGGGTGACAAGAGTCAAACCACACAGCAGGTAAGAGATGTCAATTATTCCTTGGCCTAGTTAAAGGAAGCACGGCTATAGGTAACCCCAAAAATGGGAAAGTCACTTGGGTCTTTAGAAAACAATATCGTCAGAACGTATAAGGTAGCAATAATATGCACATCTATTATTACCAACTTCTCCTGGTGAATAGTCTGAGTCCACCCATTCAAGGTTGTCTCCTGTAGCAAAAAGACCTACTTCTGTTCGGAAACAGAAACAGAACAATATTCCTTGAAGGAAGTGCAATCAATGGACGATTAAGGCCGGCCAATGTGTTTCCCATGTGTCTGCTGTCATGGGAGACGGACAGCACGTTTCAAAGGTCCCTTCGGCCCTCCTTCCTTCCTTAGGTCAGCCGGATCGTTTGCCATCAGACCCGGAAGTCAATGCCTCTGTGCTGGAGAAGGTCTCGGTCTTCTGGTCAGCCAGCTAGGTATCAGTGGGCCATCCGCCATGCTATCAAGGTGTCACCTTGCTTCGGGTCAGTCCGAGTCATCACCTCCACATCCATCGCTGCCTTCAGGATCGTTCTGGGGGAGAGAGAAAAATCCCCCCAAATGTAAAGAAAAACGTCACAGGATTGAATTCTTCTGCTTATCTCCCCACCCCTTTCCTCCTGAGGGGTGCTCTTCTCCCAAGCCTGGACATGTCTCTCTCTCCCCCGTCGAAACCACCCTGTGAGGTCGGCCAGGCTGAGAATGAGCAGCTTGGACCAAGGCCACCTCATGAGATCCGTGGAACAGCAGGAAACCAAACAAAATCTCACCGGTTCTCATTCGCCACTCGCCTGCACCAGCCCCACCACCTCTTAGACCTGTAACGGCTTGCAGTAGCGAAGATCCGGCAGTTCATTTATTTGTTTATTAAATATTAGCAAGCCATGAACCCCCCATTTTCCCTTTGGCTCCGGGATGCTCAGTGTAGCAGACACCAGGGAGCACAAGATTGAGGGCGTTCTTGAACTCCCATCCTAATAGTGAACTACTACTAGTCGCTAAGGGGTGGATTGGCCCAAATTGGGGATTTAACAGAGCTACGTTAACACTCAGGTAGGTATCTATAAACCATCTAGCATGACCTTGGCAGCCAGATGGAGGTATAAAAATCCATCCATCCATCCATCCATCTATCCATCCAACCAACCAACCATCCGTCCAAACAACCATTATGTCCATCCATCGATCTAACCAACCAACCAACCGTCCGTCCGTCCGTCCGTCCATCCATCCATCCATCCATCCATCCATCCATCCATCCATCCATCCATCCATCCATCCATCCAACCAACCAACCATCCGTCCAAACAACCGTCTATCTGTCCATCCATCGATCTAACCAACCAACCAACCAACCAACCGTCCGTCCGTCCGTCCGCCGTCCGTCCATGCATCCATGCATCCATCCATCCATCCATCCATCCGTCCGTCCATCCATCCATCCAACTGTACATCCATCCATCGATCTAACCACCCACCCAACCAACCAACCACCCGTCCAAACAACCGTCTATCCGTCATTCCATCGATCTAACCAACCAACCAACCATCCGTCCATCCATCCATCCATCCATCCATCCATCCATCCGTCCGTCCGTCCGTCCGTCCGTCCGTCCGTCCATCCATCCATCCAACCGTCCATCCATCCATCCATCCATCTAACCAACCAACCAACCAACCATCCATTCAAACAACCGTCTATCCGTCCATCCATCGATCTAACCAACCAACCAACCAACCAACCAACCAACCAACCAACCAACCAACCATCCATCCATCCATCCATCCATCCATCCATCCATCCATCCATCCAACCAACCAACCGTCCATCTGTACGTCCGTCCATCCATCCACCCATCCAACAAACCAACTGTCTATCCATCCATCCATCCATCCAACCAACCAACCAACCAACCAACCCTCCATCCCTCCAACCCCTCCAGGCATCCACCCACCCATCCGATGAATGAACGGCTCTGGCTGTGGAGCCGGAGACAGGCCGTTCAACTCCTCCTCCTCCTCCCCCCTTCCTGGCAGCAGAGCCAGCCTGGGTGGCCTTGGGTAAGCTCTGAGGGCACCCACCGAAAAAGGAAACGAGAAACCACTTCTGAGATGTTCTCCACCTGGAAATCCCTGGAAAAGGCTCGCCGTAAGATAGAATTGACTGGACAGCACACCCTTCAGCTGGCGGGATACAGCTCAGTGAGTGCGGGACTCTGGCTACAGAGCTGGGGGTCGGTGGTTCGATTCCCCACGGCACCTTGTGGGAGAAGAGCCAACCTGGGTGACCTTGGGCAGTCTGCAGTCCTAAGGCAACCCCCCTCCCCCGAAGAAGGGAACGACCTTCTTCTCTTCCTAGAAAACCCTGGAAAAGGGTCACTCTAAACCCAAATAGACCCAACAGCATGCCATTGTCCTGATTATCACGTCAAAAGTGAGAGGGAGCACCCAGCACTGAGAAGAGGGACGAGCAAAATAAAGCAAGGAAAAAGCCACGTTGAGGACAGAACGCCCGGCCTCTCCCACGGGGACAGCTTCACTGCCGTTACCTTGGCACCGGCGCCATCCGCTTGCGCCTCGGAGGCGGTGGCGTCGAACTCGTGTCTGGGAAGCGTTTCCATCCAGTTTGCCATGGACCGCTCTTCTTTCTCGGTGCGTATAATGGTGGGGTAGATATATCTCTCTTTGAAATCGGCAATCTTCGGCTCTTCCTCGGCCCACTCCAGGGCCTCGTGCACGCCGTCGTTCCCGTAGCGTTTGTTGTAGCTTTCGAAGTGGACGCGTTCCAAGAGCAGGCCCAGCCCGGGCGCTTTGGGGACGTCCACCTTCTCTTCCCCCCAGCTCTGCTCCAAGATGGCCTCCGGGGCGTAACCCTTGACGACGGCAATCACCAAGCCGATCATCTTACGGATCTGGTGCATCATGAAGCTCTGGCCTTTGACTCGGATGGTGGCCAGTTCCAGGCCGTCCCTCACAAAGGCCTCCTGGCAGGAGATCTCCATGATGTAGCGCTTGGCGCTGGCATCGTGGGGGCCTTTCTGGGAGGTGAAGTTGTGGAAGCGGTGCGTCCCCTTGTAGCAGGCCAGGAGCCTGTTGACGGTCGCCAGGGCCTCCGGGCTGAGGCGGAAGGACTCGTCCTGACGGTCATAGTCCTTGTGTGCGAAGGCAAACGTCGGGAGCATGTAAGAGTAGGTCCGGGCGTCACATTTCTTCTTCGCGTTGAACCCTCTGGTGACCCGTTTGAACCCTAAGGAGAAACACACGTACCACTGGACCAGTGGTTCTCAACCTGTGGGTCGCCAGATGTTCCTGAACTACAACTCCCAGAAATCCCTTGCAGCACAGCGATTGGTGGAGGCTTCTGGGAGTTGCAGTCCATGAACATCTGGAGACCCACAGGTTGAGAACCACTGCACTGGACATAACTCTAAGACCCTTGGCGTCGCCAAGTCAACCTGATGCCCAGGAATTGGTAAAAGCCATCTAAAAAGCAAAGTGTTCTGCTTATATATTGCCCCATACCACTTCAAGTAGTCTCTGGGCGGTTTACAGTTTTAATTAATTTGCTGTAAACCGCCCAGAGTTCTGCTTCGGAAGATGGGCGGTATATAAATGAAACAAACAAATAAATAAATAATCACAGTATGCAGGCTACACATTACCCACCCCCAGCAAGCTGGGTCCTCATTTTACCGACCTCGGAAGGATGGAAGGCTGAGTCAACCTTGAGCCTGCGACCTGGGATTGAACCCCAGGCCATGAGAACAGTTTTACCTGCAGTACAGGCATTTAACCACTGCGAAACGGGGGCTCGTAAAAGACTGAGTCTCCCTCTAAGAGTCCGCCTGGGCATGAAAGACCATCAGGAGAAGCCTTTCTCTCGGTCCGGTCACCCTCACAGATGCGCTTGTTTGGGACACACGAGGGGACCTTCTCTGTTGGTGCTCCCAGATGTTGCCTCCTGGCATCAGGGGTTGAACGGCTGTACTGCAGCCAAAAATTTGCTGGCGAACCCGGGGTTCAGTCCCAAGTAGCCTCTTTCTACCCCAAATCTTAAGGTCCCGTTAATTTCTGGAGTCAGAATTCCACACACACACACACACACACACACACACACACACACACGGACTTCTCCATCTGCCCCCCTCACCCACAACCTTACCGAAAATCCTTATATGAGGAGGAAGGTGGTCGTTGATCTTCTCTACAATATCATCAATCAGCCGGGCCTTGAGGGAGACGATTTGGCCTGCTGCGGAAACGCCCTGGGTTTTCCCAACAGGCAGCCGTTAAACAAACCAAGAAGGGGAAAAGAGAATCATTTAAGCAACATCTAAAGACGTGGCTCTTTAAGAAGGCTTTCCCTGGGTATTAATATATGCTACGAAGGATTTGCTGTTTATGCACTTTATTTATTTTTTTGTTTGTTTGTTTTTAGGCCATCTTGCTCCTGTTTGACGCTCAGATAGACAATTGTTTTATTTCTTATTATGTTTTTATTATTGGATTCTTTCTTTATGGTGTGTCTCGATTGATATTTGTACAACTTTGTAAACTGCCCAGAGTAGCCGTGCAGCTAGATGGAGTGGTATATAAATTTAATAAATAAATAAATAAATAAATAAATAAATAAATAAATAAATAAATAAATAAATAAATAAATAAATAAATAAATAAATAAGAGAAATTGAAGATAGTCCTTTGGGAGTGTTAATGGACTCTTCCGCCTTTCTGGAATGCATTCGATGCACCTATGAACCCAAGGACTGCTGCATCTCCAGAAGACCATTGAGTCTTCAAGTTCATATCATTTTCCTAAGAGCTGAAACCCAGAATAAAGATCCAGGAGCGTTTTGCCCAATATGCTACCAACAGGGTAACCCTTGGCGGTTTTCCACAAGTCCGTGATCCATCTTTGGCTTGGGTTTCGCAAGACGGAACCTGACTCCTACAGTCCATCTAGTTCAGTCGTTCCCCACCTGTGGGTCCCCAGGTGTTCCTGGACTGCAACTCCCAGAAGCCTCCGCCACTCACAGTGCTGGAAGGGGGTTCTGGGAGTTGCAGTCCAGGAACATCTGGGGACCCACTGGTGGAGAACCACTGATCTAGCTGATCCATAAGAACTTAAGAAGAGCCCTGCTGAATCAGGCCAGGGGTCCATCTAGTCCCACTTCCTGGATCTCACTGTGGCCCCACCAGACGCTATCTACCCAAAGCTAGATCATTTATATGCTGTCAAGTCGATGCTGACTTCTGGTAACCTTTTCTGGGGTTTCCTAGGTCCACCATACTCAGAAGTGGTTTCGAATTCCCTTCTTCCAGGGGAGCCCTGGAGCTGTGCAGCTTGTCCAAGGCCACTCAGGCTGGCTCTCCTCACGGAAGGGACTATGCAGAATCAAACTCCCAACCAACATCTGGCTTCACAGCTAGACACCAAACTGACCAAGGCCCTTCTCTCCATCCCACCACCCTCACAGGTATGTCTCGTTGGAACCCATGAAAGGGCCTTCTCGGCTGCTGCGCCCAGACTCTGGAACTCCCTCCCACTAGAGGCCAGGACTGCCTCACTTCTGTTGTCCTTCCAGAAACAGGCAAAGACCTTTGTCTTCAGGCAAGCTTTCCCTGAATGATGGTCTACCTATTATGTGTCTTTTATAGGAATCTACAGGATCACATTGACTTCATGTTGATAACTAGTGGTACCTTGTATAAAGGAATTCATTTGTTCCAAATGAAATTCGGTTAAGCAAATTTCCCTTAATACAAATTTCCCATAGGAATGCATTGAAAACAGCGTAATCCCTAATCGCAACCATGTTTATGTTGTACGGATTCGCCCGATAGACAATTCTGTTAAGCAAATTTCCCCTATCTCTGGAATTTTTTTATGTTGTACAGATTTTATGTTATGCAAACCATTTGTTATATGAGGGTCCACTGTTATAACCTTGTAGCTTTAATGTAATGCTGTCTATTAATACTGTAAGATGTCCCTCAATTCCTTGCACTCAAATACTTGAACATGCCTTAATTCCGTGGTGTCCAAACTTTGGCCCTCCAGATGTTTTGGACCACAACTCCCGCAGTCCTTTGTCATTAGCAATCTAGGCTTGGAATGCTGGGAGTTGTGGCCCAAAAACATCTGGAGGGCCAAAGTTTGGACACCCCCGCCTTCATTGTACTGGATTGTATATTACCTTGTCTGTCCTGGCGCATCGCTGAAAAGACATTTTCTTCATGTCTTCCCCGTGGTCCTCTAGGATGCAGCCTGACCCAATGAGGGCCGATACCAAGTCGTCCTCAATCGTCTTGTATTGAGAGCTCCCCATATTACGCTGGAAGGAAGGAAGCGATATCTCACTCCTTAGCACAGCAGGATAGCTTAACAGCCCCAAAATCAGCAGGTCACCCTTGGCAGAAACACGTACTACATTGTTGAGTGGACGGGGTTCTCTGGATTCCTCTCAATTTGGGACTAGTTGGGTCTAGAGATGGGCACGGAACGAACAATTTTTCGTTTTCGTTGTTCCGTTTTTCGTTTCGTTACGCAACGAAATGACAAACGAAATTTGTCCCTAAAATGAAACGAAACAAACAGAAACATGGGGATTTTTGTCGTGCGTTTCGTTTCCGTTACTGCAATGAAGTGAGCGGCTTTAAATGCAAAAAAAAAAAAAATAAAAATTGGAACAAATGGTAACAAAACGAAAACGAATTTTTTTTGAAAAATTTCACGAACAACAGAAACAAACCGAAACGGACCTCTAAACGACAAACGAAACTCCATTTTTTCTATTCGTGCCCATCTCTAGTTGGGTCTCATCCTGTGTCCAGTTCTGGGCACTTTAAAGTCCAGTGCACCCCTATTCAAACATACAAAGATCATCGCAGATCTACTGTTTTAAATTTCCCTCTACTCGGCCCCAACACACTTTTTACACGGAACGTTGCTCTCCTTATAACTGTAATTGCTCTCCTTATATCTCATGTAATTTTAATGTCACGTTGTCTATTCATGCTGTAAGAGGCCCCTCAATTCCTTGTTCTCAAATACTTGAACATGTCTTAAGACAGGCATGTCCAAAGTCAGGCCCAGGGCCAAATGCGGCCTGTTTACAAATTTTGAATGGCCCACGGCCTCTTCTCCCCACCGGCTCAGCCTGTTGTGTATCCCTGCCAGCTGGCCTCTCCCCATACCAGACAGAGATGTCAGCTTGCAGTTTTATGGTTTGCCTGCCCTCCCTGGCTCTGTCCATCCCCCTAACCACCTGCCCAGCCTCCCACCCCTGGTTCTCTTGCTGCAGCATCCGCATCACCTCCTTGCATGCCCTAGAGCAGTGATAGTGAACCTTTTAGAGACAAAGTGCCCAAAGTGCAATTCAAAAGTGCCAATCCAGTAATTTAACCTGTATAAAGGTGGCTGTGAAGGGGCAATGTCGGGTGCCCACAGAAAGGGCTCCAAGTGCCCTTTGGCACCCGTGCCATAGGTTCGCCATCGCTGCCCTAGAGGCTTGTCCAAAGTCCAGCCTGGGGGCCAAGTGCGGCTGAATTGTCAGCCCCCACACATTTTCACCTCACCAAATCTGGCCCTCCTTGCAAAAAGTTTGGACACCCCTGTCTTAAGTGTACTGGGCTGTCTATTATCCCTCACTACTGTAATCCGCCTTGGGTCCTTTTCCAAGGAGAAAGGTGGGGTAAAAATACTCTTTAAAAATAAAATAAATTTAAGAAGGATGAAGGCAAAATGATAGAAACACAGAGGAGGCCAACAAGGATGACAAGGGGCTGAGCCAGGATCCTATAGCTCAATGATGGGCACAGGGTGGTTCAGACATGAGCGATGGCCCACTTGGGCAGGGCACTCGACCTTGGCCCCTGCAGCACACCCGCCTTCCCTTGTACTTTGGCCATTTCACCCTGGCTTCTTCCCACCAGCACCACCACCCACCACCACCACCACCACCACGCACTTGCATCCCATGATAGCCCTTTCCCAAATACGCCATGAGCAACGCAATCTTCCTCTTCGGGAACTTCTTGAGCTCCTCGTCAGCTTCTGCCTCGCCAGGCTTGAATCGTTTCGCCGGGCATCCGTTCTCCCCGTGGCTCCTCTCCTCTTCGTCCTCTCCACCGTGGGTGCTGTTCAGCCTCTTATCCTGGCTGTTGGCCACGGTCTTTGGCATCTCGGTCATCCTCCGTCTCTGGGAAAAAGACTGTAGGGGGAAAAGGTTTTAATATAAAAAGAAAGAGACGCTGCACATCTTTGGGGCCGAAAGGCAGCGCATGGGTCAATGTGAGATAAGGAAAGAGGAGAAGGAGCAAGAGCACCCATCATACACCACGAGAGAAGATGGTTATTATGGTGGTAGTGGGGGCTGATAAGGAAGAAGAAGAAGATGATGATAACGAATAATAAGAGGAGGCGGAGGAGGGGAGTGGTGGTGATTAAGATGAAGAAGAAGAAGAAGCTGATGATGATAATGAAGAAGAAGAAGAAGAAGAAGAAGAAGAAGAAGAAGAAGAAGAAGAAGAAGAAGAAGAAGAAGAAGAAGAAAGAAGAAGAAGAAGAAAGAAGAAAGAAGAAGAAGAAGAACAAGAAGAAGAAGAAGAAGAAGAAGAAGAAGAAGAAGAAGAAGAAGAAGAAGAAGAAGAAGAAGAAGAAGAAGAAGAAGAAGAAGAAGAAGAAGAAGAAGAAGAAGAAGAAGAAGAAGAAGAAGAAGAAGAAGAAGAAGAAGAAGAAGAAGAAGAAGAAGAAGAAGAAGAAGAAGAAGAAGAAGAAGAAGAAGAAGAAGAAGAAGAAGAAGAAGAAGAAGAAGAAGAAGAAGAAGAAGAAGAAGAAGAAGAAGAAGAAGAAGAAGAAGAAGAAGAAGAAGAAGAAGAAGAAGAAGAAGAAGAAGAAGAAGAAGAAGAAGAAGAAGAAGAAGAAAGAAGAAGAATCATCATCTACCGGAAGATCTAGAGTTGATTTTTCTAAAGATCAGGAGGAATTATTGGTAGTAGTAGTAGTAGTAGTAGTAGTAGTAGTAGTAGTAGTAGTAGTAGTAGTAGTAGTAGAAGAAGAAGAAGAAGAAGAAGAAGAAGAAGAAGATCTAGAGTTGGTTTTTCCAAAGATCAGGAGGAATTATTGGTAGTAGTAGTAGTAGTAGTAGTAGTAGTAGAAGAAGAAGAAGAAGAAGAAGAAGAAGAAGAAGAAGAAGAAGAAGGTGATGGTGGTGATGAGGATGAGGATGATGAGCAGGAGGCGGATGGACCCATCCAGGCGAAAGGCACCGGCGGCGCCTACCGTCTCAAAGCAGGCGGCGGAGAAGGAGGAGGTCCCACTGGGTGCTTTCTCTCGGAGCAGGAGGGTGAGAAAAGGCGCCGCCCGGTCCCGCAGCCTCCGCAGCCCCAAGAGGGAGAAGGTCATCGCCGTTGCCGCCGTCCCGGGGAGGAGCCCCCGCGGGCATCAGGAGAGGAGGAGGAGGAGGAAGAGGCACCGCCGACTTTTCCCTTCCCGCCGCCTGGCCGCCGCATTTCACCGGGTCGATCCCAGCCCATCCGCCGCGGAAGGAGGGAGCGCGACCCGGTGTCCCCCGGGCCACGTGCAGAGGAGAGGGAGGAGGGCGAGGAGGAAGGGCGGAAGTCGGGCGGAGGGAGGGCGAAGGAAGGAGGGAGAGAGAGAGAGGGGGGGCAAGGGCGCCCGACGGAGGCCGCCGAGGGACAAGCTTGGCGCGGCTGCGCGTTAACCGGCGGGCTGGCGGAGGGCACGCACCGTTCAATAGCGACTTACACACGCACACACACACGCACACGCACACACACGGACGCACACAAGCTCACACAAGGATACCGTTAGCAAACCAGCAAAAGACGTACACTCGCAAGCCTAGCGCTGGTACAACACACACACACACACACACACACACACACACACACACACACACACACACACACACACACACACACACACAGAGAGAGAGAGAGAGAGAGGGGGGGGGACTCTCTCTCTCTCTCTCTCTCTCTCTCACACACACACACACACACACACAGAGAAACAGAGAGAGATCAATAGGAAAACACACACCAGCGTAGCTCAAGTGCAAAAGACGCACAAACAGCTCATTAGGAAGACACACAAGCATAGATGAGGTGCAAAAATCAGGCGCGCACACTCACAGCTCAATAGGAAAATGCACAGAAGTGTATCTCAGGTGCAAAAGAGAGAGAGAGAGAGAGCTCAATAGGAAAACAAGCGTAGATCAGGTGCATAGATCAGGTGCAAAACACACACACACACACACACACAAGCTCAATAGGAAGACACAAGCGTAGCTCAGATACAAAGACTCTCTCTCTCTCTCACACACACACACACACACACACACAAAAGCTCAATAGGAAAACACATAAGCATAGCTCAGGTGCAAAAGGCGCACACGCACAAGCATAGCTCAGTAGGAAATTCCCACACACAGACATACACCACCACCACCACCACCACCACCGTCTCCATATCCTGAAGCCAAGGGAGGTTTTTTTGGCCAGCATGTCCCATCAGCCAGCATGTCCCACGATCCAATCTGAGTGATTGTAAGAAAGGCATAAAAGCACATCTTTTCTTAGGCTGACTTATGCCGTCTCCTAGAATCATCATAGGGTTAGAAAGGACCTTGGAGGTTGTCTGGTCCAACTTCTTGCCCAAGGCAGGAGACCTCAGACCAACCTGGACTGATGGTGTTTCAATCTCTTCTTGAAAACCTCCAGTGATGGGGCACCCACAACATCAGGAGGCAAGCTGTTCTGTTACCTGACCATCAGGAAATTTCTCCTTATTTCCAGGTTGGCTCTCCGATGAGTTTCCACCCATTGGTCCTTCCCTCAGATGCAACTGAGAATAAATCTGTGCCCTCTTCCCTGTGCAACTCTGCAAGTATTGGAAGACTACTGCTGTCATGTGTCTTCTCAGTCTTCTGTCGGTCAGGCTAAACATGTGTAGTACTTTTAGTTGTTCTTCATACAGAATTCTGGGAGTTGTGGTCCAAAACATCAGGAGGGCTGAAGTTTGGACATGCCTGGACTCTAGTCCAAGGCCCTCGGGGCTTTGACCGCCAGCGAGTTTGGCTACAAATCTCCCTTCTCCAGATGTTGCCAGATGCTTGCTAATTACATTGGAAATCAGCTCCTCCGTCCCGGATTTCTCTGCCAGGTACCACCAACTCACTAAATACAACTGGTCGGTGGAGGGCAGCAGCTCCTTTGCAAAGGAATGCAAAAAACAAGTGCCCGCCCCCCGCCCATCCAAAACTCTTGAGCACAGCAGGAAGGAAAGGTCGAAAATAGAAATAAATACTGTACTGTTGGGCATGGCATGAAGCGGAAAGAGATCCGCAAGGAAGGCGTATGATCATGTACTGTCAAGTTGCTTCCAATTTAACCATCAGCATCATGGGGGTGGTATAAAAGTAGAATAAGTAAACATGTGGTGTCAAGTCACTTGACTTAGGGTGACCCTTCCCAGGGTTATCCAGGTGGAGAAGATTCAGAAGTGGTTTCCCATTGCTGCTTTGGGGGGGGGGGGGGTGTTCCCTGGGACGGTGCAGCTTGCCCAAGGCCACCCAGGTTGGCTCTTCTTTCAGGAGGCCCAGGGGGGAATTGAACTCTCATCCTCTGACACTGCAGCCCCCTCCCCAGTGAACTCTCCAGGCCGGCTTTCTCGCCGCAACAAGCCTGTGAAGTAGGAAGACCTGCATCTGGACCTACCGAGTCCAGCACTAACCACTGTGACACTCTACCACAGTGGTTCTCAACCTGTGGGTCCCCCAGATGTTCCTGGACTGCAACTCCCAGAAGTCTTCATCACTAGCTGAGCCGGCCAGGATTTCTGGGAGTTGCAGTCCAGGAACATCTGGGGACCCACCGGTTGAGAACCACTGCTCTACCAGCACTCACTTCTGATTATTTCTGGAAAATGACAAAGAAGTGGGAAGTTGCCAAGAGGAAAATTCCAACTCTTAATCATCACACTGGCTCATGTTTTCTCCATGTCAGAGACGAGGGTGTAACTGAGGACTGAAGGGTGTAAATTATTGCGTCAATGTCATCTCCATTGAAAGGAGGCAAAATTGACCTGTTCTGGAGCTAAAAGTAGAACTGCTAGATTGGTATCTTTCTTTGTCAAATTTCTGACCCACCCAGGTCTGCGTTGCTAGCTTAACCCCGAGGAAGTGAGGAAATGCTAAATTTAGCTGCTGTAGAAAGCTCCAAGATGTATGCTTTAGCGGTTTGTGGAAGTGGGGAGTGGGGAGCATTTCATCTCTGGATGAGAAATGTACACACCAACAAACAACACCCTTCCCACACTCCGCTCTTAAAAACACCTCAATGCACAAATGAGATGTCACAAATGTCTTCCTGCATTCAATCATTCTGCCAACGGGTTTCTAGGAAGAAGTTGTGCGAAAATAAGCCGTTCAGGAATTTTTTTAAGGGAAGAAAAATAGTTATGTTTCTGTTGGTGTGTGAAATGAGATCTTCCCCATGAAAGTCATTGTATTACAAAATGTACAGTATGTACCTTTGGGGCTCTGAGCTAGAATTACAGTAATACCTCGTTAAGATGCATTCCCCTTAAGTAAAAAAAATTCGTAAGACGAAGTAAATGTCCCGGGGATAGGAAAACCTCGTAAGACGAATTTCCCCTGGGGTGCTTCGCAAGACAAATTCAATGCATTCCTATGGGAATCTGCATTAAACCATGCTTTGTCGGATGAATTTTTTGTAGGACAAATTGACCTATAGAACGAATTAAATTCATCTTAAGAGGTAAGCACTGTAATTGCTTTTTAAAGGGTTTTTTCCCTTATGTCTTCCCTGCTAGAAGCATTCCAAAACAATCTGTCGCTGTTAAAAGAAAAAAAATGATGTCAGAGATGAAGAGTTCTAAGTATTTCTATCTCTATCTTTTCCTTACACAATTTATTACAGGGAAGTGCTGCAGTTCCACTAGGTTTTATCTACAATTCAGTCTCTTCTACGCGGCCAGGAAAGCCGTTATTTCCTGGAATTTATCCCAGAAAGTATTCAGAGATATTTCAATCCAGTCTATTTAAGGGGCAGCCCTTATGAACTTGGGTCCTGAGAACAATCAGCCTGCCCTGGCATGTTGCATTTTGTTTTTGTTTTTTTAAAATTTGGAACATGACATCACAAGGGGTTGTCTGTTAGTCTTGGGATTTGGCTCAGAAGTCTCCGGCCGTGGGGTTCTGCTTCGCATGGCATTTCGGCTTCCCACGCTCGCAAAAGCAACAGCTGTGTGGGTTCAAGCCGACCTGACCACATTATAAGGGATACAAGAGATGGGGATTTTTAAAATTATTTCTTTGGGCGATAAATCTGGTCATTCCTCAATGGGGGAATTCTACCCAATTTACACAGGGGGCGTAGTTGCTCAGCGGGCTAGAGCACTGAAACAGTCGGCTGCAAAGTCGGCAGCTCAGCGGTTCGAATCCCGGGTGCCTCGCATCGGAGCGAGCTCCCGCTGTTCACCCCATCTCCTGTCAACCTAGCAGTTCGGAAGCTTGTAAATGCAAGTAGGAAAATAAGTACCGCCATAAAAAGCGGGAAGGTAAACAGTGTTCCGTGCAGCCATGCGGACCACGTGGCCACGGAGTTGCACAACACTGGCTTTTTGGCTTGGAAACGGAGATGACCACCATCCCTAGAGTCAGACACAACTAGCACATAAGGGCAGGGGAAACCTCTACCTCACCCAATTTACGCACACCTTGCGGGCACCTTAATCTGGTTTGCAGGCACCTTAATCTGGTTTACCTGGGAAAGCTTTGGGGTTAGGGTTAAGGTTAGGGTTAGGGCTTTGAGAATCAGCTAGGCCTAATTCATCCCAGATGTCCTATTTCCAACTAGGCCTAGGACTGGGAAAGAAAGCTTGGGTGGAGCTAGGTCTGATTTATTGCCAAAACCTTCTAATGTGGGCCTTTCTCCCAGATGACATTAAATTGGGAAGAACTTAGCGCAGCTGCGCTCTACCGCAAGGAGGGTGTGGCCAAAAGGGATGCCATTTTGGAGGTGTGGCCAGGGATGCAGAATAACCCGCACTGGTCCTCACATGACTAAACATAGAAAGATAAAAAATAACAATTATTATTGTTATTTTCTTTGTCTTTATATTGTTGCTTGCTATTGTTGATGTTGTAAACCGCCCGGAGTTCATTTGTAAGATGGGTGGTATATAAACAAACAAACAAACAAACAAACACTCAAAACCAGGAGGTTTTGCGAGCGAGCCTGTTATCTTCGCTTGTGGAGAAGGGCCGGAGGTAGGCGAGAAGAGAGGAATGAAACAATTAAAAATCTATTTATTTTCTCAAGTCAGCATTACACAACTTAAAGCGTGAACAGGGATGGGAAAAAGTCACAAGACATATTTCATTTTTTTATTTTAAAAAAAAAAACGAACTGACAAACTTATCCAGGCATAACCACGCCACAATCAAACCGCACACTCCCTCACACCAACCAGAACATATGCATTCTTAGGTTAAGGTCTGATGAAATCTAGGTCACTACATACAACACACCACAACAGGAAATGAAATAATCTGTGAACAATAGCAAACAAATTCAAATCGTCATCTCCCCTTTGGTTTTCCATCCTCCTTATTTTACAAAGCAAATACTGTTTTTTCCACCACCAACAAACAAATGGAAAAAATTAACAATGTTTCATGCTACATGCCGTTAGACTGAAAAAAAGTACTGTATGTGTCTGTGTGTACACACATGCGCACACACACGCACGCACACACACATCAACAATGTGGAGGCAAAAGATACTTTGCCTCTAATTAGGTTTCATCCAAGCACAGTGGCTAAATTTCAAGTATTGAGAAAATATATATATATCATTTATTTATGTACATATATTTATCTATTTATAGGTTGACATTTTGTAAACCATATATATATATTTAGTGAAGCAATGACTAGGCTGTAAGGGGACCACATTTGATACATTCAAGTAACTAAGTACAGCTGGGACGCTCACACTGAAGTGGTTAAGCTGCCCAGTGAAACCCATTGCATGTAGAACAGTAGCTTCTCAGGGGCAGTGGTGGTGATAAAGCGCAACAGCGCTCAAGGCAGCCGCACGATTTTGACAGGAACTCCAGAGCCGAGCAACACACTTCAAAAGGGGGCTATCAAAGCAGGCCAGGCAACGGGGCACTTGTCCCACAGCACCGACTTCTAGAGGACTCCCAAGTTTATTTATTTATTTATTAGATTTATACCCCACCCATCTTCCCATAGGAACTCTGTTTAATGACCTGCCTTCTCCTTTTTTCAAGTGGCGGTTTGGGCCCATGACCCCATGGCAGGGCAGATGAGAAGGTGTTTCCTTGTCCCAGAGGCTAACATGGCTGGCTATAGAGGCTCTACTTGGCTAAACAGGGGGGGAGATGATGGGGTTCTGGGAAAATTAAGAAGCCAGGTGGATTTTGTACATCGCACTACCCTGGCTGAGTTTAAAGCTGAATCCCAGTTTGTGAGCCTGGGCTGAGCATTCACAGACGAATCTGTAACAGCGTGCATTGGAAACAATAGGAAAAGACCGCACTGGCTTTAGGATTGCACGAACACAGGGGTGGGGAGATAACTTTTTTGGAAGCGCGAACGATATCAGACCAATTGCAAACTTAATCCTGCTTTGTCGAGACGGGCTCCAGGCCTTTGTGGTGTGTTGGGTATTGGCTGCTGAGTTGCCGTTGCCTAACTTTCCCACAATGAAGGACTAATTCTACCAACGTTTGCGGCAAACATTCTGTACTAGTGCCGATGTACGTCGCTACTTCCTACTGGGTCAAAGCACCCACCAAAATTTTACTGATGTACAGAAGGCCACCACTCCTATATGAAATTGTATCCCACCCTAGGAATATCTCAGCATCTACAGAATCTTTCTTTCACGGTCACCCGGGCACGAAGAATTGTCAGAGAAGCAGTGACGGAAAAGAGATGCAACAGAGAATGCCAAGGAGACGGTCTTACCTATGGATCCTGTTGGATTTTCCAATTATACCTAACGATGGGGCAAGGCCACCAACTGCCAGAAGCTACTTAACAGTCGTTCAAGTCACTGAGATTGTTCACTGCATATTTTTTTAAAAAAAAGAAAGTGAGGGGAAGAGACAGCAGACATGCTAGAAAGGACGAAGTCGTGAAGACCGAAGCTTAAGGTATGCAAATCAAAGATACTTGACCCATTCTTTTTAAAACCAGCCAACCAAATCAACCAGTCCTGAAATGCAGACTTTATTTGCAAAAGGTGCTTCCTAGTCTAACACAGGAAAACAAAAACAAAACAAAATACTGCTTTCAATTCAACCCAGCCTATAAAAAAAAAACATGTGCACGGGAACCACAAGAACCCTCACCGCGCCCACGCCCCCGTGGTCTCATAAAGCAACCACACACACACACACACAGCTCAAATGTTCAGTCCATGTACATACGCAGACACGCAAAATAAAGCCACCCTGACAACCATCACCACCCAACAGTCCTATGGGAAGAGGCAGCACACAATTCCCCTCCTGTCTCTGTTTTTGGCTCCGTCGGTGCCCTGAACAATGGTGTTGCCTTCTGGCCGCACGCTCCTAACAGAGCGGAACAGAGGGATAAACTGAAAGGGATGACAGGAAACGTGCATCAACGGGCAAACGAGAGGGCCCAACAGTCACACTTTGTAAAAACACAAGACAGCCCAGGAGAGGAAAGTCTTCATTCGTAACAGCGCTTAACAAGCATTTTAACAGGACAGAGCAACTAAAAGGGTGTGTTTGTTGACCAAAAGCAGGATTTTTTTCCAAAAAAAATGGAAGGAGGGAAGGAAGGTGAGGATAAACCGAAAACACTAAAACGCAGAGCAAATCATTCGTGGGAGTGAACATTTTCAAGCTCAGAACCTGCTTGTCATTTTCTTTCCTCATCAAAGCATAAGATACAGTACAGATAAAATACATAGTTACACTATACATTGTTTCATATACATATTATTATGCGCACAAACACTCAGACACACTTGTAGTGCAATTGGTTATTTTTCTTTTAAAAAAAAAGAACAGCAACACAACAACTCAACAGCCGACAATGTACCAGCCAATGGATGGGCGGTGGGGGACAGAGGGAAAGCAGAACAGCATTCCTATAAGTTAGCGACATTTCGAGAACACGGTGAGGTGGCCCCTCCCCCCGAGTTCGGATTGTCCGTAAAGTGCTCCTTTTTGATTCACAAAGCTTGTGTGTGTGTGTGTGTGTGTGTGTTTCTGCCCAGCAGCTCCAAAACAGTACAGATGAGTTCTCACGCCGTGGACATCTCGAGGAGAGGAAGACGACTATCCCTGTGGGTCTTCCTCCAAAGACACCCCCCAATCCCGGTACAGTAAGATAGTTTGTGTGTTTATAACACAACATTTTAGCTTCTTGAGTTGGGACATGAGACGAGTCCATTTTGGCAGGCTCTGAGTTGTTTCTTTAGGCAGAAATGTCTTTTAAAAAAAAAACAACAACAACAACAACGCAAAAGTTCTTCCTATGGAAGGGACCTCAAGAAACAAGAAACGGATGCATCCCCTTCCCTCCAATAGATCATTAGGTCCTTCACCTGTCTCTGTCTCACTGGACAGATGTGAGGTTGACAAACTGAAGACCTGCTCCATCAGTACAGAAGGACCCATCAACGGCGCAAGAAAAGGCAAGCCTGTTTTGTGGGTAGTGGTGATGGTGGTGGTTCCAATCCCCACCCGTCGGCTGTGTCGCTGGCGTTCTTCCCCTCAGGCAGTAAGATGACTGAGGCAGATGCGGTGGAAAAACAACAACCTGGCACACTGCGTGCCAGTCGACACTCAAGAGACGGGCCGTCAGTAGACAAGGTGGAGGGCTGTGCTGTCCGAGGCCACGAAATGATATTTGTCCCAACCCAAAACATTCCGATTTTGTCATCGTTGCTGTTTTCAAGTCATCTTTCCCCCAAAACTGGATGGGCCCGGTGCGTCCACTGCCCGCAGTGGACCAACAGAGCGTAGTGTAAGGTCACACTCTAGAGCAAGGCCGGTGCTTCAAAATTGAGGTGCGGAAGGGCCAGATCCTTTGTTCCAAAGAAAACCCCCAAACCGATGCTCAACGACCTTCTGGCCACGGGGTGGGGGGCAGGGGGGAACCAGGCCGGCCAGCCGAAACGCTGCCCACGTTAGAATCCAGCCAAAGGGCTCCATATCCTCGGAAGTCCCTGAAGACCGAGCCAAACTTGAGGAGGGGGGCGGAATAGGAAATCCAAATGGGGTTTGGGGTCGAGGCACCGGGGGGGGGGGGAAGGTCTCCTCATGTGAAGCTGGAGAAGGAAAATGGGGGTTGTCTCCCAGGAGGCTGGGTGCGCCCCCGGGTCCATCTTTTTGGCAGCTGGCATCTTCAAGACGTCGAAGGAAACCCCTGCTTTCCCCTCATGCACAAATCCCGGACAAGAGAGCTGTCAGTCTTCGTTCGATGCACAGTTTGCCTAGGGGAGGGGGATGCAAGGGGGTTGGGAGGGGGGGGAATATAGAAAAGATGTCACTCTCCCTTTGCAAGTTCTATCTGCAGGCAGATGCCTAAAACCACTGAGTTATCCAGCCAGAAAACAAACAAACAAGCAAACAAAGTGAATTTTTCAGATAACGAATCGCAAATTCCAGGTATAGGTCTGCCTTGGATAACAAATTTTCCCTGTGGGCTGCCTCGGATAATGAATCAAAATTTCTCGGTATAGGGCTGCCTCGGATAACAAATTTTCCCTATGGGCTGCCTCGGATAACAAATTTCCAGCCTCCATCAGTAAAAAAGAGTTATCCCAGGCTGCATCGCATCTGTACCTTTAAAGTGAACTTTATAAAGAGTTTTGAGAAAAAACAAAACAGGTGCCTGTGTCTTTTTCCTAGGCTCCGGAATGGATTAATTGGTTTCCCATTCATTCCTATGGGAAATCCTGTGTTTTGGATAATGAATTTTTTCGGATAACAAATTGCCTCAGGGAACGAGTTAAATTCGTTGTCCGAGGTATCACTGTACTCTAAAATGAAAAAAAATATGAAAAAGCAGCCTTCTATCTCAAGATTGTTTTCCAAGAGAAGTGTCTTTTCCATCTCTCTCTCCCCCTCCATTTGTCCTGACTCTGTTTAAGTCCTCTTTTGCAAGGGATCGGCTGTTTTTTGTCCACTCCGGCTCCTTTCTGAGTCTCGCGGCTCCTTTCTGAGTCCCCCGGACCTCCCTGCTGTGACGGAGGGGATGGCATCAGGCCACTGGGGATGTGTGGGAGTGCCTTACATTTGCTGATGTTCTCCAGGTCCCCCTGCTCGGTGAGGATGCTGGACAGCCCCTCCATTAGCAGCAGTGCCTTGTGGTACCGCTGCACGCAATCCTCTCGGTGGTGGAACATCTCGTCCAGGGCAGCAGCCTGAACCTGGAAGGAGGGAAGACATTCAGAGATGTTATGAGCGCGCGCCAGTCGGCCTGGATGGGTCCAGGCTTGTTTACAGACAGGCCTTTGAGCCAACGAGGATCCATAATCCCTGTTGCTCATGCCCCGGATCTCCGCGCAGAGAACATGCTTGTCGTTGAGTGCTTATCGGGAGTTTTCAATCACTCCGAACCCTAATGAAATGATGTTTCCCAAGTCTCATGGGAGGGAGGATGCCACGGATGCTTCGGAACCGCACCGGGGTGTTCCTGCACGGCAACTCCCCAAAGCCTCCCACCACTCGCTCTGCCGGATAGGATTCCTGGGAGTTGTAGTCCAAGAATATCGGAGGACCCGAGACCGGCTTTAGAAGGTGGACTAAGAGGGAGCCTGTCGTCACACGGCAAAAGGAAATGGGCGGATGAAACTTGGACGTCTTTCTCTACCTGTCTCAACGGTGAGCCAGTGAGAAACTGCGAGGGCCGGTTTAGGAGGAAAAGGGGTGGACTGGTCTCGGGGGGACTTGAAGCTGACCAGCAAAGCCCTGTGCGTCGACTGTGAACCTCGAGGAAATTAAGCAGGAATTTGAAACCTGGCAACACGCTGAAACACCGAGACACCTCTCTGACACTAAGAGAGCGAGTGAGCAAGAGAGAAATCGGCTACAATATGGAAGGACGTCCATACCATCTGCACCGCATGGCTGAAAATGAGCTTTTCGGCCGTGATGCTGTTGATGCGGTCCATGAGCTTCTGCTTATCCAGGAACCACCTCTGCAGCCTCACGTTCAGACAGTGGCAAGACGACACGCTGGATTTGTAGAGGTCGTTCAGCTTCCGCACGACTAGCAAAGGCAAAGGAGAAAGGCAAGGCTCCCGGTTAGGCGTCAAACTCTGGGGATTTTATTCCTATTGGCTAAAAACGGCCCCGCTTGCCCTCCTGCCCTGTCCGCTCACAAGGAGTGTGACTCGCTTCCTCTGTTTCACAATGACCCTGCGAGGTAGGGAAGGCTGGGGAAGGGAGAGTGGCTGGAATCGCCTGGAATCCTTCAAGCGGAGAAAGACAAGCTGCCTGGAGGCATCATCAGATACTTGGCCAAGGAGACCAGGGATGTCTTCTTAAAACCAAGGCTTCTGCATTTGAGGCCAAACTCTTCTAGAGACTCTTGACTAGGGATGGGCACAAAACGAAAAACGAAATGCTGTTTTGTCGTTTCATTACATAACGAAACGAAATGATGAAGCAGCATTTTGCGACAGATGAAACGAAACAGTCATTTTTTCCCATTAAAATGAACCGTTTTGTTTCCTCTGTAAAACAGCTTGCCGCCATGGGTAAAAAAAATAAAAAAAAATGCACTGACCCAGCCAGCTGGTCAGTGTGAGAAAAATAAATAAAAATAAAAATAAAAAATGAATAATGCAAAATGAAACAAAACAAAATACGAAACGATTTTTTAAAAAATTGTTTCGTAATAAACAAAATGATATGGGGCAGAAATGAAAAACGAAACACCATTTTGGCATTTTGTGCCTATCCCTACTCTTGACCCTTCTTTTCGGAAACAATTCGGGCTCCCCTCCACCCATCCCCAGCACGAGGTCTGCCACCTCTAAGCCGATGACGGAAGGGCTCCAGACAGGAGAAGGGAAGGATGCCATTCTCCAAAAACCTCCCTTAAGAGGCTGCACGCAGCTAGATCTCCCTTGCTGGAGAGGCCCCAAGGGCTGGGATTGTGTCCGAAGACAAGCTCTTACTTTGTTTGACGGTGGAGGAGAGACACAGCTTGCCCGCCCGGATCTGGTCGATGGCCATCTGAAGCCCTGCGGACAGCAGCTCAGCTACCTTCAGGTAGAGCACCAGCTGTTCGGCGTAACTGCGAAGGAGGCAGCAACCAAGAGAGAGATGCAATGGGTCGCCCCTACTTAAGTGCTGCAAAACCAATGCCTTGGCTTACAAGGTCCCGAGGAAGGTTAGAGAACCCCTTGCGCCCAGCGGTTCTCGGATGTTCTTGGAGCTACAACTCCCAGAAACCGTGGCCAGCTCACCTACTGGTAAAGGCTTTGGGGAGTTATCTAAGAACTTTGGGGGATCCAAGGCCGGGAGCCCCTCGTTCTAGAGCAGTGTTGGCAAACCTATGGCACGGGTGCCCAAGGTGGCACTCAGAGCCCTTTCTGTGGGCACCCAGCATCGCCCCTTCAGAGCCACCTGGATTCAGGTTAAATTGCTGGGTTTTGAATCACAGTTTGGGCACTCGGTCTAAAAGGTTCGCCATCGCTGTTCTAGAGAGTGAAAGATTGAGATCATAAGAACATAAGAGCAGCCTTGTTGGAACAAGCCACAGCCCATCCAGTCCGGCATTCTGTCTCACACCATGGCTCACCATTGGCTTCAGGGTTTCCCAAGCAAATGTCTTCAATTGCTTATGATTCCCTGCAAACGGCATGGAGAGATATCCTGCCTCTCTCTTTCCAACCTGAAGGTTGTCCTTCGGCATCCATCACGATAGCCATGGACACCGAATGGTCTGCGGCAGTGGCCCTCGACCGTGGTGGCGCCCAGATGTTCCTGGACTAAAGCTCCCAGAAGCCTTTGCAACTTGCCCCACCAGCTGGGAGTTGTAGTCCCCAAAACATCAAGGGATCCAGAGTTGGGAACCACTTCTCTTGAGACTTGAAAGACCGAGGTTCAACTATCACGGGTGCTCAGATGTTCTTGGACTACAGCTCCCAGAAATCCTGGCCAGCCACTTCTCCAGCCCAGTCCTCCTTCAAGGACTGCGGGAAGGAAGGAACACCCTCCCCCCCCAAAAAAAAAATCTGCCCAACCCCTCTCTGGCCCCGCACCTCCACTCTTTGCTCAACAGACTGATCTGATCGGCCACGACGCTCTCCTGCAGCTGGTACTCGGAGACCACCGACCCGCTCAGCTCGCTGGTGCTGCCTTTGAGGGCAGCGATCTCCATCACGTAGTGGACGAACGCCAGGGTGAACCGCAGGCTCCGCAGGATGTCCGTGTGCTCTTGCTACGGGAGGAGGTAAAACAAGAGTCCCCCCCGTCACTGCCCCTGTTTCAGAGAAGGCGGGCGCCCGAACCTGCAATGCCGTGATGGGCTGCTTTGTGTGTGTGTGTGTGTTGTGTCGTTACAGTCGTGACCGACTCTTCATGACCCCATGTCCAGGGAGTTTTCTTGGCAGGAATACTGGAGTGGCTTTCCAGTTCCTACTCCAGGCGCCTACAGCACCTGGTATTCCCTTGGTGGCCTCCCATCTAAGGACTCACCAGGGCCGACCCTGCTTAGTTTCCAAAATCAGGTGAGATCGGATGTGCTTAGGGCATGTGCGTGTATGTATGTGTGTTGTGTTGTTACAGTCGCGACCGACTCTTCGTGACCCCATGTCCAGGGAGTTTTCTTGGCAGGAATACTGGAGTGGTTTTGCCAGTTCCTACTCCAGGCGCCTACAGCACTTGGTATTCCCTGGTGGTCTCCCATCCAAGTACTAACCAGATCCGGCCCTGCTTAGCTTCCAAAATCAGGCGAGATCAGATGTGCTTTTGTAAGGCTCCGCAGGGGCCATTCGGAGAGGAGGAATAAATCGGGAAACGCAACCTGGTTCCTTTCCATCCTCCCCTTTCCCCTTCGTCACCCCCTCCCGTTACCCCAAACAGATACTCTGGCAACTCTCTCTCTCTTTCGTGCGGTCTCTCTGCCTATCTGCGGATCCTCGTTCAGGTCCCTGATGAAAAGGAGCAAGATAGAGCTGGCCGCCGTCCAGCTCGAAAACAAGACGAACCGGGAGGCTTTAAAAAGCGGCGGCAGCAGAAGCAACCCCCTGGAGTAAAAA